>CM055125.1:387142212-387469712 GCA_029206835.1 Rana muscosa | reverse complement strand
GCACTTGCTGGAGGTTATCATTCCTATCCATGACACTTGCTGGAGGTTATCATTGCTGGCCCTGACACTTGCTGGAGGCTATCATTGCTGGCCCTCACACTTGCTGGAGGTTATCATTGCTGGCCCTCACACTTGCTGGAGGTTATCATTGCTGACCCTGACACTTGCTGGAGGCTATCATTGCTGGCCCTCACACTTGCTGGAGGTTATCGTTGCAGACCCTGACACTTGTTGGAGGTTATCATTGCTGGCCCTCACACTTGCTGGAGGTTATCATTGCTGGCCCTGACACTTGTTGGAGGTTATCATTGCTGACCCTGACACTTGCTGGAGGTTATCATTGCTGGCCCTCACACTTGCTGGAGGTTATCGTTGCAGACCCTGACACTTGTTGGAGGTTATCATTGCTGGCCCTCACACTTGCTGGAGGTTATCATTGCTGGCCCTGACACTTGTTGGAGGTTATCATTGCTGACCCTGACACTTGCTGGAGGTTATCATTGCTGGCCCTGACACTTGCTGGAGGTTATCATTGCTGACCCTGACACTTGCTGGAGGTTATCATTGCTGGCCCTGACACTTGCTGGAGCAGGGGCGAATCCAGAGTCTTTTCTCGGGAGGGGCACTGCCAAAAAATAATTTTTTTGTGGGAAATTTATCGGGGAAATGGTTGGTGTCGGCGCTTCAATCATCCTGGCACCATGGTTGTTATGGTGTCAGGATGATTGAAGCGCATTATTTCTATTATTACATTGTAATATGAAATTAAATAGTTCAATGCAGAATCAGTGGGAGCCCCGAGTGTGTCACTTGCCACCGTTGCCTGCAATTAGTGGGAGCCCTGAGCGTGTCACTTGCCACACGTTGCGGATTGTCACTTGCCACGTCACCTGCCACACCTTGCGGATTGTCACTTGCCACGTCACCTGCCACACCTTGCTGATTGTCACTTGCCTGCCACCAGATGCAGATTGTCATTTGCCACGTCACCTCACACAATTTGCAGATTGTCACTTGCCACGTCGCCTACCACACCTTGCGGATTGTCACTAACTTGCCTGCTAAGGTGTAGTTTTGGTTGTCTCTTGCTGTGTCCCAGACTCCCAGAGTCAGGCAGCAGAGAGATAATGTAATCTCTCTGCTGCCTGCACAGTGAGGGCGGAAGTCACTGCAGGAATGCAGGGCAGGCACGGGCGGTGAGAGATGATCTCATCTCTCTGCTCCCCCGCTCCCGGCTAGCTGATTGGCCAGCTGCCACACTGAGCCTGCTCTCTCACTCTCACCTGCGCTGCCAACACACTGAGCAGCACGGTCTGCCCACGAAACGCGCCGCAAGCAGAGCTGCCTGCTTTCTTACCCGTCTGTGGAGCCGCACGCTATTGCACCTGCCCGCAGAGCGGCCTGACGTGACTCACTGACGTCACTCGTTGCTAGACGCCAAGCGGCCCAGGCGTTAGAAGCGAGTGCAGGGAAGAGGCTCCACCCACCTCCTCCTCCGCTCCTGGTATCGTGTCAGTGCGCCATGTAACTACATTAGACGAGTCTCTCTCTCAGCGCCGCTGATCGGCTGATGTGAGAAACTGAGAGAGAGACTCAGAGAGGCAGCGGCAGCCGCAGAACAAGTACTGTATATACTCGAGTATAAGCCGACCCGAATATAAGCCGAGGCACCTAATTTTACCCCAAAAAACTGGGAAAACTTATTGACTCAAGTATAAGCCTAGGGTGTCCTAGGCTTATACTTGCCTCACTTTGCCTCACTGTGCCCATGCCTCACTGTGCCCATGACTAGACTGATGTTCAACATGGAAGTCTATGGAAGGAGTGCCCGGCTTTGAAAAATCGGTTCTCCCAGACACCAAACTTTTCAAACTTATAGAGGAGACATGGGGCTACATGTGTGCCAAGTTTGGGGTCCAGAGGACCTACGACCGGCCGGTACCGGGTCCGCAAAATCACTGGAGAAATGACCGTTTAACATTGGAGTCTATGGAAGGGGTGCCCGGGTTTAAAAAATCAGTGCTCCACGGCCGTAGGTTCCCCAGACACCAAGCTTTGCACACTTGTAAAGAAGACATGGGGCTACATGTGTGCCAAGTTTGGGGTCCAGGGGACCTACGAACGGCCGGTACCGGGTCCGCAAAATCACCGGAGAAATTACTGTTTAACATTGGAGTCTATGGAAGGGGTGCCCGGATTTAAAAAATCAGTGCTCCCCGGCCGTAGGTTCTCCAGACACCAAACTTTGCACACTTGTAGAAGAGACATTGAGCTACATGTGTGCCAAGTTTGGGGTCCAGGGGTCCTACGGCCGGCCGGTACCGGGTCCCAAAATTTCGGGAGATCAGGCGCAAAAAAAAAAAAACAGAGCAAGCAAGTGAGTGTGACAGATGGTCTGGGGGGGGGGGCAATTGCCCTGTTGCCCCCCCTGGATCCGCCACTGTGCTGGAGGTTATCATTGCTGGCCCTCACACTTGCTGGAGGTTATCATTGCTGACCCTGACACTTGCTGGAGGTTATCATTGCTGGCCCTCACACTTGCTGGAGGTTATCATTGCTGACCCTGACACTTGCTGGAGGTTATCATTGCTGGCCCTCACACTTGCTGGAGGTTATCATTGCTGACCCTGACACTTGCTGGAGGTTATCATTGCTGGCCCTCACACTTGCTGGAGGTTATCATTGCTGACCCTGACACTTGCTGGAGGTTATCATTGCTGGCCCTCACACTTGCTGGAGGTTATCATTGCTGACCCTGACACTTGCTGGAGGTTATCATTGCTGGCCCTCACACTTGCTGGAGGTTATCGTTGCTGGCCCTGGCCCCTGACACTTGCTGGGGGTTATCATTGCTAGCCCTGGCCCCTGACACTCGCTGGATGGTATTGCTGGAGGTTACATAGACTTAGTAACAGTGATGTATCCCCCAAAAAATCAGGTCATCTTTCCAATCCCCGCCAAATTCAAAAATATGACCCCATAAAAAGGGGAATAGATTGTTTGCTTCTTACTCCGCTGCTGCAAAAAGTTTTTGATAATGTAGTACCAAAAGCAACTTTCAAAAGTCCCAATTTGCACTGCAGCAATGTGTGCTCTTTCCCATCCAACATCCTCAATAAACTAACAGGGAAAAATAAATATATTAAATTGATATAAAAAATATTAAGAAAAAAAAAAAATAGCAAGCCATTTCAGGGTTTATGCACATTCACAGACTATTAACTTTAAAAAATGTGTTTGACTCGAGTTCATTTGGAAACATTTATCTGGGTAAAAACAGCTAATTGATTCTGACAGTTGTAACTGAGTTTATTAATCATGGAAAGCCAATATTTTTGGGCAGCATTGCAGATCCTGAGAGTGTGACTAACACAACAAGCGAAATGAACCTTCGTCGCATTTGTTGCAAGCAAAATTAGGGATATCTTACATGATTAATTGAGCAAATATATAATACCGCAGTAGATCCAATTATAAAGAAGAAAAAAAAGTGTTAACTTGCATTGTTCTGTGCATGAAGCAGACCTCGAGAGCCCGAGGTAATTGAGGAAATGTCCTTTTTCTTGTTCACTGTCAATGCAGATGCTGTCATAGGCCTGTTAAATGTTGCTTGTCACAATTTTCACCAATTCATACCGACCATGGGATGGAAAGTAAAGTAGAGGTTACTTCAGTGATGGTCTTCAATTCCTAACTCATCTCATAAATGTCAAGTTTTACTCCCACCCTCTCCTGCTTCCCATGCCAATCTATTGGTCTGTTAAAGTGATCAGGACCAATATTGACCAATAGAAAGGTAGAGTAGGTAGAAGACTGTTGGCCAAGCTAGACTTTCCTCAGAAAGGGTGGAGATCTGTTTATCAGTTGTTTATACTGTACAGAGCCGCTTATAGAAATCACGGGGCCCCGTACAGCCTACCTGACGGGGGCCCCCGTGCACAAATTTCCAAACAAAAATCCCCCCTCCTAGCACAACCCCCTCTAAATTACCCCCCTGCCCCCCATCTCTCCTCCCAGCACATATCCCCCCATTCTTCCTTTTCAAACATATTGCCCTCCCCAAATCCCCATTACATTTGCCAATGCCAACACAGCCAGGAAGAGGTGTGCTGTGTTTTGTTCTCCCCGCCCGACAGAAGAGTGCTGGTCTTTATAGTACATGAGACCGGATCACTCTTATTGTAGATTGCATTGCACTGTACACACACACACACACACACAGCGCCCCCATCTCCTCCAAAGGCTGATCAGTGCTCACCTCCCGGCAGCAACAAATGTGGATAGGGGCGGTGTGTGTACAGTGCCATGTGATCTACAGTAAGAGCGATCCGGTCTCATGTACTGTAAAGACCAGCGCTCTTCTGACAGGAGGGGAGAACAAAACACAGCACACCTCCCACTGGCACTTCTTCTCTCGCCGCTCCAGGCTTCAAGCTGCCATATCCTCATCCCAGCTGTGAGTGCGGGCGGGGAGGGGGTGGGGAAGGAGCTCAGTTGCGGCCGGCCAGGGGGGGCATAACAACCCACCCCGGCATCCCCTAAATCCAGCCCTCTGTCTCTCACCTAGCCTCTCACCTAGCAGCTGAAAGCCGGTGGGAGCGAGATGGAGAGAAACCGGCTTTGAGTTGCTAGGTGAGAGATGCTGTCATTCTTTATTCTCTGCTCCACCGATCCTCCTGCTGCCTGGGCCCCCCTGTGTGCCTGGGCCCCCTACAGGAGGGCTGGTGGTCTCCCCCTATCAGCGGCCCTGATACTGTATCTCTGTATCTTCAGTCAATGTTGCTTGTCACAGTCTTTGCCACTTCATTCTGACCATGTGATGAAATTTGAAGTTGAGGTTACTTCAGTCAAAGTCTTCAATTGCTAACTCATCTCAAAAATGTCAAGTTTGACCCCACCCTCTCTTGTTTCCCATGCCAATCTATTGGTCTGTTAAAGTGTTCAGGACCAATATTGACCAATAGGAAGGTAGAGTAGGTAGAAGACTGTTGGCCAAGCTAGACTTTCTTCAGAAAGGATGGAGATCTGCTTAACAGTTCTCTTGTCTATATCTCTGTATCCACAGTTGTCTACAGTCAATGTTGCTGGTCACAATCTTTGCCAATTCATACTAACCTTGAGATGAAAGACGAAGTAGAGGTTATTTCAGTGAAAGTCTACAATCTCTAACTTATCTCTAAAACTTCAAGATTAACCCTACCCTCTGCTGCTTCCCAAACCTTTTTCCTGGTCTGTTAATGTGATCGGCAGTCATAATGACCAATAGGAAGGTTGAGTAGGTAAAAGACTGTTGGCTAAGGTAACCTTTCTTCAAGTGTGGAGATCTTGTTATCAGTTCTCGTTTCGTTATCTTCATATCTACAGCCATCTAGTAGGAAGGTAGAAGACTGTTGATCAAGCTAGACTTTCTTCAGGAAAGGTGGAGATCTGCTTATCAGTTCTCTTGTATCTACAGTCATCTACAGTCAAGGTCGCTTGTCAGAATCTTCGCCAATTCACACTGACCACGTGATGAAAGATAAAGTAAAGGCTACTTCAGTGAAAGTCTTCAATTCTCAACTTACCGTATATACTCGAGTGTAAGCCGAGATTTTCAGGCCTTTTTTTTTGGGCTGAAAATGCCCCCTCGGCTTACACTCGAGTCAGTGTACCTGAAAATATTGAGAGGCTGCGGCCGTCCATCGTTTAAAACTTGCGGTCTCCTCCTGGTCCCTTCCGTGATAGGCAGAACTGTGTCTGCTGAGAAACGCCTATCATGAACGTTCTCTCATCCTCACCGATCCCAGCAGACACTGTGTTCAGTGTTCCGCCAATCACGGACACCTTTTCATCCTCGGACAAGAGGATGTCCGTGTTTGGCGGAACACTGAACACAGTGCTGGGAAACTGAGTCTGAGGATGAGAGAACGTTCGTGATAGGCAGAACTGTGTCTGCTGAGAAACGCCTATCACGGAAGGGACCAGGAGGAGCTGCGAGTTTTAAACAATGAATGGATGCCCGCAGCCTCTCAATTTCAGGTACACTGACAACGGGCACAGTGAGGATGGGCACAGTGAGGATGGGCACAGTCACAATTGGCACAGTGAGGTTGGCACAGTGAGGTTGCAATGGGCACAGTGAAGCTGCAAATGGGCATTGTTGACCCTCTTTTCCGCTTACAGTAGCTGCTGCATTCTCACCCTCGGCTTATACTCAAGTCAATACGTTTTCCCAGTTTTTTGTGGGAAAATTAGGTACCTCGGCTTATACTCTGGTCGGCTTATACTCGAGTATATACGGTAACTAAAAAATTTCAAGTTTGATCCCACCCTCTCCTGCTTCCCAAGCCTCTCTCTTGGTCTGTTAATGTGATTGGCCCTAATGACCAATAGGACGGTTGAATAGGTAGAAGACGGTTGGCCAAGCTAGACTTTCCTCAAAAAGAATGGAGATCTGCTTATCAAAGTTATCCGTTGCCTATATCTCTGTATCTACAGTCAATGTTGCTTGTCACAACCTTTGCCAATTCATACTGACCATGTGATAAAAATTTAAGTAGAGGTTACTTCAGTGAATGTTTTCAATTGCTAACTCATCTAAAAAATGTCAGGTTTGACCCTCTCCTGCTTCCCATGCCAGTCTATTGGTCTGTTAAAGTGATCAGGAGCAATATTGACAAATAGGAAGGTTGAGTAGGTAGAAGACCAAGCTAGACTTTCTTCAGAAACGATCTGAAAATCTGCTTTATAGGTTCCCTTGTTTATATCTCTGTATCTGCAGTCATCTACAGTCACTGTTGCTGGTCACAAACTTTGCCAATTCATACTGACCATGTCATGAAAGACAAAGTAGAGGTTACTTCAGTGAATTTCTTCAATTCCTAGCTTATCTCCAAAACTTCAAGATTGACCCTACGCTCTCCTGCTACCCAAGCCTCTCTACTGGTCTGATAATGTGATTGGCAGTCATAGTGACCAATAGGAAGGTTGAGTAGGTAGTAGACTGTTAGTCAAGCTAAACTTTCTTCAGGAAGGGGTGAGATCTGCTTATTGCTTATTTTGTATCTACAGTCATCTACAGTCAATGTTGCCGGTCACAATCTTTGCATATTCATGCTGACCATGTTATGAAAGACGAAGTGGAGGTTACTTCAGCCAAAGTCTTCAATTGCTAACTCATCTCAAATATGTCAAGTTTGACCACACCCTCTCCTGCTTCCCATGCCTATCTATTGGTCTGTTAAAGTGATCAAGAGCAATGTTTACCAATAGGAAGGTTGAGTAAGTAGAAGATTGTTGGCCAAGCTAGACTTTCTTCAGAAAGGATGGAGATCTGCTTATCAGTTCTCTTGTCTATATCTCTGTATCTGCAGTCATCTGCAGTCAATGTTGCTGGTCACAATCTTTGCCAATTCATACTAACCTTGTGATGAAAGACGAGGTAGAGGTTACTTCAGTGATATTTCTTCAATTACCCAGGACAGGAGGAATCCAGTGACCCTGCTATCCATTAGACAGATGGAATCCACTGGCCCTGTTATCCATAAGACAGGAGGAATCCATGTAATATGTTCCAGTGATGAAAATTTGTCCTTTGGTTATCTTGCAGAGACCTCTTTTCCATCCCTTGTATTATTGCCATTAGCTGTGCCCCTTGGACTTGTCCAAAAACTCAACCCATGCTTTTCCACCACAGACTGGGGAAACGTTCATAAAACTATACCCTTATAGGTCCCATTCAGGGTTGGTTTTCCCATCTTGATGGTTTTCCCTTACTTCATGGTTAGCACTCATCACTCCATCTCATGGCTCCACACGACTTAGCACCAGGTAACACAATTAGTCCTACACATTCACTTATTATTTCACTGCACTCCAGTTTCCTTTTGGTGGTTTTGGTTTTCCTACAACACTCTCTCCATCTTCTATTCCCTTTGGTTTGCTTTCACTGACATCACCACTAATACAGTTTTAATACTCTGTCCTTATCTTAGCACATATATTTTTGGGCATGTATGCCAACTCATACACATTCACATTTTCTATAGAAGTGCCCTAAGACGTTTCCAGCTACACTTGCAACCACTCTCAGGGACCACCACCTCATGGAGATTTGCCCTCCCGGATGTTGTCAAGTGGGGGTCCGGCATACGCCAGATGCTGCCACAGCTTCCGGAGAAGATGCCCTTAGGGGAGCTTCCAGCTCTCAATGTTGCACTCTCGCTACATGGTGGTTGTGAGTATGCTCTTAATAAGGGGATATCCCCAAGTTATACTCTTTCATTTTGTCTTCTCCCTATAAAGGCATTGACCTAGAAACGTATATGTTTCATTTCAGATACACACATTGTTGCTCCTAAAGAGTGGATATAAATACTCAACGAAACGCGCCGAGCCTCTGCACATGCAATGTGTAAACCGATTATGTATTCAATTCCATTCATATGAATGTTTGTATATTACTATGATCATCAAGAATCTACTGTGCAATAGAATGTCTCACAGGTGGTGTAGTCCTAATCCCGCTTCACCGTCATGTATTATCATGTTCCTACATATATATAGATGAATTACGCTATGATAAAATGTATTCATTTGTATGCATTTTTTATCATGTTATATTTCAAATATACAATTTTTTTGACCCCTCACTATTGACTGCGCGCTTCATTCAAAGTCCCACCTTTTTTTCCTTTTTTCACGTTCACAAAACTATAGCCTCCAACCTGGTTCCCTTATTAACTCCACATTTCATGGACAGTGATCTGTTTTTTTTTGTGCTGAAAATGCCCCCCTCGGCTTATACTCGAGTCACTTTTTTGCGCCTGATCTCCTGGACTTTGGGGACCCGGTACTGGCCATACTTGGCACACATATAGCCCCACTCTTACTATATAAGTGTGCAAAGTTTGTCGTCTGGGGGACCTACGGCCGGGGAGCACCGATTTTTCAAAGCCGGGCACCCCTTCCATAGACTCTCATGTTAAATGGTAATTTCTCCGGTAAATTTGGGGACCCGGGACCAGCCGGCCATAGGTTCCCTCTACCTGAAACGTGGCACACATGTAGCCCCAGTTCTCCTCTACAAGTGTGCAAAGTTTGTTGTCTGGGGGACCTACGGCCGGGGAGCACAGATTTTTCCAAACCGGGCACCCCTTCCATATACTCCCATGTTAAACGTAAGTCTAGTCATGGACATAGTGAGGCATGGGCACAGTGAGGCATGGACACAGTGAGGCATCAGCACAGTGAGGCATGGGAACAGTGAGGCATGGACACAGTGAGCCATGGACACAGTGAGGCATGGACACAGTGAGGCATGGGCACAGTGAGGCATGGGCACAGTGAGGCATGGGCACAGTGAAGCATGGACACAGTGAGGCATGGACACAGTGAGGCATGCACATAGACACAGTGAGGCAAAGTGAGGCACAGTGAGGCATGCAGATGGACACCCTAGGCTTATACTCGAGTCAATAAGTTTTACCATTTTTTGTGGTAAAATTAGGTGCCTCGACTTATATTCGGATCAGCTTATACTCGAGTATATACGGTACTTCTTTTATTTTGAATATTCTAAAATAAAAAATAAAAAGTCTAAGAGCCCATTCACACAGGGACGACTTTGGATCCGACTTCAAGTCGCCCCAAGTCGCCCCTAGTCACCTCAAGTCACGCTGCATGAGAAAATCAATGTAAGTGAATGAGAGCCATCTTAATGCACACTACTGCAGTCGCTCTGACATAAAAAAGGTTCCTGTACTACTTCAATCCGACTTCTAGGCGATTTGTACCCATTGATTTCAATGGAAGTCGCCTCCAAGTCGGATCCCCTGTCTTAACTGAAGCAACTTTACAGGAAATAAAAATAGTTTTCTCTGCAAACCTCTCCCTCTCCCCTCGCTCCCACAGAGCTGATTACTCTTTGATTGGCCACTGGCAAAGTCCCCTGTCCTGGAGGCGACTTCAGTCGTGTTGTAAGTCGCCCCAAGTCGCGCTGAAGTCGCCCCAAGTCGCGCTGTGACTCAAACTCAAGTCGTGTTCAAGTTGCCTCCCAAAGTCTCGCTGGAAGTCGTGTTGCCCCTGTGTGAATGGGGTCTAATGCTTGGAACTAATTCAATTATATGTGGATAAACATCAAATAAACATCAAATCAGCTGGCCGCAGCATATCTCAGATCTACCCAGGACAGGAGGAATCCAGTGACCCGGTTATCCCTAAGACAGGAGGAATCCAGTGACCCGGTTATCCCTAAGACAGGAGGAATCCATGTAACATGTCCCAGTGACGAAAATCTGTCCTTTGGTTATCTTGCAGAGACCACTTTTCCATCCCTTGTATTATTGCCATTAGCTGAGCCCCTTGGACTTGTCCAAAAACTCAACCCATGCTTTTCCACCACAGACTGGGGAAATGTTCATAAAACTATAGCCTCCAACCTGGTTCCCTTATTAACTCCACATTATATGGAGAGTGATCTGGTTTTTCCAACAGCAATAGGTTTTCACTGTCTACTTCTTTTGGTCTGAATATGCTAAAATAAAAAAAAATAAAAAAAAGTCTAATGCTTGGAACTAATTAAATTATATGTGGATAAACATCAAATCAGCTTCCCAGCCACTGTTTATGTAATGTTTCACATGAGGGTCGTCTAAAAAGACTCCCCAGAGGGAAGCTCAGCTGGAGATTTGCGCGCCAACTATCTCTTGGACTCCTCTGGATTGATTAGCTTCGTTTCTCAACTCCCGGAGAAGTTACAATTAAACACGCATTAAAACAATTTTCTGCAATTAGCCTCTTGATCGTAAGTGATGGCATGACGTAAATTGTCAGTGACCTTTCATGAGTTTTAACCTTGGACACTTCTGATATACGTTATTATTATCAATTAAGAAGGCCACTCACCCTCTCTTCAACATCGTTAACTTGCAGCTCTTAACGTATTGGCCCCCCCGCCCCAGCAACCTTAACTGCCTCGGACACTTGAACGTAAGCGGGTCAATTAAAGTCATTAAGCATTTGACTATATCAAGCCTCGCGTCTTGAAACCTCAGAAAATGAACTGAAGTAACCACAAAGCGAATGAAGAATTGACAGTAGGAGGTCCTTTTATTTGAAGACTAAGGAAAACATGGTCATGCATTGAATGTAGCAGTCGAACAGTTAAAGTTGGAGTGAATATGATATTCCTTTTTCAACCAAAAGCCAAGTACATAAAGACATTTTTTTTAGTGTGTATGTTTGTATGCAGTATGTATAACCCAGCTCTAGTCTTTCCCCTGTAGGAATAATGCTCTATCTGCTGCAAATATCCCTGGGATCTAGTTTTATCTCAAGAGATCTGTGACAGGTTAGTCATATACACTGACATTGACTTTAGAGACTACTAGTATAACCCTTTGTTCTAATGCCTCGTACACACCATCGCGATTTCCGAAGAGAAAAGTGTGATGTGAGCTTTTTGTCACACTTTTTTTGTGAGAATTCCTGCCAAGAAAAGATTGAGAGCAGGTTCTCTATTTTCGCAACAGGAAAAAATTCCTATCGGGAATCGCGATCGTCTGTATGCAATTACGACGCGAAAAAACACGCATGCTCAGAATCAAGTCCAAGAGTCATTCACATGTATTCAAATAATGTTTTGTCTGGATTTGTATATCTCATATGTTATTTTAACCCATTAATTATTTTGTACTATGTTTCAATAAATTATATTTTTACATATATACCGTATATACTCGAGTATAAGCCGGCCTGAATATAAGCTGAGGCACCTAATTTTACCACAAATAACTGGGAAAACGTATTGACTCGAGTATAAGCCTAGGGTGTCCATCTGCATGCCTCACTGTGCCTCACTGAGTCCATGTGCATGCCTCACTGTGCCTCACTGCGCCCATTCCTCACTGCACCCATGCCTCACTGCGCCCATGTCTTACTGTGCCTCACTGCGCCCATGCCTCACTGCGCCCCACTGTGCCCATGCCTCACTGCGCCCATGCCTCACTGCACCCATTTCTCACTGTGCCTCACTGTGCCCATGCCTCACTGCGCCCATGCCTCACTGTGCCTCACTGCGCCCATGCCTCACTGTGCCTCACTGTGTCCATGCCTCACTGCATCCATGCCTCACTGCACCCATGCCTCACTGTGCCCATGCCTCACTGTGCCCATGCCTCACTGTGCCCAATCTCTCTACCTGATCTCCGGCGCTGTGTGACTAGACTGACGTTTAACATGGGAGTCTATGGAAGGGTTGCCCGGCTTTGAAAAATCCGGTGCTCCCCGGCCAACAAACTTTGCACACTTGTAGATGAAGAGTGGGGCTACATGTGTGTCAAGTTTGGGGTCCAGGGGACCTACGGCCGGCTGGAATCAGGCGCACAAAGTTGAAGATGGACACAGACTCGTGTATAAGCCGAGGGGGGCATTTTCAGCACAAAAAAATGTGCTGAAAAACTCTGGCTTATACTCGAGTATATACGGTACTCCACTGTGACCCAGCAGCGGCCTTTAACCTTCCGGGGAAGAGGGCACTGATGCGGGCTCACCAAAGATGGAATTCCGGGTCCCAAGCTTCTTCCGTACTCGTGTGATCCACACCATAGGATATAAGCAGGATATATGCAAAAAGAAGGGGGACCATAGCGTGACTTCATAACAAAAGGTATTTAATAAAAAGTAAGTTGTACTTACCGCATCTCAGATTAAAAACAGCATGTAAAAGTTGCCGGCCGGCATATCAAGGAGCCCTTCCTCCTCAGATCAGCGTGGTGACGTCACTGCGCGTCCTCCCAGCAATATGTTTTTAATCTGAGATGCTGTAAGGACCGCCTAACGCCAATATACATTGGGAGAATGGCACGGCTGGGCATAAGCACGTACAGGTATGTCCCCTTTAAAATGGCCAGCCGTGGGTTGCGCGCGACCTGGTCCTGAGCTTCGTGACCGCGCCCGCGGGACCCGCGGACCCGATCGCCGCCGGTGTCCCGCGATCGGGTCACAGAGCTGAAGAACAGGGAGAGGTAAGTGTAAACAAACCTTTCCCTGTTCTTCCTAGTGTGAGTGTCACTGATCGTCTGTTCCCTGTCATAGGGAACGACGATCAGTGACGTCACACGCCAAGCCACGCCCCCAAACAGTAAGCATCACTCATTAGGTCACACTTAACCCCTTCAGCGCCCCCTACAGGTTAACCCCTTCACTGCCAGTGTCATTTTCACAGTAATCAGTGCATTTTTTATAGCACTGATCGCTGTAAAAATTACAATGGTCCCAAAAATGTGTCAAAAGTGTCCGATGTGTCCGCCATAATGTCACAGTCAGGATAAAAATCGCTCATCGCCGCCATAACTAGTAAAAAAAAAAAAAAAAAAAAAATGCCCAAAAACAGTCCCCTATTTTGTAGACGCTATAACTTTTGCGCAAACCAATCAATAAACGCTTATTGCAATTTTTTTTAACCAAAAATATGTAGAAGAATACGTATCGGCCTAAACTGAGGGAAAAAAAAGGTTTTTTATATATTTTTTGGGGACATTTATTATAGCAAAAAGTAAAAAATATTGGGTTTTTTTCAAAATCTATTTCTGTTTATAGCGCAAAAAATCAAAACCACAGAGGTGATCAAATACCACCAAAAGAAAGCTCTATTTGTGGGGAAAAAAGGACGTAAATTTTGTTCGGGAACCACGTTGCACGACCGCGCAATTGTCAGTTAAAGCGACGCAGTGCCGAATCGCAAAAAGTGGCCTGGTCTTTAACCAGCCAAAATGGTCCGGTGGTGAAGTGGTTAAAAAGCAAATTTTTTCCTCAGTTTAGGCCGATACGTATTCTTCTACATATTTTTGGTAATAAAAAATGCAATAAGCGTATATTGATTGGTTTGCGCAAAAGTTATAGCGTCTACAAAATAGGGGATAGATTTATGGCATTTTAATTTTTATTTAATTTATTTTTTACTAGCAATGGCGGCGATCTTCTATTTTTAGCGGGACTGCCACATTGCGGCAGACAGATCGGACACTTTTGACACTTTTTTGGGACCATTGACATTTATACAGCAATCAGTGCTAAAAAAATGCACTTATTACTCTATAAATGTCACTGGCAGGGAAGGGGTTAACACTAGGGGGGGGGTGATAAAGCGGTTAACTGTGTTCCCCCGTGTGTGTTTCTAACTGTGGGGTGGATGGGACTGACTAGAGGAGGAGCCAGATCGCTGTTCCTGATTACTAGGAACAGACGATCTGTCTCTCCTCTCCTGTCAGAACAGGGATCTGTGTGTTTACATTCACACACATCCCCGTTCTGGCTCTCGTGCCCACGATCGCGCACATCCCCCGCCACGCAGCGGGCGCGCCTGCTATCACCCTTAAAGGTGCTGACGTACAGCTATGGCGATTTTCGGGGTCGTGCTGACCTGCCGCAGTATAATGACGGCGGCTGGTCGGCAAGTGGTTAATGCATTTGCTCCTGAAGAGTGGAATAAATCCACGAAACGCGTTGGGCTTATTGGATGCATCTCATCTTCATTGGATGGTTTAGACCAGTTTTATATATACCGATTTTATCTTTATACTGACTCTGAGGTGGTCCGTGTCAGCTAGGATGGCTGTTATATATTTACCCTACAATGTATTACCTTGATGCAGCAGTCATATGTTTATTATACAATGTATCATTTATTGTTGTTGCCAGTTTTCTACATACTATGTTTGTTACATGTTGTCATTATGGACACAAACCTAGGAATTCATTTTCTTACATGTTATGCAATTGTTATTTAGCAATAAACATTGTGTGTTTTATATTGACTGTGTTTTTGTTGCCACACATATCTCCTATAAAATCTCCCCCCTTAGTTCTCTTTTGTTTATATTTCATTTTGGGTTTTGGGTTTAACCCCTTGCCAACCGCCGCACACACATATACGTCGGTAGAGTGGCACAGGCAGGCAAATGGGCGTACAGGTACGTCCCTTCTAATATGCCGCCTTGCGGGTGCGTGCCCCGCGAGCTCCATGTTCGCCGGCAGCCCGCAATCGTGAGACCGAGAGGCAGAACGGGGGAGATGCCGATGTAAACAAGGCATTTCCCTGTTCTGCTTAGTGACAGGACAGGGATCTACTGCTCCCTGTCATCGGGAGCTAGGGTTGCCACCTTTTCTTCAAGTCAAACCCCAACACTTTTTTGGTTTACATATATTTTGCTAATAAATAACATTTCTAATCATATGAAGTTAATAACAAGAGTCCCGCTTTACATCAGAGTGCGCAGGGTCCCCCTTTTACATCTGAACTCGCAGAGTTCCCTTTCACTGTAAGGGGGGGGGGCTCTGCAGACTCTGATGTAAGGGAGAACTCTGGGGACTCTAACATAAGGGATGCTTTGGCCCTGATTTAAGGGAGAATACTGAGAACTCTGATGTACAGAGAGGACTCTGATGTAAGGGGGAACACTGTGGCCACTGGTGAAAAAGGGGAACTCTGATGTAAGGGGGAACACTGAGAACTCTGGTGTAAAGGGGAACTCTGATGTAAGGGGGAACACTGTGGCCACTGGTGAAAAAGGGGAACTCTGATGTAAGGGGGAACACTGAGAACTCTGGTGTAAAGGGGAACTCTGATGTAAGCGGGAACACTGTGGCCACTGCTGAAAAAGGGGAACTCTGATGTAAGGGGTGCTCTGAGAACCCTGATTTGCGTTAGTGTACTCACTCAGAGGCAGGAGAGAGAAGGGGGGAGACTTCAGTCACAGACAGGGATAGATGGTGAGCTCACTCACCCCTTGGCAGTCAGCACCTCTCATCCAGATGTATCTGAGGCTGGTGGACTTGAAATTTCCGGCCCCCACTTTCCTTTTCTGAGGCTCAGCCCTGGGGATTGGTGTGTGGCAGACAGAGGGGTAGGGGCGGGAGGAAGAGGTGCAGATCGAGCCCTCTCTCCTCTCCCGTCAGTGTGTGTGTGTGTTTGGGGGGATTGTTAGTGTTGGCTTTGGGCAGCATGAAAGAGAGTGTAACAGACACTCTCATTTTAGACAACTGCAGCAAGCAACCCTGCTGGGAAGCCATAGTCCAGTCCAAATAATGTGTCCGGGTTTCAGGCAGTCTGAAGCCCAGACACATGATTCCAAACTCCAACTGTCTGGGTGAATCCCGGACAGGTGGCAACCCTATCGGGAGCAGTGATCTCTGTTATGTCAGTGGTAGCCCACCCCCCCCCCTCCACACAGTTAGAACACCTCCCTAGGACACACTTAACCCCTTAATCGCCCCCTAGTGTTTAACCCCTTCCCTGCCAGTGTCATTTACACAGTAATTAGTAGCTATTTATAGCACTGATCGCTGTATAAGTGACAATGGTCCAAAAATGGTGTAAAAAGTGTCCGATGTGTCTGTCATAATGTCGCAGTCCCGATAAAAATCGCAGATCGCCGCCATTACTAGTAAAAAAAATAATAATAATAATAAAACCAATCGATATACGCTTATTGCGATTTTTTTTTTACCAAAAATATGTGGAAGAATACGTATCGGCCTAAACTGATGAAGAAATTCATTTTTTTATATATTTTTTGGGGATATTTATTATAGGAAAAAGTAAAAAATATTGTTTTTTTTTTAGGGCTGTGGAAATTAACTATTAATTCCTCGATTAATCGATTAATGTTTTTGATCGATCAAAATTCTTTTGATCGGTACTCACCTCTCCGCCGGCTTTGGGGTCTTCAGGGAGGTCCGTCGGAGATCCGGTGATGCCACGGACACCGGCAGGGCTTGCCGTGTCCATCTGAAGGGCTCCTTTGCTGTGCCTTCATATCTGCATGCCGGCGGGACCTTACTATCTGCCACACGCAAGGGCTGTTACACTTCCCTCTATCACTTCCCTCTATCAACCTGGGATTCTACAGCCATCCACTGGGAGTTGTGATAGTTCCCTTCACGGGACATCTACATGCCGACGGACTGATGTTAACCCCTCCTCCATCTGGATTCAGCAGTGGTATCGTTGTACACATTTCTATACCAGTATCATACTTAGCTACATGTTTTTATGACTGCTTTTGCTACCGTTAGGTATTCCTCGCTTTTTTCGATTTTTTCGATTTTATCTCCAGTGCAATATTTATTTTGTTACCTACTTGAAGACTATAAAAGTTTTAATGCTATTCCCATCGAGCGCTGCCTTTGTGTGTTTTTTGTATCCTGCTATCCATTTTTCCAGTGGTTGGGAGCTGCACTGGGAATCGACCTGCAAGGAGATCAGCTAAAAGTAGTTGGATCTGTATGTGCGTTATAATTCATCGAAATTAGTCGATTAATCGATTTAAAAAAAAAAACGATTAATCGAACACGAAATTTTTAATCAGTAACAGCCTTAGTTTTTTTTTCTAAATTGTCGCTCTTTTTTTGTTTATAGCGCATAAAATAAAAACCGCAGGGGTCATTAAAAACCACCAAAAGAAAGCTCTATTTGTGTGTGGGGGGGGGGGGAAAGAAGTCAATTTTGTTTGGGAACAGCATCGCGCGGCCGCGCAATTGTCAGCTAAAGCGACGCAGTGCCGAATCGTAAAAAAAAAAATGCTCTGGTCAGGAAAGGGGGGTAAATTCTTCCAGTGGGCTGAAGTGCTTAATACGGCTTTAAGAAAAAAAAAAACATTTTAAAGGAACACTAAAGGTTCCAGTTTTTTTTTTTTTTTTAAATAACAAACATGTTATACTTACCTCCACTGTGCAGCTCGTTTTGCACACAGTGGCCCCGATCCTGGTCTTCTGGGGTCCCACGGCGGCTGTCTCGGCTCCTCCCCGCAAGGACTCTACACCATAATGCGAGCGAGCTCGCATGGTGTGGAGTTACTGCGGGAGCGCTCCCGTGATACAGCCGGCGACCATAGCCGCCGACTGTATCACTCGGCCCCGCCCCCCGGCGCGCCACGTCATTGGATGTGATTGACAGCAGCGCCAGCCAATGGCTGCGCTGCTTTCAATCCATCCACAGTAGCCAATCAACGGCCAGGCTCAGGAACTCGGAGGATGACGGGAGGGAGCGCGGGACTTTCGAGGGGCCAGGTAAGTAAAATGGGGGCTCGGGGGGGGGCTGGGCTCGGGGGGGGGCGGTATTGTCGAATGTTTTTTCACCTTAATGCCATGCATAGGATGCATTAAGGTGAAAAAACATGTACCTTTACAACCCCTTTAATTTTGCTTTACCCGATAATTTCCATTATTTGAAACAAGGAATAACGCTTTGCTTTCAACGTAAGAAGAGGAATTTCTTTTTCTCAAATTGGCTTTTTTTTTTTTTTAACTAATCTGCCATAATTTTAAGCTTTTTTTTTTTTTACCCGCACTACTCCATGTGGATAAATTAGAGAAGGGACCAGATGAAATTTAGCAATATGAAATGCTATAATGAGATGCAATAATTTGTCCGTTCTTTGTACATAGCCCCCTCTCTGTGTCACTTGAATTTCTTTTATTGCTCGCACAAAGCGCCGATGTTCCCCGACTCCTTCCGCTCCCGGCTTTTCAATGGAACGGCATTATATTTGTTGGCACTGAAACGCTTTTCATACAGTTTCGGTCTACAGGCTGTGATATGAACCTTTTTTTTTTTTTACCAGCCCCGGGTCCAGGGAATTACACACAAAGCAAAACTAATCAGAACAGGAAATATTAGGACTAAATTATTCAGGATCTCTGTGTCTTGTGGTTGTTTGCAAATTTAGTAGCTTTTAATCTGGTAGTATCTACAGAACGCCTACCGAGTCTCCCAAGACTTACCGCCAAAGCATCTCAAGTCTCTGAATTATTCCTTTGTTTGACTTTGCAACTTTTTTTTTTTCAAGCAATTGACATGGCTCTTCCAAAGGGGAAACTTCACTTCAGACACAAATGAATATTAAGTGTATCAATGCCGCGCAAGTCATTCTGTGAATCAGGCCCCACTCTCGCTCGCGTTTTTTTTTCCACTTGATAGAGCTGCCTGATGTGTGACAAACGCGCCAAAGAAAGCTTGTGTGCTACATTTTGGGCTCTGAGCCAGACGCCTTTGGCAAAACGCATTTTGCCGTGATTTTTTTGTGCGACAAACGTAGGAAATTCGCACCGCGTTTGGCTGCCGTTAACCACTTCACTACCCGGCCAATGCTGACATTTCTCTCCCTACATGTAAAAAATATCTTTTTTTTTTTTGCTAAAAAGATTACTTAGAACACCGAAAATATTATATATATATATATTTTTTTAAGCAGAGGCACTAGAGAATAAAATGGTGGGTGTTGCAATTTTTTGTCACACATTTTTTTGCACAGCGTGTTTTCAAACACAAATTTTTTGGCGAAAAAAGACACTTTAATTAATTTTAAAGGGGTTGTAAACCCTCAAGGTTTTTAACCTTAATCCATTCTAAACTACTGAGCTGGGGATCTGCTGAGTGGGAATACTACTGATCTGGGGATCTGCTGAGTGGGGATACTACTGAGCTGGGGATCTGCTGAGTGGGAATACTACTGAGCTGGGGATCTGCTGAGTGGGAATACTACTGATCTGGGGATCTGCTGAGTGGGAATAATACTGATCTGGGGATCTGCTGAGTGGGAATACTTCTGATCTGGGGATCTGCTGAGTGGGAATACTACTGATCTGGGGATCTGCTGAGTGGGGATACCAATGAGCTGGGGATCTGCTGAGTGGGGATACTCATGAGCTGGGGATCTGCTGAGCGGGAATGCTACTGAGCTGTTGATACTAATGAGCTGGGGATCTGCTGAGTGAGGATACTCATGAGCTGGGGATCTGCTGAGTGGAAATACTACTGAGCTGGGGATCTGTTGAGTGGAGATACTACTGAGCTGGGGATCTGCTGAGTGGGGATGCTAATGAGCTGGGGATCTGCTGAGTGGGGAGACTAATAAGCTGTTGATACTACTGAGCTGGGGATCTGTTGAGTGGAGATACTACTGAGCTGGGGATCTGCTGAGTGGGGATGCTAATGAGCTGGGGATATGCTGAGTGGGGAGACTAATAAGCTGTTGATACTACTGAGCTGGGGATCTGCTGAGTGGGAATACTATTGATCTGGGGATCTGCTGAGTGGAAATACTTCTGAGCTGGGGATCTGCTGAGTGGGGATACTCATGAGCTGGGGATCTGCTGAGAGGGAAAACTATTGATCTGGGGATCTGCTGAGTGGGAATACTCATGAGCTGGGGATCTGTATAGCACTGCAAATGCGAACTAAATCGCCTCAAGGCGCTTGCATCCAGTGTCGTCCTGATCCTTCAGAAGAGGAGGGTCTTAAGTTTTTTCCTGAAGGCTCGATGGTTTTCTTCCATACGGATGTCCGTTGGTAGAGCGTTCCATAGCCGTGGTCCTTGGACTGCAAATCTTCGTTCTCCCTTCCATTTGTAGCGGGACTTGGGGATGTGGAGGAGCTGGGGATCTGCTGAGTGGGGATACTAATGAGCTGAGGATCTGCTGAGTGGGAATACTACTGAGCTGGGGATCTGCTGAGTGGAATGACTACTGAGCTGGGGATTTGCTGAGTGGGTATACTAATGAGCTGTTGATACTAATGAGCTGGGGATCTGCTGAGTGGGAATAAATACTTTTGAGCTGGGGATCTGCTGAGTGAAAATACTACTAAGATGGGGATCTGCTGAGTGGGGATACTAATGAGCTGTTGATACCAATGAGCTGGGGATCTGCTGAGTAGGAATACAACTGATCTGGGGATCTGCTAAGTGGAAATTCTACTGAGCTGGGGATCTGCTGAGTGTAGATACTACTGAGCTGGGGATCTGCTGAGTGGGGATACTACTGATCTGGGGATCTGCTGAGTGGGGATACTAATGAGCTGTTGATACCAATGAGCTGGGGATCTGCTGAGTAGGAATACGACTGATCTGGGGATCTGCTAAGTGGAAATTCTACTGAGCTGGAGATCTGCTGAGTGTAGATACTGCTGAGCTGGGGATCTGCTGAGTGGGGATACTACTGATCTGGGGATCTGCTGAGTGTAGATACTACTGAGCTGGGGATCTGCTGAGTGGGGATACTACTGATCTGGGGATCTGCTGTGTGGGGATACTAATTAGCTGGGGATCTGCATAGTTGGGATCTGCTGAGTGGGGGTACTCATGAGCTGGGCTGGGGATCTGCGGAGTGGGCATACTAATGAGCTGAGGATCTGCTGAGTGGGGATACTAATGAGCTGGGGATCTGCTGAGTGGGGATACTAATGAGCTGGGGATCTGCTGAGTCGGGGTACTCATGAGCTGGGCTGGGGATCTGCTGAGTGGGGATACTAATGAGCTGGGGATCTGCTGAGTGGGGATACTAATGAGCTGGGGATCTGCTGAGTCGGGGTACTCATGAGCTGGGCTGGGGATCTGCTGAGTGGGAAAACTAATGAGCTGGGGATCTGCTGAGTAGAGACACTACTGAGCTGAGGTTCTACTGGGCCCCTTTAAAACAAAAAAAAATGAGGGCATTTGCCAACCTTCATTAAAGCTTCAAAAAAGCATCTCCAAAGCATTGTTGAAGCATCACAAAGCATCAAAAACTATTAAAAAAAAGCATGTTGAAGCAGGTAGGTGCTTTAATGTGTGTTAAAGTCAAATGAAGTGTAAATGAGCCCCAAAGGTTAGGACTGGGGTTACCTCTAACCCTAACCACAATACGAGGTTCTATGCAGCACATGCCTTAGGTGAAGTGCCCAAAGAAGAATGTCTAGGGTAAGAAAAAGAAAGATGAAGGAAGATGCAATGTGAGGGGATCTCTAGAGACGCTTTAACTATGTACATGCTTTGTGACCTCTAGCAACCAATCGTAAACCTGCCTTTAGAAGCACGCACATCTGAAGGAACACAGAGATGCCTCCTTTGATACAACAACTCACACAGAGCCCAGATGGTCCTCAAGCTTGCAAGGCAGGCTACTGTAAACAAAAGGAGATGTAACCGGCGGGGACCCTTGATGGCGGCTCTCAAAGGACGAGAAAATAAAAAAGGGGAAAAGATAAAAGGTTATATTTGCAATTTGGCTTCAGTCGTCTCCATATATTAAAGGAGTTTACGTGTTTTTCAAAAGTGCAGCTTATCCTCCAAATCCCCCCTCTGTTCAAAGAACGAGAAGAAGCATCTATTTGCCCCTTACAAAATTGCATAAAAATGAATTACTAAGATCGGCTCAAAGAATATAAAAAATATATATATAGAAAAACACACAAGTTGCTGTCGCCGCGCCTTCATCTCTTATGTGAAGAAAAGTCTAATTTACATTCTCTCTCGGTGCAAGATAACACAGTGTGCGGGTCCGAGCGATGTAATTCATCAGATCTGATCCTTTAAACATTTTTAATAATAAAAAAAAAAAATCAGAAAATGGGACAAGTTTAATATTTTTCTTTCCAGTTTAGTGGGTTTTAATAAAAAGAGGCTCTAGAATCATGTGTAGCACACGACCCTTTGTCACTCCCGTCTTTGGCTCACTCACAGGAGAAAAAGGCGCCCCATGCCACCATGCCCGTACCCTCTGGTTTGCCGAGGTTAAGCACACTTGTAACTTACGGGTCTTGCAGCGAGGTTCTCCTTAAAGTTGGTTCTCGTCCTTTAGAATGTAAAGGACAAGTCTCTATACCCCCAAGTAACTCCAAGATCCACACCAGTAGCAACTCCAACGTAGAGTTTATTTTCCTTATGCATGAAAAAACACAAAGTTGAGAAGAGAGAAAGGTGTTAGAAAGGACAGATCAGATTCAGACACTCCTGGCTTCTTCGCCACTCGATCCCGAGTGGGTATAGCTCACCCGGATAGTCACCCAATGGCACTAGCAATGGCACTAGCAGCCAGCATGTAGCTCGAACAGTCAATCAGATTCCCTTAATAGATGCGATCGGGAGATCCCCTGCCACAGAATCTATAGTGTCCCGAACATCCTAATGGTTACATTGTTAAATCCCTCTTCGGATGGATGACATCCCTCCAGAGAGTTACTGGGCCCCTCCCTTCACTGTGATCTCTCACCAGTCCTTTGGAACGGTCCTCCCCCAGCCTCCTCTTCCAGATGCGGGTCCCCTCGCAAGGTGGCACCCTGAGATTCCTCCTTCCCAAAGCGGGCTCCAGCTAAAGGTGCTGGGCCCAGGGCTGAAGATGCAGTCCCAGGACTAAAGGTGCCTGGGACTGAGGCGCACATGGCCCCATAGCCTGGAGGGCCATGTACTGGATCTTGAACTCCAGATCCGCAGGTTCCCACCCCGGGTACAGGTCCCCGGGGCAGTAAGTGCACCCTGACCAAGTCTTTAAGTTTCCCTGGCCAATGGCGTCTGCCCGTTTTGTACCCTCCCCCGGCATGCACAGCGGGCAGACCACCCCCACCGCACGGCTGCCGAGAGAGGACAGCCAATCGCCACTCCATCACCTGTGGTTCAACCCCCAGTACAAGTGACAGCGCCACCCATACCTCTAAGGGGAACTGCACGCCAGATGAAAACAGCAGCAAACTACTACTTGAATCACCCCTAAATTTAGCATAGCTGCCCCCTAAATTGGGACCCCCGCTACACATGTATTCTTACAAGAAACAAAAAAAGAGGTGATTCAGTCTGAGCTTCTTGACCAATTAACTTCATGTACAGAGGTCTTCTAGACGGAGGGTAATGGGGGGGGGGGCAAAAGCGAAAGTGTTCTTGCAACCAGCTCTCTGCCTGGGCATGGGTAAGATGTGCCACCACGGCATCGGGGTACCAGCTACAAGAATCCGAATGTGACAGCCAAGCTCGTGATGATGAAAAATACAAGTTGGCTTTCAATTGTGGAATTGTTTTACTTAAAGTGTAAGTAAACCCCCCTATCGTTTTCAGCCAAGGAAGCTGCCATCTTTGCCCTCTGTTTACTCTACAACTGCCATGATGCTGCACATGTGATCAGTTTAGACACCAGCCATTGGATGGCTTGACAGTTTGGTTGAGAGCACAACCAATGGGAGTGTTACATTTCCAGCACGTGCCAGAACTGAAACTGTTTTATGGATGGGTGTACTTCCACTTTAACCACTTCCATACTTGGCCTATTCTGGCACTTCTCTCCTTCATGTAAAAATCATAATTTTTTTTGCTAGAAAATTAGTCAGAACCCTCAAACATTATATATATATATTCTTTAGCAGACACCATAGGGAATAAAATGGCGGTCTTTGCAACTTTTTATCTAGCACGGTATTTGCGCAATAATTTTTCAAACGCCTTTTTTTGGGAAAAAAAAAATGGTTTTATGAATTAAAAAAATAACAAAACAGTAAAGTTAGCCCAATTTTTTTGTATAATGTGAAAGATGATGTTACGCCGAGTAAATAGATACCTAATATGTCATGCTTTAAAATTCCGCACACTCGTGGAATGACGACAAACTTTAGTACTTAAAAATCTCCATAGTCGACGCTTTAATTTTTTTTACAGGTTACTATTTTCGAGTTACAGAGGAGGTCTAGTGCTAGAATTGATGCACGCGCTCTAACACACGCGGTGATACCTCACATGTGTGGTTTGAACGGCGTTTACATATGTGGGCGGGACTTACATGCGTGTTCGCTTCTGAGCGCGAGCTACCGGGGACAGGGGCATTTGAATTTTCTTTTTTTTTTCTTTTTCCTTTTTTTTTACTTAATTTTTTTTCATTTTTACACTTTTTATTTTATTTTATTTTTTTGATCACTTTTATTCCTACTACAAGGAATGTAAACATCCCTTGTAATAGGAATGGTGTGTGACAGGTCCTCTTTATGGAGAGATTCAGGGTCAATAAGACCCCCACATCTCTCCTCCAGGCTAGAAAGCATGAGATCGGGAAAAAAATCTCATGCTGACAGCCACGATTGCGGCTTTGTTTACTTCCGGGTACCCGGTTGTGACGTCACAATGTCGCGCCCGGGCCTCCGACGGTCATAGAGGTGACCGGAAATCTCTATCGTCATAAGCCGGCGCCGGACGATTCTTTCTCCGGGCCCCCGATGGCACGGGAGAGCCTGGAGAAGCACCGGATGGCGGCGGGAGGGGGGGGGGCGTCCCCTCCCGCTGCCCATAAGAACGATCAAGCGGTTGAACTGCCGCTATGATCGTTCTTATCGTGCGCAGAATCGGCGGCTGAAAAGAAGTATATCTGATCGATGCCTGTAGCTGCACCCATCATTCAGATATCCCCCCACAAATTCAAGGACGTCATTTGACTATGTGCGGTATTAAAGTGGTTAAAAATTGATATATAGATGGCCAGCACTTTTCGGGGGGGTTAAACTTTAGACCTGGCCATGGTGTTTAGTGCTGAAATGCCTTGGCCTTTCTTTATGGTGCTCCTTTCCCACATCCACAGCCTTTGCAGTTTGTAGGGACGAGCAAGCCTTGGTCCCTTTGTCAAGTAGGGAGGCCTACTAAGGAGTCGATCATAAAGGTCCAGGGCTATCATTAATGCCAACACTGATGGCAAAGCCAGTTGGGTACTCAGTAGTGTATTTAGGTTTTGTGCTGCCCTAGGCCTGTCTAAACTCGTGCACCCCCTAATTTAAATATGACCCACCCCTTCCTGTCAAGGCCACACCCCTTGCTGTTTTAGACCCGCCCTGAAATTTTTGAGTGGGGACACTAGTTCTGGGTGTCTGGGGCGGGGGCAATGAATTCCCTTTGCATAGATTTCCTCTCACTTCCTGTTTGGTTATGAGGCAGGAAGTAAAGGGAAATCTCTGCAATGGGACAGGGATGGTAAAAAATAAACTGACAGGGGCTCTAACCCTCCCTTACTCTATCCAAAATGAAAAAAAAAGTGTTGCCTATAGTTCTACTTTAAGCACAAATTTCTGATAATTTTATGGAGAGGACTAAGAAGATATAACCATGCCAATGGTGCAGCAGAAACATATAGCACAGTGAGGAAGGTTTCTGGTCCAGGATGATAGGACAGTCAAAATTAGAAGTAGCGCCCCCCCCCCCCGCAGTTACGGAATGCTGGCCGCCTCCATATCAGAGTCAGTGTGGCTGCTTTATGGGGGTGATAGACTAATTAGCCTCTCAGCCCAGTTTGCCCCATAAGACTGGCGCTACACCAACAGTGTAGCGCAATCCGGCGGGGACTCTTTCCGTGCTGCCCCCCTGCAAAGTGCTGCCCTAGGCCTGGGCCTTGTTGGCCTAGGCCAGGATACAGCATTGTGGGTACTAGTGGGCAGAGGAGTAGTCAACAAGTAGCCATTGACAAAAATAATGGAGGGAGGATGGGCAGGTGGGGTTTACTCAGGGTTGAACTGGACAAAGTCACCAAGGTACCAGTTACAAGAATCCGGAGAGGACAGACGGCTCACGATGATGAAAAATCTAAGCTGGTCTGATTACATTGGTGGTCAGCAGGAGAAATGCTCCTTACATTGGTGATCAGTGGGAAAATGCCCTTTACATTGATGGCAAATGGGAAGAATGCCCCTTATATAGTGGTCAGTGGTCAGTGGCTCCTAATGCACCTTAAATTGGTGGTCAGTGAGAAGAATTTTCCTTTACATTGGTGGATATTTGGAAGAATGCCCCTTGTGTTGGTGGCCGGTGGGAAGAATGCCCCTTCCATTGGTAATCAGTAGGAAGAATCCTTCTTAGATTGGCTGTCATTGGGAAGAATGTTCCTTACATTGGTGATCAGTGGGAAGAATGTTCCTTACATTGGTGATCAGTAGGAAGAATGCTCCTTACATTGGTGATCAGTGAGAAGAATGTTCCTTACATTGGTGATCAGTGGGAAGAATGTTCCTTACATTGGTGATCAGTAGGAAGAATGCTCCTTACATTGGTGATCAGTGGGAAGAATGTTCCTTACATTGGTGATCAGTGGGAAGAATGTTCCTTACATTGGTGATCAGTGGGAAGAATGTTCCTTACATTGGTGATCAGTGGGAAGAATGTTCCTTACATTGGTGATCAGTGGGAAGAATGTTCCTTACATTGGTGATCAGTGAGAAGAATGTTTCTTACATTGGTGATCAGTGAGAAGAATGCTCCTTACATTGGTGATCAGTGGGAAGAATGTTCCTTACATTGGTGATCAGTGAGAAGAATGCTCCTTACATTGGTGATCAGTGGGAAGAATGTTCCTTACATTGGTGATCAGTGGGAAGAATGTTCCTTACATTGGTGATCAGTGGGAAGAATGCTCCTTACATTGGTGATCAGTGAGAAGAATGTCCCTTACATTGGTGATCAGTGTGAAGAATGTTCCTTACATTGGTGGTCAGTGAGAAGAATGTTCCTTACATTGGTGATCAGTGGGAAGAATGCTCCTTACATTGGTGATCAGTGAGAAGAATGTTCCTTACATTGGTGATCAGTAGGAAGAATGCTCCTTACATTGGTGATCAGTGGGAAGAATGTTCCTTGCATTGGTGATCAGTGAGAAGAATGTTCCTTACATTGGTGATCAGTAGGAAGAATGCTCCTTACATTGGTGATCAGTGGGAAGAATGTTCCTTGCATTGGTGATCAGTGGGAAGAATGTTCCTTACATTGGTGATCAGTGGGAAGAATGTTCCTTACATTGGTGATCAGTGAGAAGAATGCTCCTTACATTGCTGATCAGTGAGAAGAATGCTCCTTACATTGGTAATCAGTGGGAAGAATGTTCCTTACATTGGTGATCAGTGGGAAGAATGTTCCTTACATTGGTGATCAGTGGGAAGAATGTCCCTTACATTGGTGATCAGTGGGAAGAATGTTCCTTACATTGGTGATCAGTGGGGAGAATGTTCCTTACATTGGTGATCAGTAGGAAGAATGTTCCTTACATTGGCGGTCAGTAGGAAGAATGTTCCTTACATTGGTGATCAGTAGGAAGAATGCTCCTTACATTGGTGATCAGTGGGAAGAATGTCCCTTACATTGGTGATCAGTGGGAAGAATGTTCCTTACATTGGTGATCAGTGGGGAGAATGTTCCTTACATTGGTGATCAGTGGGAAGAATGTTCCTTACATTGGTGATCAGTGGGAAGAATGTTCCTTACATTGGTGATCAGTGGGAAGAATGTTCCTTACATTGGTGATCAGTGGGAAGAATGTTCCTTACATTGGTGATAAGTGGGAAGAACGTTCCTTACATTGGTGATCAGTGGGAAGAATGTCCCTTACATTGGTGGTCAGTGGGAAGAATGTTCCTTACATTGGTGATCAGTGAGAAGAATGTTCCTTACATTGGTGATCAGTGGGAAGAATGTTCCTTACATTGGTGATCAGTGGGAAGAATGTTCCTTACATTGGTAATCAGTGGGAAGAATGTTCCTTACATTGGTGATCAGTGGGAAGAATGTTCCTTACATTGGTGATCAGTGGGAAGAATGTTCCTTACATTGGTGATCAGTGAGAAGAATGCTCCTTACATTGGTGATCAGTGGGAAGAATGTTCCTTACATTGGTGATCAGTGGGAAGAACGTTCCTTACATTGGTGATCAGTGGGAAGAACGTTCCTTACATTGGTGATCAGTGGGAAGAATGTTCCTTACATTGGTAATCAGTGGGAAGAATGTTCCTTACATTGGTGATCAGTGAGAAGAATGTCCCTTACATTGGTGATCAGTGGGTAGAATGTTCCTTACATTGGTGATCAGTGGGAAGAATGCTCCTTACATTGGTAGTCAGTGAGAAGAATGTTCCTTACATTGGTGATCAGTGAGAAGAATGTTCCTTACATTGGTGATCAGTGGGAAGAATGTTCCTTACATTGGTGATCAGTGGGAAGAATGTTCCTTACATTGGTG
This sequence comes from Rana muscosa, assembly GCA_029206835.1. Classification (NCBI taxonomy): domain Eukaryota; kingdom Metazoa; phylum Chordata; class Amphibia; order Anura; family Ranidae; genus Rana; species Rana muscosa. The sequence goes on along the minus strand of CM055125.1, from coordinate 387,440,954 downwards.
ATCAGTGGGAAGAATGTTCCTTACATTGGTGATCAGTGGGAAGAATGTCCCTTACATTGGTGATCAGTGGGAAGAATGTTCCTTACATTGGTGATCAGTGGGAAGAATGTCCCATACATTGGTGGTCAGTGAGAAGAATGTTCCTTACATTGGTGATCAGTGAGAAGAATGTTCCTTACATTGGTGATCAGTGAGAAGAATGTTCCTTACATTGGTGATCAGTGGGAAGAATGTCCCTTACATTGGTGATCAGTGAGAAGAATGTTCCTTACATTGGTGATCAGTGAGAAGAATGTTCCTTACATTGGTGATCAGTGGGAAGAATGTTCCTTACATTGGTGATCAGTGAGAAGAATGTTCCTTACATTGGTGATCAGTGGGAAGAATGTTCCTTACATTGGTGATCAGTGGGAAGAATGTTCCTTACATTGGTGATCAGTGGGAAGAATGTTCCTTACATTGGTGATCAGTGGGAAGAACGTTCCTTACATTGGTGATCAGTGGGAAGAACGTTCCTTACATTGGTGATCAGTGGGAAGAATGTCCCTTACATTGGTGGTCAGTGGGAAGAATGTTCCTTACATTGGTGATCAGTGAGAAGAATGTCCCTTACATTGGTGATCAGTGGGTAGAATGTTCCTTACATTGGTGATCAGTGAGAAGAATGCTCCTTACATTGGTAGTCAGTGAGAAGAATGCTCCTTACATTGGTGATCAGTGAGAAGAATGTTCCTTACATTGGTGATCAGTGGGAAGAATGTTCCTTACATTGGTGATCAGTGGGAAGAATGTTCCTTACATTGGTGATCAGTGGGAAGAATGTCCCTTACATTGGTGATCAGTGGGAAGAATGTTCCTTACATTGGTGATCAGTGGGAAGAATGTCCCTTACATTGGTGGTCAGTGAGAAGAATGTTCCTTACATTGGTGATCAGTGAGAAGAATGTTCCTTACATTGGTGATCAGTGAGAAGAATGTTCCTTACATTGGTGATCAGTGGGAAGAATGTCCCTTACATTGGTGATCAGTGAGAAGAATGCTCCTTACATTGGTGATCAGTGGGAAGAATGTTCCTTACATTGGTGATCAGTGAGAAGAATGTTCCTTACATTGGTGATCAGTGAGAAGAATGTTCCTTACATTGGTGATCAGTGGGAAGAATGTTCCTTACATTGGTGATCAGTGAGAAGAATGTTCCTTACATTGGTGATCAGTGGGAAGAATGTTCCTTACATTGGTGATCAGTGGGAAGAATGTTCCTTACATTGGTGATCAGTGGGAAGAATGTCCCTTACATTGGTGATCAGTGAGAAGAATGTTCCTTACATTGGTGATCAGTGGGAAGAATGTTCCTTACATTGGTGATCAGTGGGAAGAATGTCCCTTACATTGGTGATCAGTGGGAAGAATGTTCCTTACATTGGTGATCAGTGGGAAGAATGTCCCTTACATTGGTGATCAGTGGGAAGAATGTTCCTTACATTGGTGATCAGTGGGAAGAATGTCCCTTACATTGGTGGTCAGTGAGAAGAATGTTCCTTACATTGGTGATCAGTGAGAAGAATGTTCCTTACATTGGTGATCAGTGAGAAGAATGTTCCTTACATTGGTGATCAGTGGGAAGAATGTCCCTTACATTGGTGATCAGTGAGAAGAATGCTCCTTACATTGGTGATCAGTGGGAAGAATGTTCCTTACATTGGTGATCAGTGAGAAGAATGTTCCTTACATTGGTGATCAGTGAGAAGAATGTTCCTTACATTGGTGATCAGTGGGAAGAATGTTCCTTACATTGGTGATCAGTGAGAAGAATGTTCCTTACATTGGTGATCAGTGGGAAGAATGTTCCTTACATTGGTGATCAGTGGGAAGAATGCCCCTTACAATGGTGATCAGTGGGAAGAATGTCCCTTACATTGGTGATCAGTGGGAAGAATGTCCCTTACATTGGTGATCAGTGGGAAGAATGTTCCTTACATTGGTGGTCAGTGGGAAGAATGTTCCTTACATTGGTGGTCAGTGGAAAGAATGTTCCTTACATTGGTGATCAGTGGGAAGAATGTTCCTTACATTGGTGATCAGTGGGAAGAATGTTCCTTACATTGGTGATCAGTGGGAAGAATGTTCCTTACATTGGTGATCAGTGGGAAGAATGTTCCTTACATTGGTGATCAGTGGGAAGAATGTTCCTTACATTGGTGATCAGTGGGAAGAATGTCCCTTACATTGGTGATCAGTGAGAAGAATGTTCCTTACATTGGTGATCAGTGGGAAGAATGTTCCTTACATTGGTGATCAGTGGGAAGAATGTTCCTTACATTGGTGATCAGTGGGAAGAATGTTCCTTACATTGGTGATCAGTGGGAAGAATGCCCCTTACAATGGTGATCAGTGGGAAGAATGTCCCTTACATTGGTGATCAGTGGGAAGAATGTCCCTTACATTGGTGATCAGTGGGAAGAATGTTCCTTACATTGGTGGTCAGTGGGAAGAATGTTCCTTACATTGGTGGTCAGTGGAAAGAATGTTCCTTACATTGGTGATCAGTGGGAAGAATGTTCCTTACATTGGTGATCAGTGAGAAGAATGTCCCTTACATTGGTGATCAGTGAGAAGAATGTCCCTTACATTGGTAATCAGTGGGAAGAATGTCCCTTACATTGGTGATCAGTGAGAAGAATGTTCCTTACATTGGAGGTCAGTGGGAAGAATGTCCCTTACATTGGTGATCAGTGGGAAGAATGTCCCTTACATTGGTGATCAGTGGGAGGAATGTCCCTTACATTGGTGATCAGTGGGAAGAATGCTCCTTACATTGGTGATCAGTGGGAAGAATGTCCCTTACATTGGTGATCAGTGGGAAGAATGTTCCTTACATTGGTGATCAGTGAGAAGAATGTCCCTTACATTGGTGATCAGTGGGAGGAATGTCCCTTACATTGGTGATCAGTGGGAAGAATGTTCCTTACATTGGTGATCAGTGGGAAGAATGTTCCTTACATTGGTGATCAGTGGGAAGAATGTCCCTTACATTGGTGATCAGTGGGAGGAATGTCCCTTACATTGGTGATCAGTGGGAAGAATGTTCCTTACATTGGTGATCAGTGAGAAGAATGTTCCTTACATTGGTGATCAGTGGGAAGAATGTTCCTTACATTGGTGATCAGTGAGAAGAATGTTCCTTACATTGGTGATCAGTGGGAAGAATGTTCCTTACATTGGTGATCAGTTGGAAGAATGTTCCTTACATTGGTGATCAGTTGGAAGAATGTTCCTTACATTGGAGGTCAGTGGGAAGAATGTCCCTTACATTGGAGGTCAGTGGGAATAATGAGACCCTTACAGATAGTAAAAAAAAGTCATTGATATCAGTGGTCACTTATCTAAGAGTGAGTAAGTGATCATTGCTTAAGGTATCCTGAGCAACCTGCAGAGGAATCCTAGAGTTCCATGGAATCCTGGTTGAGAAAGACTTGTATAGGGGGAAAGTTATAAAAACAGCTGTGGATTTTTTTTGATTGAGAGCTACAAGGTCCACTTTAAAAAAATATTATCTTACAAATGTCTTTACATTTGTTCTATGATTTTCTTTCTTAGACAAAAGTTAGAAAACCAACCACCCCGCGATCCTCTGACGCTTGGCATTCTAGGCGCTGAGAACATGGCGTGTTGGAACACAACCTGGATCTCCCTGTCGAGATGTCATTATGTCTGAACCTCTCACCCAAACAACTTCTGAAATTGAAGAGGATATACAGCAGATTGGTGAGATATTGTTCTCTGTGTTTACCTGTCCGTCTGCTACATTATCCCTGGGAAATTCTCCAGGAGATGTCTGTAAATTCAGTTAAAATATTCGATGTCATAGAAGTGGAGGGAAAGATTGATTTCTTCCCTGTCTGCAGCTCCACGCGCCTTCAGCTGTAGGTAAAGTCTTTTAGTTTGATTTTTTATTTTTTTCAATTGACGTACTCATTTTACACATTCTGGAAACTGGAAGGTTGTGTGTTTGTAAAGAAACGTCTGCAGCTACTGTGTGCATAAAGAAGATTATTTACTGTATTTAAACACAGAATACACATGGATGGCTCTAGGTGCAAAGCCATCATTGGTGAAATGTGGACGTTGTCACTGCTCATCGCTCCTGGTTGTCTAGACCAGGGGTCTCCACACTTTCTAAACAAAGGGCCAGTATATTATCCTGCAGACTTTAGGGGGGGGGGGGGCAGTGGCAAGTGGAAAAAGGAAAATGCCTCAGAGGTCAGTGGAAGGTAAAAAAAATTACAAAGCGGCTGTGGTCAGTAGGAGAAGGAATAGTGCCCCATCATTGATGTCAGTAGGAGGAATAGTGCCCCATCACGTTGTCAGTGGGAGGAATAGTGTCCCATCATTGGTATCGGTGGGAGGAATAGAGCCCCATCATTTGTATCAGTGGAAGGAATAGTGCCCCATCATTGGTATCAGTGGAAGGAATAGTGCCCTATTATTGGTATCGGTGGGAGGAATAGTGCCCCATCATTGGTATCAGTGGGAGGAATAGTGCTCCATCATTGGTGTCAGTGGGAGGAATAGTGCCCCATCATTGGTATCTGTGGGAGGAATAGTGCCCCATCATTGGTATCAGTGGGAGGAATAGTGTCCCATCATTTGTATCTGTGGGAGGAACAGTGCCCCATTATTGGCATCAGTGGAAGGAAAAGGAATAGTGATCCATCATTGGTATCAGTGGGAGGAATAATGCCTCATCATTGGTATCAGTGGAAGGAATAGTGCCCCATAATCAATGTCAGGGGGAGGAATAGTGATCCATCATTGGTATCAGTGGGAGGAATAGTGTCCCATCGTTGGCATCAGTGGGAAGAATAGTGCCCCATCATTGGTATCAGTGGAAGGAATAGTGCCCCATAATCAATGTCAGGGGGAGGAATAGTGATCCATCATTGGTATCAATGGAAGGAATAGTGTCCCATCGTTGGTATCAGTGGGAAGAATAGTGCCCCATCATTGGTATCAGTGGGAGGAATAATGCCCCATCATTGGTATCAGTGGAAGGAATAGTGCCCCATCATTGGTATCAGTGGAAGGAATAGTGCCACACCATTGGTGTCAGTGGGAGGAATAGTTCCCCATCATCGATGTCAGGGGGAGGAATAGTGCGGGGCTGAACAATTTAGGTAAATGAAGAAAAAAAAAGAGAAGAACGCTATTTGTACAGAGACCAGAGGAGGGGTGGAGAGGAGGGATAATGTATTTGAGGGTGAAGATCCACTTTAAAGTGGTTGCAAAGGCTCAATGTTTTTTTAATATTTTGCTATACATGAAGGTAAAAAACCTTCTGTGTGCAGCAGTGCCCCCCCCCAGCCCCTCCTAACACTTACCTGAGCCCCATTGCAATCCAGTGATGTGTATGAGAGCTTCATGTCTCCTGAGTCTCTCCCTACTCATTGGCTGAGACAGCAACGGTAGTCATTGGCTCCTGCTACTGTCAATAACAACCAGTAAGCCAATGAGTAGAGGGGGCAGGGACGAGACTTGCTCAGTGTGTGACTAGATACACAGAGCAAGGGCTCAGAAGCGAGTCTGCTCGGGTGCCCCCCACAGCAAACTGCTTGCTCTGGGGGCGTTCGGCAGGAGCCAGGAGTGCCGAAGCTGGACAATAGAAGATTGGAGAAACATTGCCGGGCCTGATGAGTCTGGATTTCAGCGGCGATATTCAGATGGAAGGGTCAGAATTTGGCGCATTGATCCATCCTGTCTTGTATCACCGGTTCAGGCTGGTGGAGGGGGTGTAATGGTGTGGGGGATATTTCCTTGGCACACTTTGGGCCCCTTAGTAGCAATTGAGCATCATTTATACACCACGGCCTACCTGAGTATTGTTGCTGACCATGTCCATCCCTTTATGACTCCAGTGTCCCAAGTGCTGTGTCTTGGCCTAGGCCTACATGGCCTAGGCCTAGGGCGGCACTTTGCGGGGGGCGCCAAAACCCCCCCCCCGCACGAAACCCCCCCCGACCCGTTCCCCCGCTCATTTCCAGCTTCCAGTGGCCGCCTCCCGCTTTCATAGCTTCGCGCGGCCACTTCCCGCTGAGATACAGCCTCCCGAGTGCTATCATGGATGGGTAGTAGTAGTACTAGTATGTATTATGGATGCTTCCCGCGGCCGCCCCTGCACATACCTACATAGCTTCCCGCGACCGCCCCCCCGCTCATACCTACATAGCTTCCCGCGGCCGCCTTCGCTCAGATACAGCCTCCCGAGACCGAGTGCTATCATGGATGGGTAAGTATGTATTATGGATGCTTCCCGCGGCCGCCCCCTGCTCATACAAGACTCCCCTCCAGAGACGAGTGCTATCCCGTGCTATCATGGGCAGTATGGCCGGAGGGGGGGGGGAGCGACTGCCGCCCCCATAAATGACTGGATACCCAGCCGGTGAACATAGTGTAACTGGTGGAGGCGGAGCATTTTGCTCCGCCTACCCACCTCCGCGCGGCATCATTGCACCTGCTTTCCAGCTCGGGGCGGGGACGCGTTTCTCCGTAACCGGAGGAGGAGCGAGCGAGAGGAGGACGACGACGGCGGGAACCCTCACCTCAAGACAGCAGGTACAAAATTGATGAGGCATATATAAAGCTGCCTGGGTAAACAAGTTTTTAAATTGGTCCTGTTATAATCCATCTATAATAGAATATATAATATCTATAATAGATGGATTATAACAGGACCAATTTAAAAACGTGTTTAGCCAGGCAGCTTTAGCAACAAGTATTACTAGCAGTCTAGCACTAGTTAAGTAGTTAGTGACATTCCAACCGCAGAAGACCAGTGGGTTGTAACTAATTACTACTAAATACACCAAAAACTTTTACCTCAAGCATCTGTTCTGTCTGTTTCAATCCCAGACATGGCATATTGTGTCTGGAGTCTGAATAGTTCAAAGGAGACAGTATATCTATGCTTTAGGAGGACTAGAACTGACAGATTAGTGAAAAGTGTTGCCCTACCTGGTAGCTGTTCAGTTCAAGGTGTATTGAATTGTCGCCACTGTGGTCATCAATTGTCGCCACCGATTGTCGCCACTGTGCCATCAATTGTCGCCACTGTGCCATCAATCGTCGCCACTGTGCCATCAATCATCGCCACTGTGCCATCAATTGTCGCCACTGTGCCATCAATCATCGCCACTGTGCCATCAATTGTCGCCACTGTGCCATCAATTGTCGCCACTGTGCCATCAATTGTCGCCACTGTGCCATCAATCGTCGCCACTGTACCATCAATCATCGCCACTGTGCCATCAATCGTCGCCACTGTGCCCATCAATAGTCACCACTGTGCCCATCAATCGTCACCACTGTGCCATCAATCGTCACCACTGTGCCATCAATCGTCGCCACTGTGCCATCAATCGTCGCCACTGTGCCATCAATCATCGCCACTGCACCATCAATTGTCGCCACTGTGCCCATCAATCGTCACCACTGTGCCTATCAATCGTCGCCACTGTGCCCATCAATTGTCACCACTGTGCCCATCAATTGTCACCACTGTGCCATCAATTGTCACCACTGTGCCCTCAAATGCAGCCGCTTTGCCCATCAATTGTCGCCACTGTGCCCATCAATTGTTGCCACTGCGTGTCCTTGACAGGAAGGGTGGGCTGTATTTAAATTAGGCGGTGCATGAGTTTAGTCAGGCCTAGGGCAGCACAAAACCTAAATACACCACTGAGTGTCCCCATCTTCTGATGGCTCCTTCCAGCAGGATAATGCACCGTGTCACAAAAGCTCCAATCATCTCACCACTGGACAATGAGGTCCCTGCACTCCAATGGCCTCCACACTCCCCACATCTCATCCAATAGAGCACCTTTGGGATGTGGTGGAACGGGGAATTTGCATCATGGATGAGCAGCCGATAAATCAGCAGCAACTGTGTGATGCTATCATGTCACTATGGAGCAAAATCTCTGAGGAACGTTTCCAACACCTTGTTGACTCTATGACACCAAGAATGAAGGACAAAGGAGGTCCAACCCGCTACTAGCAAGGGGGACCTAGTAAAGTGGTTGGTGAGTTTATATTGAGATGAGGTGGTTATGCAGCTAAATAAGAAGGTGCGGGGTCCTTATAATGGACCCTTCGACCTCTTGGGCCCATGACCATTTTCTCACCTTAGCAGATCCCCAACACAGATGTGGTATGAAAGGTCCAAAATTAAGAAGAAAAAAAAATCTGAAGCACAACTCAAAAAAAAGAAACAAGTTGTGTTTTTCGCTGGATCGCACAACGGCGTTTATTTCCCGGCGTCTCCCAGTTCCAGCAACACTGTACTAAACTGTAAGAGGAAGGTGTAGCTACAGAACCCGCACAGAATCACTGCCAGTTACTAAGTAACTCAACTCCTGTCTAGCTGACACTGCGGCTTACAATCATGTCAGGCATCATGCTTGTAAAGGAGGCGGATTGAGTCCTTTGCTGCAATTTTTCTGCATAGACGGCAAGGAGGCAAAAAAAAAAAAGAAAAAGTGGAGCAGCCAATACAATTCCTGACGCTTTGATCAGAAGCGTGAAATTAGAAGGCGCAGGATCTTACTGTCAGGTAGAGAGATTATTGTATACTTGATCCGGTTAGATGGCTGAACTAAAGAAATTGAATTAGCTGCAGTGTCTGAGGGGCAGAACGGATACTGTAAAAATAGACGTCATTTTTTTAAAAAAGAAAAACACTTTTGTGATTTGGTCAACCTTAATAGCAGCATAACTCAATGGCCGGGATTTTCTTACAGGCAATGAACAATTCTGAAGAGTTATTATTAAACGGCAGGGCTTTTTTTCTCTGAGAATAGGTGCAGGTACTTCCCTTTTCCGGGTCACCCCTTGTCTTTACCCATACCCACCTCTGAGCATTGTTCCTTGGTTCCACCCCCTACCCACCTCTGAGCATTGTTCCTTGGTTCCACCCCCTACCCACCTCCGAGCACCATTCCTTGGTTCCACCAACTACCCACCTCCAAGCACCGTTCCTTGGTTCCACCCACTACCCACCTCCAAGCACCGTTCCTTGGTTCCACTCCCTACCCACCTCCGAGCACCATTCCTTGGTTCCACCCCCTATCCACCTCCAAGCACCTTTCCCTGGTTCCACTTCCTACCCACCTCCGAGCACCGTTCCTTGGTTCCACCCCCTATCCACCTCCAAGCACCTTTCCTTGGTTCCAGCTCCTACCCACCTCTGAGTACCTTTCCTTGGTTCCACCCCTTACCCACCTCCGAGCACCGTTCCTTGGTTCCACCCCCTATCCACCTCCAAGCACCTTTCCTTGGTTCCACCCCCTACCCACCTCTGAGCACCATTCCTTGGTTCCACCCCCTATCCACCTCCTAGCACCGTTCCTTGGTTCCACTCCGTACCCACCTCCGAGCACCATTCCTTGGTTCTACCCCCTACCCACCTCTGAGCACCTTTCCTTGGTTCCAGCCCCTACCCACCTCCGAGTGCCTTTCCTTGGTTCCACCCCCTACCCACCTCCGAGCACCGTTCCTTGGTTCCACCCCTATCCACCTCCAAGCACCTTTCCTTGGTCCAAGCCCCTACCCACCTCCGAGTACCTTTCCTTGGTTCCACCCTCTACCCACCTCCGAGCACCGTTCCTTGGTTCCACCCCCTATCCACCTCCAAGCACCTTTCCTTGGTTCCACCCCCTACCCACCTCCGAGCACCTTTCCTTGGTTCCACCCCCTATACACCTCTGAGCACCGTTCCTTGGTTCCACCCCCTGGGGTCAGTCACCGAATGTGCCAATCTCTGCACACTGGAGGCCACTTCGATTGCCAGTGACGCCACGGGCACAGGGGAGCCGTCTAACCAGGAGAAAGACCCAGGCTGTGTTTTAAGCCAAAGGCACAGAGTGAGAGTGGGTAATGAGGCATCTACTTGAGCTGGTAAGCAGTTAATTCAACTGTTGGTGGTCACACTGGGTAGCTGGCAAGAAGACACAGCACCAACCACCATAAGGGAAGGAGTTTAAATATCCTCTTAGGCCTGTGGCCATGCCCAGCATCAGGAGTGCACGCCAATGCAGGTTAATATGCACACCTGCAACTGACCATAGCCCAAAGGTGAGGATCCAGCATGCTCCAGTACAATGTACTGCACACAGACAGGATAAACCACCCCCCCCCCCCTCCCATGTAGATCCTGGAGGTACTGTGACACTATAACAGTATGAAATAACATAACAAAACAGAGTCCATGCTTGTATGGAAGTATAGAAACAAGTACAGTGCTCTGGTATTTCATACTGTTATGCACACTTAGGAGCTATGAGACAATGGTAACCATTAGGTGAGGCTCTTTTAAGCCCACAGGTATTGCAGTCCAATAGTCTCCTCTCCTAACTAAAATATATCAGTTTGCAATGGATAGTTTAACTACTTTTTTATTTATTTATTTTTTCTCAATCAAATTGTCTGCTGTCTCCCTTAACCTCTGCCTGAACACCAACTACTCTCTTGCTTGACACCTGCCTTGACCTCTGCCTGAACACCGACTACAGTGTTCTGCCTGAACAACGACTGCTCTCTTGCTTGACACCTGCCTTGACCTCTGCCTGAACACCGACTACAGTGTTCTGCCTGAACAACGACTGCTCTCTTGCTTGACACCTGCCTTGACCTCTGCCTGAACACCGACTACAGTGTTCTGCCTGAACAACGACTGCTCTCTTGCTTGACACCTGCCTTGACCCCTATCTCAACACAAACTGCTCTATTGCCTGCTGCCTGCCTTGGCCTCTTCCTGGACACTGACTACTCACTTGCCTTGAACCTGTGCCATTTCACCAACCACTCTGTTGCCTACCACCGGCTGTGACCTATGCCTGAACACTGACTGCTCTCATGCTTTCCACCTGTCCTGATCTCTTCCTCAACACATACTGCTCTATTGCCTGCTGCCTTCCTTGACCTCTGCCTGAACACTTACTACACTCTTGCTTGCCACCTGCCTTGACTTCTATCTCAACACAAAGTGCTCTATTGCTTGCTGCCTGCCTTGACCTCTCCCAGAACACTGACTACTTTCCTGCCTTGAACCTGTGCCATGACACAGAATACTTTCTTGCCTGTCACCTGCAGTGATCTCTGCCTGAACACCGACTAATCTTTTTCTTGCCACCTGCCCTGACCTCTATCTCAACACAAACTGTTCTATTGTCAACTTAAAGTGGATGTAAACTCAATTTTTTTATTTATTTTTTTGCTGTCACAATGTAGTGTATAAGATTTCCTATCAGTTGTGCCAGGTCTTGCCACTAAGAGTTAATCCAGCTCTTAACAATCCTCTTTTATTGTTCAGTGAGATAAAACAGACAAACTGAGAAAAACCTTTGTCCGTTCTGCCCCCTTGCTTTGAGTGACAGGTTATTTACATATAGCTTTAGACAGGCATTCATTTTTAATTCCCACCCCCACTTCCTTTCTGAAGTCATGTGGTTACTTTTCTGGATTTTGACTGGATGTTAGTGATCATAGCAGAAGGAATACACAGGAGAAAATGCATGTTGACAAGGGGAGTGTAGAGGTGGGAGGGGAGTCTACTGACATCACGACTCCACCCACCGAGCTCCAGACAACAGACCCACCCACAGAATCTGCAGTTTTTCAGTTCTCATAACAGACAGAGGGGACACATTTGACAGATAAGGATACATGCAGGAGGCATCTATATCCTTATAGATCAGCACTATGGCAGTAGTTTAGAAAGAATGAGAGTGGGTTTACATCCACTTTAAGGACTGGAAGATTTGCCCCCTTGATGACCAGGCCATTTTTTTGCGATACGGCACTGCGTCGCCTAAACTGGAAATTGCGCGGTCGTGCGATGTTGTTCACAAACTAACATGACGTACTTTTTTTTCCCACAAATAGAACTTTCTTTTGGTGGTATTTGATCACCTCTGCGGTTTTTATTTTTTGCGCTATAAACAAGAAAAGAACGACAATTTTGGAAAAAAAAAAACATATTTTTTACTTTTTGCTATAATATATATCCCCCAATTTAAAAAAAAAAAACAAAACAAATTTCTTCATCAGTTTAGGCCAATACGTATTCTTCTACATATTTTTGGTAAAAAAAACCGCAATAAGCGTATATTTATTTGTTTGCACAAAAGTTATAGCGTCTACAAAATAGAGGATATACTATATTTATGGCATTTTTATTTTTAGTAATGGCGGTGATCTGCGATTTTTAGCGGGACTGCGACATTGCGGCAGATAGATCGGACACATTTAACACTTTTTTGGGACCAGTGACATTTATACAGTGATCAGAGCTAAGAATAGCCACTGATTACTGTATAAATGTGACTGGCAGGGAAGAGGTTAACACTAGGGGGGGCAATCAGGGGGTTAAGAGCCGGTTCACACCAGGGCGACTCGTCAGGCGACTCAGCCGCCTGACAAGTCGCGTCCCGCTCTGTTCAATAGAACCGTTCTAATAGGAGCGACTCAAGTCGCTCCGACTTAGAAAAAGGTTCTTGTACGACTTTGGGGGCGACTCTGGGCGACTTGCATTGACTTCAATACAGAAGTCAATTTGCAAATCGCCTCTCAAGTCGTCTTGAGATCGCCTTGCCGAGTCGCCCCCAAAGTCGTGCCGCCCTGGTGTGAACCGGCTCTGAGTGTTTTCCCTAGGGAGTGTTTCTAACTGTGGGGGGGCTGAGCTGACTGGAGGAGGAGAGAAATCGCTGTTCCTGATCACTAGGAACAGCAGATCTCTCTCTCCTCCCCTGACAGAACGAGGATCTGTCTGCCCGCAATTTGCCATGTACGCGTCCCGACGTACAATGCCGACATTCGCGCAGGGGAGCCAAACTGCCGCAGTGCAACTGTGGCGGGCAGTCCGTAAATAGTCAATTAACTCAAACACAATTAGAATTTTAACATTTATCAAATCTTCTTCTGCATTTTGATATAATATTGCTGATTAGATGGGCTGCTTACAAGCATACTAATGAGTAATTTAATTAGAGCCTCGGTGAATGAATCTTGATCGATGTACTCTGAAGCATTGATTCCGCCGGACCGCGCAACACGTCACCGAAAGAGGAAAAGGAAAAAAAAAAACGTATAAAAACTTCATAATTAGATTTCTGTCCTCGGAGTCAAATTTAATATTCAGTCTAATATTGAGGTGAATCGCAAATAGAAAAAGGTCAGGGGAAAGTGTATTAAATAATGTTCGTTATCGGGTATTGATTCCAGTGCCGGAAAGGCGTCTTTGAATGATGAGCGTCTTTCAGATCCCGTAACGCAAAGGATTCTGGGAAGGAGTGTTTTGAGGCTCGTCTTCTCAATGTCATCCAAGTCCTTCTTCAGTAAGTAATTAACCCCTTTTGTCGAGTTATCTTGCGAACGGAGTGAATAAAAAATGTTTAATTGCTTGATGAGTTATAAAGTTTCTTCAAATTAAAGTGGACCTGTCATTAGACACTTTTTCATGCTAAGAACATGTTGGAAAAGTAATGTGTCATTAAACTCCTTCCAGGTATTGATTGTGTTCGCAAATGTCTGTCATAGGTCAGCCCCTGCTGCAGCCTCTCACCTTGTGACTTGATACAAAGTTACACTTGGGGAGAGGAGACTGAGGAAATGCTTCATCCTGCCTGCAGCAGAATGATGACATCATCATAGCCTAGGCAAAGTCATTGAAACTCAAGGATGGCTTTTTAATGATAAAAGGTGGAGCTTTTCTGAACAAAATGATACAATTGCCAGTGGCGACTGTTGCTCAATATTTTTTGGGGGGGGGCGGCAAACTAACACTCCCCCCCACAGGAGACTGATGGTGGCGATCACCCCCCCCCCCCCCCGGGAGACGGACAGCGGCAATCACCCCCACAATTCGCTATTGTCACACAAGTGGGTGGGCTTGGGGCGCAGTGCTCTGCGCCACAAGTCCACCTTTTTTTTAAAGCCAATTAGAGCCTCAGGCTCTAATCATGTGCTTAAAAAAACATTGAAATCCATGCGTCCGGTGTCCTGTATGTAGATTAGGGGGCTGGATGCATGTATGGAGGGGGGGCGGCACCTCTGCGCCCTGCATTACGGGCCGCCTCTGACTGTTGCTATATATTGTGACTTGTAAAGTTGCTGAGAGGTCCCCTTGAACCCCTTAATGTTGCCTCCCAGCAGTCCTTTAAGTGGGCTTTAATCTGGGAGGAGTGCAGCTTCCATATCATGTGACTGATGTCATTGGCTCTCACATCGGTCACATGATAGGGAGGCCATCCCTCTGCCTCCCTTTGATTGGCTGTGACCTAGAGCTGTTGGTGACAGCTCGGTCAGTGCGCTGGAAAAGCATAGTGAGCACACTCTTGAGCTGCCATGGATGCATATGTGGGGCATATGGGCGTTAAACCCACTTTCCTTGTAAAAACATATATGCATTATGTGGTTGGCAAGAGGCTATTAAACCTATGACAACCAACTAGGTAGCTTTCTAATTAAATGTTAACCAGTTTAACCTTGAGCATTTTTCTCCCTATCTATCCCCTCACTTTAAAGTAACACTCTATTTAAAACTCAATAATAAAACTTGAGATGCATACAGGTAGCATGTTTTACCTGCTCATGGTTCCAGTTTTGGCTATATTGCACCAACCCACCCTAAACCTTCTGTTAGTAATTTGGGAGCACCGTGCATTGCTATGGCTATTTTAGTGATTTTTATAGCATACAACTATTAAATAGTACATTTGAGCTACCACGCTTTAGAAGCTAGTATTCCCCTATTCACCAGCTAATGAACTCGTTGGACTGGTTTATTAAGCTCAGGCAACAGAAAATAATGTTGACAGGAAGTAGGGGAGGGAAAAGGACTTGAAATACAGCCATATTCTAGAGACAAAGAGGCAGTAGTTTTGAAGGACTCCATAACGACATAACAACAAGGAAGGTCTATGCCAGAATAAACTTAACCTGCAGATGACGCAATTGCCTAATTTTAAGCAATTGCTCATAGGGTAGAGCCTGGATTCCTGGTTGCCTATGGAGATCGTGAAGCCACTATAACCTGAGCTAAGTAACTTTAGTGTATTCCTATTGTACATGGACCATTGTTCATGCTCATTTGCCAGGACGTTTAGGTAGGGTGTGCATGTGTTTTATGTATATCTGTCAGTCTTGTATTGCATTCCTATAATTCTAAAAAGTGTGTAGCATTTGGTTAATAAACTGCAAAAGTGTTATTTCGTCCTTGCTTTGCCGCAAATAATCTTAAAAGACGCAAAGCAAAACAAACCAGTCCTTCCAGATATAGTGGAGCATGAGGGCTCCCCCCAGTATTCAGTGCTCAATCATGAATGGCCAATCAGCAGGCCCAAATACTGTTATAGGAGAATAAGGAGGAAGAAGTTGTCCATGTGTAAGCTCTGACATCATCCAACATGGAGCTGTCATGGGCTAGGTCTCCTGGCTCCAGCAGAGGAACTTGGGTACACAAGGAAGTGTATCAATGGGTGGTGGAGAGGATCAAGATGTTCTTTAAAGAGAACAGGTATAATTTTAGAGTCTTTCATACTCCTACTTATATTTCATTTTTCATACTCTGGCTTAAAGCAATTCCATCAGATTGCCCAAAAACCCAGATGAAAGAGAAGAAGCTCAGAACACCATGTCTCCATCCCAGTGCTGCAGCCTCCGTTAGTGTCTTTTGGCACTCAACACTGCCAGGAGTGTTAGATGCCTGTGTTCTTTGCTATGTACCGCAGTTCCATTCTCCCTCATCACGACAGAACTCACCATGGATGTAGGGGTCAGAGGATGGAGGTATGCTGTGTTTACTACGCTTACTATGCTTCAGTTTGTGAATGAGCATGAAGCCTCAGAGCGTTTCCTATTCATTCATCTGTGCTGCTAAGGCTGCAGAGAAATGGACTGATAAATCTAGGTCATCAGTCACTCTCGGCCAGCGGGGGATGGGGGGGACGGGGGTTTAAGGTAGGCTGTACAGGGCCCCTGTGATTTCCAACAGAAGCCCTGGCTGGGGAACAAAGGCATCTAAAGTCCTCAGAAGTGTCTAATGCTGAAGAAACTGATGAAGGCTGTAGGGATGGGCAATGGGGGAATAGAAGACCCTGGCCACCAGAAAGATGAGTATAAGAGCTCTTCAATTATAAGGCATCTTTCATCTGGGTTGTTGGATGTTGGAAGCACAACACGTTCAGACCGTTATGGACTGTTCCGTAGGAGCTGTTTCTGAAGCACATGTTGGGAAGAGCAACATGTTAAGATAGTTATGGACTGTTCCGTAGGAGCTGTGTCTGAATAAGGGTGATATGCGCCTTCAGGCGCAAAGCAGCATATGTTGGAAGGCAACTGTCAGGTCACCTGTGGCCAGATGACAGATGCACACCGTTGGGGGTCAGGACTGCACCACAAGGTAGTGAACCCTATGGCTGACTGCTGTGGATGGGAAACTGGGTGGTTGTGTAAAGCAGGACCAGTGGAGCACAACAGGGATCCATAGGGAGCTAGAGCCCAAGATTCCCCAGTCTAAGATCCAGCAGATTTTCACCAGAGCCTCTAGTGGTGAGGCTGGCCTACGCTGCAGCTGGGTCCAGGTCGCGGCCCCCAGAGTCCCCTAGCTTATGCTCCGTAGGGTAAAGAGGATAGAGGGGAAGCAGCAGCACAGGATACAAGAATAGTGAGGGGGAAAAGCCAAGGTCAGGGCACCAAGCAGACACGGATAAACGAAGGACAGGCCGAAGGTCAAGGTCACTAGCAGACAGGGATAGTCGGGAACAAGCCAAGATCGTAACACAGAGACAGACGTAGCACACGGCAGGCAGGAACCCAAACACACAAAGCTTAAAAAACACGTTGATCAGCATGGCTGGCTTGCAGTGCACAGGATAATATAGTGTTCCCTGATAGGGCCTGGGGTGGAGCATAATGGGAGGAGAGATTATAAAAGCAGCCTGGTGAGAGAGTTTGGCCTCTAAGGTAAACACATGAAGAGGAAGGTAAGATGGCAGACAAACATTACTGCATATCCATGACAGGAACATGGTTTAATATCATATTTCTGGAGTTTTACTTTCTGGTTGATACAGTCAGGTGGCCTAAGCTGGAAGTTGCAAGTTGACCCAACAGGGTGTTGATTCATGCCCCCTAGCAGGGGAGTTTAGCTTGGCTCCAGACCGCTTTGTGTGATAAAGATTGAAGTGCTTGATTAACACGTCTGCAAACAAAGCTTCAAAGAGAGCCACTGCTGCCAAGATGACTGATGGGTTGAGCTACAGAAGAGCAAAGACCAAGATGTCTATGAGAGTTGACCAGGGACGGATATCTGTGATTCATGAACACATGTTGCCCCACTCTGCCCCACGCTGCCCCACGCTGCCCCAATACAGCATGCTTCCTGGAGGATGGACAGACATTCTCATCTCTTTTCCATTGGACAGGAGAGAACAGAATGGAAAAATCTCTCTTGCCATTTTGAGCCCAGCTGACAAGAAAATATCTCGAAGACGACCTTACGTAAAGTATCATTGATGTTCTTTTGTTTTATATGCTCTGTAGTACTTTCCTTTAGTGTTTGTATGTTAGCGTTCCTATTTTCTTGGGAAATAAATATGAATCTGGTTTATATAAGCATTATGATTATTGTCAATAGCTAACCTTATTATTTTATTGTACCATTAACATTATGAGAGCTTTGCTAGACTAGCTAATTATAGGAATAGACAAGTTAATACATATATATGGAATGGAAACTGATGAAGGCTGTAGCGATGGGCAAATGGGGAGTAGAAGACCTGGCCACCAGAAAGATGAGTATAAGAGCTCTTCAACTTCAAGGCATCTTTCATCTGGGTTGTTGGTAAACCTGATAAGGTCACTTTAACAATATTTTCTGTGCAGATCACTAATTGCTAAGGTGCTGCTTACTTCTAATAATCGCCATCTCTGGACAACGCACAGTTATTTTCAGACCAAGACCCCCCCTATTACATTACTCTATCAAGCAAGATTTCAACCCTCCATCCACTCTCCTTCCCCCTTGGCCACCCCGAGGACAGGAAATCTTGATCAAACAAACCCTGCAGTTGCGTTACATCCAATTTCTAATTAAATTGCAGCTTACGCTCTCGGCAGAAGAAAAGAACCCTCATTGTGCCCTGACAATCTTAGTCACGGGCAGGTTTTATGGGCTGGCGTGTTACGGAAAAAAAAAAAAAATTGAGGAGTGATCCAAACAGCTAATGAATTTTGTTTTTTATGAGTTGTGTAATTTATGGGAAGGTCTGGCTCTGGCAGCCATGTAGCTCTTCTGTTCAATGGTTGCAGAGCCCATACATGAATTTATTAAGTGTAACGGGAAAGACTTCACCCCGCTTGGGCTAAGTGCGTGACAGAATCGTCCGCAGACGCCGCAGAAAGGGACAAGCCCCCATCTGTGAGTCGAGGTCATTAAAACAAGGTATTCCACGCTATCAAACATTTATTTTTTGCAGTCTGACCTTAGACCAGACTTTTTTGTTTTTACATAAAGGGCTTTAGATCTTATGAAAATAAATTATTATGAGGTTAAGACTTATGTGGCCATTCTAATTTGCGAAGAGTGTTTAATGGTGTGCGAGGCTAACAAGGGCTCCACTTAAAGCAGACCTGGACTCAAATTATAAAATTCCTCTATACGGCAAACCCCATGCATTAAATTAACGAATGAAAGAAAAAAAAATCTGCAGTGCTTGGATTTCTAGCAGAATATGGAGCTTTCTGCTCCCGTGTGATCAAATGCAGGAGCATTGGTCATGTGTTGTCTTCCAGAAAGGAGATGGGGTCTTGGCCAGGAGATGGGGGGGGGGGATCATTTGCCTGAAGGCCAACCAGGGCCCTACCATTTGTCCCTCTGGGTCCATTGGATCCAGGCAGCACTTTGAGAGGGACAGCAAATTGATGCCCAAGATTTTTTTTCCCAGCAGTTTTGTGTCATCGGTTTGCGGAGCTTTTTGAACGGCATTTCCCCATCTCATACTGCCGCCCGTGGTGCAAACTGATGAGTATGAGGAGGTGGAGCGTTTCCTCCGGGGAGCATCCCTCACGTGATCCTGTTGTGCGCAATGACGTCAGACATCAGCGCACTCCATCTCACACAGGGCAGCCTGGATCTTCTAGGGCGGTGGCCGCAGCAGACACAGGAGCCACAGATGGACTAAGGACAGACAGTGGGTGTTTGTTGGACAGGTCCAGTGGTGAGTTATAGAAGAAGATAACAGTATACATAATATTTTCTAAATTTATATTTAATAACGTTACTACTGTTTTTTCTGTTTCTTTTTTGTCTCTATACCCCACGAAGCAGCCCCTTAACCCCCCCCCCCCCCAGGCAGCACAATGTCTTGAGCCAGCCCTGAGGCCAACACTTATAAAATGTATTGGGCTGGTGGCCAGGAGAAACTTGAACATTAGATATGGACAGGATGCATAGGATGGCGTATCATCATCCCTTAATATTACCAGGAGCCAAAGCGCCTGGCAGGGCGTTCTATTGGTGGAGTACATTTAACCTCTCATCCCTTGTCTTGGAAGCTGGTCTTCCTCTCCTAGCCCTGCAGAGTGGCCTTGGTTTGTGGTTTCTTGCCCTCCCCACAGCTCCCGGAGTAGATGGTGACCCTCAGGCTTCCAGCGAATGAGATTTAGTTCTTATTTTTCCTTACCATATCGTTTATATTCTGTCAGTAATCATAGCTCCCAACTGTCCCGGATTTGGAGGGACTGTCCCTGATTTGGAACATCATTACCTGACCTCACAAATGCGTTTCTGGAATAATGGTTAAACATTCCCATTGACACACTCCCAAACCTTGTGGACAGCCTTTCCAGAAGAGTTGAAGCTGTTATAGCTGCAAAGGATGGGCCAACTCAATATTGAACCCTACAGACTAAGACTGGGATGCCATTAAAGTTCATGTGCGTGTAAAGGCAGGTGTCCCAATACTTTTGGTAATAAAGTGTATGTGGAGCATGTCAAATATGTCATAGCATTGATTATGTTTTGCAAAATGTTGCAATAATAAGCCAAATTGTGCTGTTACTGTAAAATACATCCTGGTTCCTCTTTACTAACAGGCCACCTTCCTGCGTGTATATCTATATTTTAGTACTTATACTTTGTGTTCCCTTGTTATGCCATTGTTCTGTGTGGTCTCTTGGCCCTGAATAGGGGCTGCATAGTGAAAAGCATATTGATACATTCTTCCCTTTGTGCCAGGAAGTTCTTTAAATAGTACAGTGTGACTTCTCAACAGGCCTCCACAAATGATGAAATGTATTACAAAGGCAGAATCCCCCGCGGGACGTGTGCACTCCAAGACACACCGACATGGACAGTTTTACACTTGAAAGCTTTCGTATGACATTCTTCGGCAGCGCAGCGAAACATTTTGTCCAACTTCAACAGAATTTTTAAGTTGCTTCCTTCCAACTGGGAAAGATTATGAGCGTCTAAAACTCATGTGGGGACGCGTTTTTTGTTCTCTGCCGATGGAAGCCTGGAAAAGATGCATTTTTAATCACTGGAAGCCAATTTTATTCCAGCCGGGGCTTCTACAAAAACACCCAGCCATCCATCTCTTAAGCTGCAGCCTTTTTTTTTTTTTCATTTCTTCTGTCTTTTAACTTCACAGTGCAATATATTAAAATATTAGGAGGTAATTGGTTTTACTCAAATAAATCCATAGCAAAAAACTCAACGGGTGGGTGCCAGTGAAGGTTGGAAAGTTGGCACATTCAAAAATGGAACAATGTAAGAGCTTTGGGCTTGAAAATAATAGAGAATTTGCCAAGAGTGATGTATTTGTTTTACTTTTTCCAAGAGCTGAATGTAGGACGGTGAACCTGTGGGGACGCCGTAGGGAGTAAAACAACAGTTGCCAATACAGGTACTATAAGTTGTCCACAAGAAGTCCTCCAGTGTGCTACCAACAGAAGGACATTTAATCTGTATTCCTGGGTGCTTGATGCCAATGTGATCTAGTTACTGGCCTGACCAGGGCTACTGTTAGAAACCACGGGGCCCTATACAGACAACCTGGCATGGAGCCCCATACAGAAAACCTGGACGCGTGGATTCCAATGGGTTTTCTTTTTTTGAAGCACGTGATTAGAGCCTGAGGCTCTAATTGGCTTCAACAAAGGGTGGGCTCGGGGTTCAGAGCACTGCGCCCCAAGCCCACCCAGTTGTGTGACAATAGCGAATAATATTCGCTATTGTCTTTTTGATTCTCCTCCCGGCCAATCAGGTAGCTGGACATGAGACCCGATTTGCCAGGGAGTCTCAGGACCCACTTTCTGTTTGGCTGGGAGGAGAAGCCCCGACTCTTCCCTCATCAAGGTCATCTCTTCATCTCAGTTCGGATCCCATCTGCCTCCTTACGGTAAGGCCTCTGATTGTGGCATCCCGTCCGTCTCCCACGGAGGGGGGGATTCGCGGCCTCCCATCCATCTCCCACTGGGCAAATATTGTTTGCCGCCATTCCCCCCAAAATATTTAGCACCAGCTGCCACTGCCAGGAACCGGAAGAATCTTACCAGACTGTAGTCCAGAGGACTCGGGATCTAGCTTGTCACATGACCACAAGTTGCGGTAAGAAGCTGGGTCTTCTTTTAAATATGTCTAATCATTAGTACGGTGCCCATAAAGTCCCATATTTTAGGATTCTTTGTTTCTCAGGGAGTCTTAGGAACCACTTCCTGTTTGGTCGGGAGGAGAAACCCCGGCTCTTCCCTCGTTAAGCTCAACTCTTCATCTCGGCTCAGATACCATCTGCCTCCAATCGTGGCTTCCGTCTGTCTCCCATGGTTGGGGGGATCGCGGCCTCCCATCTGTCTCCCACAGAGGGGGGGGGGTCGTGGCCTCCTGTCCATCTCCCGCGGGGAAAATATTGTTTGCCGCCCCCCCCCAATATTTAGCACCAGCTGCCACTGCCAGGAACTGAAAGAAACTTACCAGACTGTAGTCCAGAGCAGTGGTTCTCAACCCTGTCCTCAAGTACCCCCAATAGGCCATGTTTGCAGGTTTTCGTGGCACAGGTGCTTTAAATCAGAGTCAATGGCTTGGTGTTCTGGACAGCTAGTTTTTCTAAGACAAATTCCAAAAACATGGCCTGTTGGGGGTACTTGAGGACAGGGTTGAGAGCCACTGGTCTAGAGGACTCGGGATCTAGCTTGTCACGTGACCACAAGTTCAGGTAAGAAGTTGGGTCTTCTTTTAAATTCTAACTAGGCAATTAGCTAAAGGAGAGTGGGAGTGTAAAGTGTTATAGGGAAAGCGGTAGTTAAGGATATCAGATTTAATAGCAAATCAAATTTCACTTGAAGGTCATTGATTACTGGTTACCACAGGCCATTGCCCTTCACTTTGTGCCAAATAAAATATGTCTAATGGTGCTTTAAATTGTATCTTATGACTTTATCTATCACATTAACCAAGGTCTGAACATTTTAAAACTTGCATAACACAAACCATCACTTAAGAAACATTTTCAATAAGTTCTCCATCTAACTCTTAGCTAAACCCAGCAAGAGCTTGGCTGTGAAGCCGCCCAGGCATCTCTCCCTCTTATTAGATGCAAAGTGTGTTAAGATGTGTCGTGTTAAGTAATCAAAACACAGCGTAAAATAGCAAGGCTTCTTTTTCAACATCGGCAGCGTAATAACATCTCCTCTGGCGGGCCCGGTGACGTCAGGCGCTCTGCATCATGGGCGTCGCCGGGCGGGATCTCCATGATAGGACACGCCATTACATAAATAGACACAGTGATGGTTTTATCACCTGTGTGCCGTCCATGGGGAGCGTCTCTGCGTCCATATGCAGATATATGTGGTAAGCTACAAACAACATACCTGATTTTGGTTATTTTTATTACTAATAGAGCCATGACCTGGAAGTCAGAATTGACTCAATACCATTATTCTCTATAGGACAGATTATACAACCAGGACCTTGCTACATACAGGGAAACAGGGGATATTGAGCCAGTTTGCTGTGCTCACCCCTACATCTCAATAAGAGTATACCGGTATATGAAGGTAAGCAGGTTCCACTCTCTTTATACTATATTACTCAATAATATTCTAGTGTCCACCATTAGTGCCTGCCCCTCAGGGAACATCCTTAATTTGCTGGTGAACAAATTCCTTAGTTTCTCCACATATACATCTCTAAATCAGCTCTCTAAATTTTCCTGGATATATCCGTATGGAAAAGGTTCCAGGTAAATACATCTTGGATATACTCTTCTCCCTAGGCCCTGCTTCTTATATATATATATATATATATATATATATATATATACATACTTAGTATATTTGCTATTGATATAAGCCCAAACAGGGAATACATACTAAACCGTATAACTGACTTTTTTTCATAGATCTCCCCTGTTTGTAGAGGTGATCTCTATGCTGCCACTGATACTGCAAGTTTGCATAGACGCTTCCTTTAAGGCAGTGGTTCTCAACTCGCCTAGTGCCGTGACCCCTTGATAAATTTTCCCAAGTTGTGGGGACCCCTAACAGTAAAATTATTTTCATAGCTTGAGTTGTCAGCACTCAGCACCCAAGGCAAGACAAGTAATTTGCGCCCCTAACCCACGGACATTTAGCGCTTCCGGAGTCCCTTCCACTCATACAGTATTAAAACCCCTTATGGTACATTTTAGGATGTACCACTCTTTCTCTTTTTTCTCCTTTCTTTCCCATTTATCTCTCTCTATCCTAATCTCTTGTTTTTTTCCCCATCCCTCTCTCTAGCCGTCTTTCTTGTTCTTTCTCTCCCTTTTTCTTTGTTCCTCCCTCTCTTTTCCTCTCCATTTCATGTACTCTCTATTTTTATTCCTTCTCCTACTCCTTGGTGGGGGGGGGGGGGATGGAGGGAATGGGATGATTGGCAATGTTGGGGGGAGTTCTGATCAGCCAACTTAGGTGCTCTTGATCAATGTCATCTACTGATCTGAGAACTTTAGTAGGCACTTTTAATGGCAACTATAATCACAGGTAGTGTTACTCACTGTGTCTCTGACTTTGTGGTGTCTCGTAGCAGTGACACCTCTACCAAAATCAGGAGATAGGGTCTCCTCCAGCCCCTCCAACTTCACATTCCTCACCAGTCAGCTGACCTCTAGTCTCTGCCCCCCAGCCATGCCGTGAACTGAATAAGTGGCTGCGAAGAGGCTGCTGAGTGGGCGGCTGTGGGCTCCAGAAACAGCCCAGCTGGGCGGCCACGAAAAGGCTGGGAGAGCAGGCTTCAGGAACAGCCCAGGATATGGTGACCCCTGGCCAATCATCATTCGAGCCTCGATGGGGTCCCGACCCCCAGGTTGAGAACCACTGCTTTAAAGTGGAGTTCCACCCCAAAAAATAAAAATTCATTAATGTGCATGAAATAATATGAAAAAAAAATATTTGGAGAATTTTTTTTTTTTACTTACCTCTTTCTGCCTGTTGCTATGCGGTCCATTGAAATCTGCCTCCTTCATCACCTCGGCTCCTTTCGTCACTTATCTTGGCGCCTTCACTCGCTACTGCTCCTGGGAGATGTGTGTCATCATTTCCCAGGAGTCAGTTGGGCAGCGCTGGGAGCTAGGTTGCCATAACAACGGGGCGGGCACTTCCGACTACGCCGCCCGTTGTTCTGGCAACCTGTATAATTTACATCGCCGCTACGGCGCATTACTGCGCATGCGCGAGAACGGGGAGAGAACAGGCGGTGCATGCTGGTCCAGCAGCAGCACCATGTCCCCGAAACAGGATGCTTGTGGGCTTCACATGCCCACAAGCAAAATGAAAACGGACAAAACTCCGTGATCAAAGTTCTTTAATCAGATGAAACCGGACATCGGGGGAGAAATTTCAAAGAAGACGTGAGAGTTACAATGCCTTTTTAAATGCCTGTGAAAGGTTTTTAAAAAAATATATATACAGTAGGTGCCGCCGATATTGTGTCAATCTCGCCGCTGTTAGGGCTCTTTCACACGGGGCGGATCCGTGAAGATCCGCCCCGTGAAGCTCCGCTTGCTCAGTGGGGATCGCTCCGTTGATCCCCGCTGAGCTGGCGGATGACTGGGCGGTCCCCGCACAATGTGTAGGGACCGCCCTGTCAGAGCGCCGCTCTCCCCTATGGGGGATCGGATGACGACGGACCGTAGAGTCCGTTGTCATCCGATCCGATCCGCAGACGGAAGGAAAAATAGGGTTTTCCTCCATCACACTTTTGCGGATCGGAGCGGGTCGGATGTCAGCGGACATGTCACCGCTGACATCCGTGGCTCCATAGGAGGACATGGAGCATCCGTTCAGGTCCGCCTAAAAAACTGACAGGCAGACCTGAACGGACCCTCTGTGTGAAAGAGCCCCTAGCGGCGAGATTGACACCTGCGAGCCCCGTCATGGGAGCCAGCGCCGAGCTCTGACGCTCCTCCCGCTCACCGCCCCCAATGGATTCCTATGGATGCGCGGCATCTCATGGGGGCGGCAAGCGCAAGAAGCACAGCCTCGCAGTGGTGATTTCCAGCGCGATGGGAACACAATATCGGCGGCAGGTACTGTAGATTCTAGTTGGAACTCCAATTTAGGGTATGCTAATAAACAATCCTTAACCACCGCTAAATTCAATTCAATCATTTTCTATATGTGCCCCCTTTTTCTTGGGACAGCCAGCTAATCTATAAATTTTTCACCTTTATCTACATATATTTTTTTGAATTAGAATAATACTGGATGTGGGTGTCCCTCTAGGAGCTCCTGTGTCCTCCGGGGTGGGTCACCACCTGTTCCGGTCCCCGGTTCTCCTTGGCGCAACCTCCTTCAGTGAGACATGTGAATGCGATTGGGGGGGGGGGGTGTTTATGAGATGGATGCCTTTTCTCTTTTATATATAAAAATGTAACTGTTTGTACTCACACTGTGATAATTAATACTTATGTATTTTCTTTCTTTGTTTGTAGTCACATGACAATCTTATGCATGTACCATCTGACAATATATATGTAAACAAAGCTCCTGAAGAAGCGTCTAATACAAAAATCTGCGAAACATGTTGAGCAACAAAAAAATCTATCTTTTATGGATGGTTCCTATGTTCTATTGGGTAACGATAGGATGTACTGAAATAGTCACTTCATGATTCTCATGATCAAATGTTTTATTCTATGAATATGTAAAATTATTTGCTTTTGTAATACAAACTCTTTTGTAATTTCTTAAATTTTGACTGGATATCAGTTAATATACGGTACCATTAAAGTCCAACCCCAATCTCTTTCCATATTTCGATGGGACGAAGGTGCCACTTATAGCATGGGAAGTTCCCCCAATGGGGTTTTTTAACAGCGAGATTTCAACAAATTACAAAAGAATACATTAAAAAGATTTATTGAATATGTACATTGAATACAGTCATAGCAAATAGAAGCTCTGGCAAAATAAATATATAAATCCACACACAGAATTACAAACACAGCATTGCTATACAGTTTTACATGTCAAATGCATCTGTATGTGGTCCTGACGCGTTTCGATCCAAGGAGGATCTTCTTCAGAGAATATGTAGCGTGCTGTAAAAAATTATAGTGTAATAAATTTTAATTCTTTACCTAGGTATGTACCCAATGGTAAGAAATACAAAGTAAATGATTACCAGTCAACTGTATGTTGGAAACATTGCTTCTAACCAGAGTTCCACTGAAAAATGCTTCAAAGGGATCCAGCAGTCTCCCAGCCGCTTTACACCCCGGTACATGGCGCCACCAAGCCAAGCGCGACCTACAGGGAGTCATATTGGAGGGGAAGAGGCCCCTCAGGGGGCGTGCATGGACAGACGGCCAGAAGGTACCACTTATAACCCTTCTTTATATATAACACTCCTTTATATCTGTAGCGGGGGTCCTAAATTTAGGGATTGCTGTGCTAAATTTAGGGGTGATTCGAGTGGTAGTTGGCTTGGATCTTTTAATTTGTTGGACTTTGCCTTGCTGCTGTTTTACCTGGTGTGCAGTTCCCCTTAGAAGTATGGGTGGCGCAGTCACTTGTAATCGGGGTTGAACCACAGGTGATGGGGCAGCGATTTGGTGTCCTCTCTCGGCAATCGTGCAGTGGGTGTGGTCTACCTGCTGTGCATGCCGGGAGAGGATACATAAGGGGCAGACACCGCCTGGGAGGGGTCGGTTCTTATTGGTTCCAGAGTCGGAGTCCTGGTGCGTGGCGCGTGGCCCTCCAGGCCATGGGGCCACGTGCACTTCAGTCCCAGGCACCTTTAGTCCTGGGACTGCAACTTCAGCCCTGGGCCCAGCACCTTTAGCTGCAGCCCACTTCGGGCAGAGGAATCCCAGGGTGCCGCCTTGCGAGGGGACCCGTTTCTAGAAGAGGAGGCTGGGGGAGGACCGTTCCGAAGGACTGGTGAGAGATCACAGTGAAGGAAGGGGCCCAGTAACTCTCTGGAGGGATGTCATCCATCCGAAAACAGGGATCTAAACAACGGGACCATTAGGAGGTTTGGGACACTATAGATTCTGTGGCAGGGGATCTCCTGAACGCATCCATTAGGGAATCGAATAGACTGTTCGAGTTGCACGCCGGCTGCTAGTGCCTTTGGGTGACTATCCGGGTGAACTGTACCCACTCGGGATCGAGTGGTGAAGAAACAAGAATGCCTGAATTGATCTGTCTTCCTAACACCTTTCTCTTCTCCTCAACTTTGTGGATGTTCATGCATAAAGAAATAAACTCTATGTTGGAGTTGACGTTGGTGTGGACCTTGGCGTTACTTGGGGTATAAAGACTTTTGTCCTTACATACTAGGGACGGAAACCAACTTTGAGGGGAACCCTGCTGCAAGACTAGGGTGACCACATTTCCAAACTACCATTCAGGGACACCCTCCCTTCCCAAAAATCAGCTTGTGCTGTAACAAATCACAGCACAGTGATTGGACACAAGAGGCGGGATTTATGATTTCTCCAATCACAAGCAGGGGGCGGGGATTGTGCTCCTCCAGGCATTCCCGGCCAGGACAAGTACTGTCAGTGAGTAAAGCAGTGATGTGGCTGCCTTTTTGGGGGCATCAAATTGGCCCGGGGGGCGGCTGTGTCAGTCTCATTCCGGGACACTGTATTGTCCTGGAATGAAGGTGCCCGGGACACACCTGAAAAATGCGGGACTGTACCGGGCAATCCGGGACATGTGGTCACCCTATGCAAGACCCGTAAGTGAAAACAAGTGTGCTTAACCTCTGCAACCCAGGGGGTACGGGCATGGTGGGGACTGTGTGCCTTCTTCTCCTGTGAGTGAGCCAAAGACAGTGGAGGAAAAGGGCCGGTTGCTAAATATCCCTCAAAGTAAAAAAAAAAAAAAGACGACAGGAGAACAGGAACATCTCCAAATGAGATGTGTTTTGAAAAAAAAAAAAGAGCTCTCAGCAAAAATTGCATGGCAAACGACGAGACCGAAATCCGAAAACCCCTTCCAACAATTCAAAGCAATTAAACCGTACTGATGTCACATCTATAAGACTTAGTAAAACAAAGTTTGATTCAATTGTATCTTCTCGTCCGCGTGTCACCAGAATGAATGTGGAATCAAGAATGCAACTGATGGAATTAAAAAACATTATATTCGCATCTGCCTATTTTATTGTCATTTTTTTTTTGTTTTGTTTTGTTTTCTCCTCCTCCCTTCTCTGTCGCGTTGGTGTTAATCTTCCAGGCAGAGCCGGAACATCTGTATGAACAATCCTGAAAATGATGCTGAGGTTTGCTTGAACCCAGCCACGGGAGGCGAAGAGGGAATCGAGACAATAAAATCTCCTTTAGTGTCTATCAGTTTTGTTTTTATATGAATTTTTAACAACTTATGTCACTCTTTTGCCTGTGCCAAAATTACTTTTCATAAGAGGATTTAACTGCAGATGTTGCGGATTGCAAACAGCTGTACGCCGCTCTATTCCGCGCAAATTTGCTTCTGTAAAAGCTGGCATATTGTCTGATAAACAATACATAACTCTTGTTTTGTACGAGTCAACAAATAATTTTGGCTGCCTATAAACATTATTTACAGGCAAACATTGTAAAAGCAAATTTGTTTTTTTTTTTCGTTTTTTTTTTTTTTTCTCCAGCTAAGCTTATCTGCATATGGCGTCCCATTGTGTTAGAAACTTCAATCTTTCCAATCCTCTGAATCCCATTTAAGCCCTGAAAGAAAATGACATATGTCCTCCGTATGACACGGCCTTAGTCCGCTAAAAGTTTAAAAAGAAATGGACATTCTGGCTGATTGCCGAGTTACAATATTAATCTTGTCCGTATGATAGAGTTAAAGCCTAATAGAAAATAGGTGGTTATAAACAGACGATGCTTAGAGCAACCTTTCTTGACCTTTTTTTAACATGGAGAAACCCTCAAAATAACTTTCTGGTATCAGGGATCCTCTGCTAACAATTACTATATCAACATTTCCCAGTACTTTAGTTTGAAGGACACTGAGAAGAATGTTCCTTACATTGGTGATCAGTGGGAAGAATGTTCCTTACATTGGTGATCAGTGGGAAGAATGTTCCTTACATTGGTGATCAGTGAGAAGAATGCTCCTTACATTGGTGATCAGTGGGAAGAATGTCCCTTACATTGGTGATCAGTGGGAAGAATGCTCCTTACATTGGTGATCAGTGGGAAGAATGTTCCTTACATTGGTGGTCAATGAGAAGAATGTTCCTTACATTGGTGATCAGTGGGAAGAATGCTCCTTACATTGGTGATCAGTGGGAAGAATGTCCCTTACATTGGTGATCAGTGGGAAGAATGTCCCTTACATTGGTGATCAGTGGGAAGAATGTCCCTTACATTGGTGATCAGTGGGAAGAATGTCCCTTACATTGGTGATCAGTGGGAAGAATGTTCCTTACATTGGTGGTCAGTGAGAAGAATGTTCCTTACATTGGTGATCAGTGGGAAGAATGTTCCTTACATTGGTGGTCAGTGGGAAGAATGTTCCTTACATTGGTGATCAGTGGGAAGAATGTTCCTTACATTGGTGATCAGTGAGAAGAATGTTCCTTACATTGGTGATCAGTGAGAAGAATGTTCCTTACATTGGTGATCAGTGGGAAGAATGTCCCTTACATTGGTGATCAGTGGGAAGAATGTTCCTTACATTGGTGGTCAGTGAGAAGAATGTTCCTTACATTGGTGATCAGTGAGAAGAATGTCCCTTACATTGGTGATCAGTGGGAAGAATGTCCCATACATTGGTGATCAGTGGGAAGAATGTTCCTTACATTGGTGGTCAGTGAGAAGAATGTTCCTTACATTGGTGATCAGTGGGAAGAATGTTCCTTACATTGGTGATCAGTGAGAAGATTGTTCCTTACATTGGTGATCAGTGGGAAGAATGCTCCTTACATTGGTTATCAGTGGGAAGAATGTTCCTTACATTGGTGGTCAGTGAGAAGAATGTTCCTTACATTGGTGATCAGTGGGAAGAATGTTCCTTACATTGGTTATCAGTGAGAAGAATGTTCCTTACATTGGTGATCAGTGGGAAGAATGCTCTTTACATTGGTGATCAGTGGGAAGAATGCTCCTTACATTGGTTATCAGTGAGAAGAATGTTCCTTACATTGGTGATCAGTGGGAAGAATGTTCCTTACATTGGTGATCAGTGGGAAGAATGCTCCTTACATTGGTGATCAGTGGGAAGAATGTTCCTTACATTGGTGATCAGTGGGAAGAATGCTCCTTACATTGGTGATCAGTGGGAAGAATGTTCCTTACATTGGTGATCAGTGGGAAGAATGTCACTTACATTGGTGATCAGTAGTGATGAGCCGAACACCCCCGGGTTCGGTTCGCACCAGAACCCGCGAACGGACCGAAAGTTCGAACGAACATTAGAACCCTATTAAATACAATGGATGCGAACGTTCGAATTCTAAAGTGCTAATTATAACAACTATTATGCATGTTATTGTCCTAAAAAGGGTTTGGGAACCCGGGTTCTGCACCAGGGGACATGTATCAATGCAAAAAGAAGTTTTAAAAACGGTCGTTTTTCGGGAGCAGTCATTTTAATGATGCATAAAGTGAAAAAAAAAAAGTCAAATATTCCTTTAAATATCGTACCTGGGGGGTGTCTAAAGTATGCCTGTGAAGTGCCACGTGTTTCCCGTGTTTAGAACTGTCCCTGCACAAAATGACACTTCTAAAGGAAAAAAAAGCCATTTAAAACTGCTTGCGGCTTTAATGTAATGTCTGGTCCCGGTAATATGGATGAAATTCTTTAAGAAAAATGGCATAGCTACCCCATGACCCCCCCCCTACCCCAGCCCATTACCAGCCCCTTTGGGTCTTGTATGGATATTAAGGGGAACCCCGCACATAAAATAAAAAAGGCCCTATATACTCTGAACAGCCCTATACAGGCGGTGCATACAAGACAGGGACTGTAGGTTTGTTCTTATGTAGAGTCTGTTTGTAATTTTGAACAGGTACATTGTTGAAGTGTAGCTCCAGACCAAAAATCTATTTTTAAACTTTTTGGAAAACATAGGTAAGGGTTATCACCCCTGTAACATTTGTTTTGCTGTCTGTGCCCCTGTTCAGAACATTTCACCTCACTTTCCGTCCCAATGACAACTGTTTTTGAAATGTGGTGTTTTTCTTGAAACAAGGATTGCTGATAAAGCATCAGTACAGAGGAGACACCTTTCTCCCATATTTATTCTTACAGGAGAGAATTTTCCTTCCTAGTGGTAGATTTCCTCTCACTTCCTGTTGTCTTCTTGCGTTTGCAAGTAGGAGTCGTTTGTAAGTTGGATGTTTGAAAGTAGGGACCTGCCGTATATACTCTGCAGAAATAGGCCCCTTAGTTGTTGGTGTTGGCACAACACTGTAAGCACTCACAGTTACTCTTGGTTGGTGCTGGAACGCCCTGCTGTCAACTATTATATCAGGAATTTTAATTACATATAATTGTTGAACAGTGGTAGTAAAAATTGGGCCTTTGATGGTGGTGCTGGTGCCACAACACTGTAAGCCCTGACAGTTACTCTTGGTGGGTGCAGCAATGGGCCCTGCTGTGAATTATTAGATCAAGAATTGTAATTACATGCCCCTGTTGAACAGGGGCTGAAAAATTGGGCCTTAGGCACTGGTGGCACAACACTGCAACCCCTCACAGCAACTGTACTTGGAGCACAGCAATGAGCCCTGTTGCAAAGTATTGCTTAAAAAATTGTAATGACACGCCCCTGTTAAACAGGGGCTGAAAAATTGGGCCTTAGGCACTGGTGGCACAACACTGCAACTCCTCACAGATACTGTACTTGGAGCACACCAATGAGCCCTGTTGCAAAGTATTGCTTCAAAAATTGTAATGACACGCCCCTGTTAAACAGGGGCTGAAAAATTGGGCCTTAGGCACTGGTGGCACAACACTGCAACTCCTCACAGATACTGTACTTGGAGCACAGCAATGAGCCCTGTTGCAAAGTATTGCTTCAAAAATTGTAATTACACGCCCCTGTTAAACAGGGGCTGAAAAATTGGGCGTTAGGCACTGGTGGCACAACACTGCAACTCCTCACAGATACTGTACTTGGAGCACAGCAATGAGCCCTGTTGCAAAGTATTGCTTCAAAAATTGTAATTACACGCCCCTGTTAAACAGGGGCTGAAAAATTGGGCGTTAGGCACTGGTGGCGGCACCCATAAACAAAAATGATCTTACAAGCTATCATCATCAATCGTATCATTGAGGACTCGGAGGAGGAGGATAGCCAGTCAACATAACAGCACAGGCACTCAGCATCAGCATCAGTCTTGAAGGGATGTGACATGTTAAAATCAATTAGTCTGTTATATCAGCATCAGGTGTGTGGTAGCTGGTGGTGATCCAAGACTGGTTCATCTTGATGAAAGTCAGTCGATCAACCGAGTCGGTGGACAGGCGCACCCTGTGATCCGTGACAAATCCTCCAGCAGCACTGAATGTGCGTTCCGAAAGAACGCTGGATGCAGGACAGGCCAGTAGCTCAATTGCATACTGTGCAAGCTCTGGCCAGTGATCCATCCTCAAGACCCAGTAAGCCAGAGGATTTTCGGTGGGGAAGGTGTCCAAGTCTGACCTTGCCCCTAGATATTCCTGCACCATGTTTATCAGACGCTGGCGATGGTTGCTGGAACCGATCATACTTTGGGGCTGCGGACTAAAGAATTGTCTGAACGCATCGGTCAGACGGCCACCTTCCCCACCGCTCCTTCTTTGACTGGCCGAAGCCTCAGCAACTCGTTGTCCAGGACCAGGAGTTTGCAACCTCCCAGTCTCTGGGAACGCGTTGCACAGACCTTTCTGCAAGGCCTCCCGGAGTTGTCTCATCCTCTGCTCCCTCTGCGACGGTAACATAAGGTCCGCAACCTTACCCTTGTACCGTGGATCAAGGAGAGTGGCCAGCCAGTAATGGTCCCTCTCCTTGATCCGAAGAATACGAGGATCCTTCCGCAGACTTTGCAGGATCAGGGAGGCCATGCAGCGTAGGTTTGCTGAGGCATTCGCTCCGGAGTCCTCTGGGTCACTAAGGACGACATGATCCGCAGCCACCTCCTCCCAGCCACGTACAAGTCCACTGGTTTCTTGGGACTGTAAATCATCCCTAAAAGACTGCTGCTGATGATGCTGAGTGCCAGCCTCCACCTCCATGCTGACACAATCCTCCTCCTCCTCCTCCTCCTCCTCCTCCTCCTCCTCTTCCTGTGCGATGGGTGGGACAGAAGGAACACTGTCTGGGTAAAGGGGGCCTTGAGAGGCAAGGAAGTCCTCCTCTTCCTGCCTCTGTTCTGCCT
Organism: Rana muscosa; assembly: GCA_029206835.1. Lineage (NCBI taxonomy): Eukaryota > Metazoa > Chordata > Amphibia > Anura > Ranidae > Rana > Rana muscosa. Next base: position 387,407,049 of record CM055125.1, on the reverse strand, counting down.
CAAGTGCCCTGTCCATTATTCCACGCAGCGTGTGCTCCAACAGGTGTACAAGAGGTACAGTGTCACTGATGCATGCACTGTCACTGCTCACCATCCTCGTGGCCTCCTCAAATGGTGCCAGGACAGTGCATGCATCCCTGATCATGCCCCACTGGCGTGGAGAAAAAAAACCAAGCTCCCCTGACCCTGTCCTGGTGCCGTAGTCGCACAGGTACTCATTGATGGCCCTCTGCTGCGTGTGCAGACGCTGCAGCATGGCCAACGTTGAGTTCCACCTGGTGGGCATGTCACATATAAGGCGGTTCTTGGGCAGGTTCAACTCCTTTTGCAGCTCAGCCAGGCGAGCACTGGCATTATAAGATCTGCGGAAATGCACACAGACTTTCCTGGCCTGCCTCAGGACATCCTGTAAGCCCGGGTACCTGCCCAAGAAGCGCTGCACCACCAGGTTAAGGACGTGAGCCACACAGGGCACATGGGTCAGTTGTCCCTGTCGGAGGGCGGAGAGGAGGTTGGTGCCATTGTCGCAAACCACCATTCCTGGCTTAAGCTGGCGTGGCGTCAACCACCTCTCGGCCTGGCCCTGCAGAGCAGACAGGACCTCTGCCCCAGTGTGGCTTCTGTCCCCCAAACACACCAGCGCAAGCACGGCATGGCATCTTTTTGCCTGCGTACTTGCGTAGCCCCGTGAACGGCTACGGAGCACCGCTGGTTCATAGGACAAACCACAGGAAGAGGCCATGGAGGAAGAAGAAGAGGAGGGGGTGGAGGAGAGAGGTGTGTCACAACCAGTAGTAGCATTTTGGAGGCGTGGCGGTGGGACAACCTCCAACACTACTGCACCTTGTCCTGAATCCTTCCCAGCTGCCAAAAGAGTGACCCAATGGGCCGTGAAAGAAAGGTAACGTCCCTGTCCATGCCTGCTGGACCATGAGTCAGCGGTAATATGCACCTTACCGCTGACCGCCCTGTCCAGCGAGGCCAAGACATTGCCTTCCACATGCCGGTAGAGAGCCGGAATAGCCTTCCGTGAGAAAAAGTGGCGTTTGGGAACCTGCCACTGAGGAACTGCACATTGCACAAACTCACGGAAGGGGGCCGAGTCTACCAACTGAAAAGGCAGCAGTTGAAGCGCTAGCAATTTAGCCAAGCTAGCATTCAACCGCTGGGCATGTGGATGGCTGGGAGTGAACTTCTTTCGACGGTCCAGCAGCTGGGGCAGGGAAATTTGCCTGCTAGAATCGGACGTCGGTGTACTGCTAGCAGAGTGGGCGCAAGTACTTGGCTGTGACACACCTAATTCTACACCTTCATTCCTCTCAGTGCATGTTTCAGAGAGGACTGAAGTTATAGTGGGGTTGGAGATCCCAGCTGATGCGGTGCAAGGAGAGGTCCGCTTTGTTCTTTGGTGTGGGTCTTTGAGGTAGGCTTGCCAACGAGCTGCATGGCAGGTCAACATATGTCTGGTCAGGCATGTGGTACCCAAGCGGCTGATGTTTTGGCCACGCGATATACGCTTGAGACATATGTTGCAAACAGCAGCTGTGCGATCTGATGCACTAGCCTCAAAAAAGGCCCACACCAAAGAACTTTTTGAATGACGGGCAGAGGCAGCGCCCTGCACAGGCGGAGCTCTGCGGTGTGATTCCGTCGGTGTACTGCCCTTACGCTGGCCACCAAAGGGCATCCTGCCTCGTTGGAGATGTGCCTCCTCCTCATCCTCCTCCTCCTCCTCTCTCCTATTAGGCACCCACGTGGAGTCAGTGACCTCATCATCCCCTCCCTCCTCATCACTGGAGCCAATCTGGCAGTATGCTGCAGCTGCTGGAACATGACTGCCAGATTGGTGTCCTTCTTGAGCATCCCCTCTGTCTGCTCTCACGCTACTGCCTTCCTCTAGCTGGGTTTCATCATCAGACCCTTCGAAACGCTGGGCATCCTCCTGGAGCATGTACCCAACACTGTGCTGAAACAGTTCGGGGGACTCCTCAGGAGGAGGACATGGTGGGTCTAGGGAAGGAGTGACTGATGATTTGTCTGACATTGATACCAGGGAAGACGACGCTTTGGCAGCTGCTTTTCCAGTACCCTGAGCCTGGGTGAGAGAGGATGAGGAGGAGGAGGAGGGCTTGGTCATCCACTCTACCAAGTCTTCGGCATGATGTGGCTCAACATGTCCAGCTGCCGAAAAGAAGGACAAGCGTGTCCCATGGCCATGTGCTGATGACAATGCACCGCGTCCACGACCAGCACTGTTGCCCCCAGACACAGAGCCTGCTTGCCCTCTTTTATTGCCTCCTGACTGTCTGCCTCTCCTTGTTTGCCTTCCAGACATTCTAATAGATGGCCTGCAGGGAGATGGGAAAAAAGCAATAAGGGCTACCTTCAGGTGTCCTTCTCTGTCCCTTGAAACAAGGACTTGCAGAGTGAAATAAACTGACACTCTCCCTACCTACAGTTTTCTGTCCCTAGAATAAATGTTTTTTTTAATCACAATATAGCACAAGGACAATTCAGTCACTGTCCTTCCAGGTCCCTGGAAACAAGGACTTGCAGAGTGAAATAAACTGACACTCTCCCTACCTACAGTTTTCTGTCCCTAGAATAAATGTTTTTTTTAATCACAATATAGCACAAGGACAATTCAGTCACTGTCCTTCCAGGTCCCTGGAAACAAGGACTTGCAGAGTGAAATAAACTGACACTCTCCCTACCTACAGTTTTCTGTCCCTAGAATAAATGTTTTTTTTAATCACAATATAGCACAAGGACAATTCAGTCACTGTCCTTCCAGGTCCCTGGAAACAAGGACTTGCAGAGTGAAATAAACTGACACTCTCCCTACCTACAGTTTTCTGTCCCTAGAATAAATGTTTTTTTTAATCACAATATAGCACAAGGACAATTCAGTCACTGTCCTTCCAGGTCCCTGGAAACAAGGACTTGCAGAGTGAAATAAACTGACACTCTCCCTACCTACAGTTTTCTGTCCCTAGAATAAATGTTTTTTTTAATCACAATATAGCACAAGGACAATTCAGTCACTGTCCTTCCAGGTCCCTGGAAACAAGGACTTGCAGAGTGAAATAAACTGACACTCTCCCTACCTACAGTTTTCTGTCCCTAGAATAAATGTTTTTTTTAAGCACAATATAGCACAAGGACAATTCAGTCACTGTCCTTCCAGGTCCCTGGAAACAAGGACTTGCAGAGTGAAATAAACTGACACTCTCCCTACCTACAGTTTTCTGTCCCTAGAATAAATGTTTTTTTTAATCACAATATAGCACAAGGACAATTCAGTCACTGTCCTTCCAGGTCCCTGGAAACAAGGACTTGCAGAGTGAAATAAACTGACACTCTCCCTACCTACAGTTTTCTGTCCCTAGAATAAATGTTTTTTTTAATCACAATATAGCACAAGGACAATTCAGTCACTGTCCTTCCAGGTCCCTGGAAACAAGGACTTGCAGAGTGAAATAAACTGACACTCTCCCTACCTACAGTTTTCTGTCCCTAGAATAAATGTTTTTTTTAATCACAATATAGCACAAGGACAATTCAGTCACTGTCCTTCCAGGTCCCTGGAAACAAGGACTTGCAGAGTGAAATAAACTGACACTCTCCCTACCTACAGTTTTCTGTCCCTAGAATAAATGTTTTTTTTAAGCACAATATAGCACAAGGACAATTCAGTCACTGTCCTTCCAGGTCCCTGGAAACAAGGACTTGCAGAGTGAAATAAACTGACACTCTCCCTACCTACAGTTTTCTGTCCCTAGAATAAATGTTTTTTTTAAGCACAATATAGCACAAGGACAATTCAGTCACTGTCCTTCCAGGTCCCTGGAAACAAGGACTTGCAGAGTGAAATAAACTGACACTCTCCCTACCTACAGTTTTCTGTCCCTAGAATAAATGTTTTTTTTAATCACAATATAGCACAAGGACAATTCAGTCACTGTCCTTCCAGGTCCCTGGAAACAAGGACTTGCAGAGTGAAATAAACTGACACTCTCCCTACCTACAGTTTTCTGTCCCTAGAATAAATGTTTTTTTTAATCACAATATAGCACAAGGACAATTCAGTCACTGTCCTTCCAGGTCCCTGGAAACAAGGACTTGCAGAGTGAAATAAACTGACACTCTCCCTACCTACAGTTTTCTGTCCCTAGAATAAATGTTTTTTTTAATCACAATATAGCACAAGGACAATTCAGTCACTGTCCTTCCAGGTCCCTGGAAACAAGGACTTGCAGAGTGAAATAAACTGACACTCTCCCTACCTACAGTTTTCTGTCCCTAGAATAAATGTTTTTTTTAATCACAATATAGCACAAGGACAATTCAGTCACTGTCCTTCCAGGTCCCTGGAAACAAGGACTTGCAGAGTGAAATAAACTGACACTCTCCCTACCTACAGTTTTCTGTCCCTAGAATAAATGTTTTTTTTAAGCACAATATAGCACAAGGACAATTCAGTCACTGTCCTTCCAGGTCCCTGGAAACAAGGACTTGCAGAGTGAAATAAACTGACACTCTCCCTACCTACAGTTTTCTGTCCCTAGAATAAATGTTTTTTTTAATCACAATATAGCACAAGGACAATTCAGTCACTGTCCTTCCAGGTCCCTGGAAACAAGGACTTGCAGAGTGAAATAAACTGACACTCTCCCTACCTACAGTTTTCTGTCCCTAGAATAAATGTTTTTTTTAAGCACAATATAGCACAAGGACAATTCAGTCACTGTCCTTCCAGGTCCCTGGAAACAAGGACTTGCAGAGTGAAATAAACTGACACTCTCCCTACCTACAGTTTTCTGTCCCTAGAATAAATGTTTTTTTTAAGCACAATATAGCACAAGGACAATTCAGTCACTGTCCTTCCAGGTCCCTGGAAACAAGGACTTGCAGAGTGAAATAAACTGACACTCTCCCTACCTACAGTTTTCTGTCCCTAGAATAAATGTTTTTTTTTAATCACAATATAGCACAAGGACAATTCAGTCACTGTCCTTCCAGGTCCCTGGAAACAAGGACTTGCAGAGTGAAAGAAACTGACACTCTCCCTACCTACAGTTTTCTGTCCCTAGAATAAATGTTTTTTTAAGCACAATATAGCACAAGGACAATTCACTCACTGTCCTTCCAGGTCCCTGGAAACAAGGACTTGCAGAGTGAAAGAAACTGACACTGTCCCTACCTACAGTTTTCTGTCCCTAGAATAAATGTTTTTTTTAAGCACACTATAGCACAAGCACAAAACACACTGACACTCTCCCTACCTATCCTTCTCTTTCCCTAAACTAAAGGAATCCAGGTTAAGCAAGAAAGAAATAACAGTCACTGTCCCTGCCTATGCTGCTCTATCCCTGCTCCGGAACACACTACACTAGGCCGCCGTGCTGGCGGCCTTTTATAGTGTGGGGCGTGTACTAAACACCCTCAGCAATAATTGGCCACAGGCATCCTGCCTGTGGCCAATCATTGCTCTCCTCGCTGCCGGCGCTGTGATTGGCCAAGCATGCGGGGTCACAGTGCATGCTTGGCCAATCACAGCGCCTGGATGACACTGCGATGGCGTAGTGCATTGTGGGCCGTTCGCGTCACTCGAATTTGGCGCGAACGGCCCAAATCGTTCGATCTTCGTCGAACGATCGAACAGCCGATGTTCGAGTCGAACGTATGTTCGACTCGAACACGAAGCTCATCCCTAGTGATCAGTGAGAAGAATGTTCCTTACATTGGTGATCAGTGGGAAGAATGTCCCTTACATTGGTGATCAGTGGGAAGAATGTCACTTACATTGGTGATCAGTGAGAAGAATGCTCCTTACATTGGTGATCAGTGGGAAGAATGCTCCTTACATTGGTGATCAGTGAGAAGAATGTTCCTTACATTGGTGATCAGTGAGAAGAATGTTCCTTACATTGGTGGTCAGTGGGAAGAATGTTCCTTACATTGGTGATCAGTGGGAAGAATGTTCCTTACATTGGTGATCAGTGAGAAGAATGTTCCTTACATTGGTGATCAGTGGGAAGAATGTTCCTTACATTGGTGATCAGTGAGAAGAATGTTCCTTACATTGGTTATCAGTGAGAAGAATGCTCCTTACATTGGTGATCAGTGGGAAGAATGTCCCTTACATTGGTGATCAGTGGGAAGAATGTTCCTTACATTGGTGATCAGTGAGAAGAATGCTCCTTACATTGGTTATCAGTGAGAAGAATGCTCCTTACATTGGTGATCAGTGGGAAGAATGTCCCTTACATTGGTGATCAGTGGGAAGAATGTTCCTTACATTGGTGATCAGTGGGAAGAATGTTCCTTACATTGGTGATCAGTGGGAAGAATGTTCCTTACATTGGTGATCAGTGGGAAGAATGCTCCTTACATTGGTGATCAGTGAGAAGAATGCTCCTTACATTGGTTATCAGTGGGAAGAATGTCCCTTACATTGGTAATCAGTGAGAAGAATGTTCCTTACATTGGTGGTCAGTGAGAAGAATGCTCCTTACATTGGTTATCAGTGGGAAGAATGTTCCTTACATTGGTGATCAGTGGGAAGAATGTTCCTTACATTGGTGATCAGTGAGAAGAATGTTCCTTACATTGGTGATCAGTGGGAAGAATGTCCCTTACATTGGTTATCAGTGAGAAGAATGCTCCTTACATTGGTTATCAGTGAGAAGAATGTTCCTTACATTGGTGATCAGTGGGAAGAATGTTCCTTACATTGGTGATCAGTGAGAAGAATGTTCCTTACATTGGTGATCAGTGGGAAGAATGTTCCTTACATTGGTGATCAGTGGAAAGAATGCTCCTTACATTGGTGATCAGTGAGAAGAATGTCCCTTACATTGGTGATCAGTGAGAAGAATGTTCCTTACATTGGTGATCAGTGGGAAGAATGTTCCTTACATTGGTGATCAGTGGGAAAAATGTTCCTTACATTGGTGATCAGTGAGAAGAATGTTCCTTACATTGGTGATCAGTGGGAAGAATGTTCCTTACATTGGTGATCAGTGAGAAGAATGTCCCTTACATTGGTGATCAGTGAGAAGAATGTTCCTTACATTGGTGGTCAGTGGGAAGAATGTCCCTTACATTGGTGATTAGTGGGAAGAATGATCCTTACATTGGTGATCAGTGGGATGAATGTTCCTTACATTGGTGATTAGTGGGAAGAATGTCCCTTACATTGGTGATCAGTGGGAAGAATGTTCCTTACATTGGTGATTAGTGGGAAGAATGTCCCTTACATTGGTGATCAGTGGGAAGAATGTCCCTTACATTGGTGATCAGTGAGAAGAATGTCCCTTACATTGGTGGTCAGTGGGAAGAATGTCCCTTACATTGGTGGTCAGTGGGAAGAATGTCCCTTACATTGGTGATCAGTGGGAAGAATGTTCCTTACATTGGTGGTCAGTGGGAAGAATGTCCCTTACATTGGTGATCAGTGGGAAGAATGTCCCTTACATTGGTGATCGGTGAGAAGAATGTCCCTTACATTGGTGATCAGTGAGAAGAATGTCCCTTACATTGGTGGTCAGTGGGAAGAATGTCCCTTACATTGGTGGTCAGTGGGAAGAATGTTCCTTACATTGGTGGTCAGTGGGAAGAATGTCCCTTACATTGGTGATCAGTGGGAAGAATGTTCCTTACATTGGTGATCAGTGGGAAGAATGTTCCTTACATTGGTGGTCAGTGAGAAGAATGTTCCTTACATTGGTGGTCAGTGGGAAGAATGTTCCTTACATTGGTGATCAGTGGGAAGAATGTTCCTTACATTGGTGATCAGTGGGAAGAATGTTCCTTACATTGGTGATCAGTGGGAAGAATGTTCCTTACATTGGTGGTCAGTGGGAAGAATGTTCCTTACATTGGTGATCAGTGGGAAGAATGTTCCTTACATTGGTGATCAGTGGGAAGAATGTTCCTTACATTGGTGATCAGTGGGAAGAATGTTCCTTACATTGGTGGTCAGTGGGAAGAATGTCCCTTACATTGGTGATCAGTGGGAAGAATGTTCCTTACATTGGTGGTCAGTGGGGAGAATGTCCCTTACATTGGTGATCAGTGAGAGGAATGTCCCTTATATTGGCAGTCAGTGGGAAGCATGCCCCTTACATTGGTGGTCATTGCACTGGTCCAAATCATTTGGTGGAGGGAGGATTATGGTGGGGGGTTGTTTTTCAAGGGTTGGGCTTGGCCCCTTAGTTCCAGTGAAGAGAACTCTCAAGGCGTCAGCATACCAAGACATTTTGGACAAGTTCATGCTCCCAACTTTGTGGGAACAGTTTGGGGATGACCCCTTCCTGTTCCAACATGACTGCGCACCAGTGCACAAAGCAAGGTCCATAAAGACATGGATGAGCGAGTTTGGTGTGGAGGAACTTGACTGGCCTGCACAGAGTCTTGACCTCAACCTGATAGAACACCTTTGGGATGAATTAGAGCGGAGACTGTGAGCCAGGCCTTCTTGTCCAACATCAGTGCCTGAACTCACAAATGTGCTTCTGGAAGAACGGTCAAACATTCCCATAGACACTCCTAAACCCTGTGGACAGCCTTCCCAGAAGAGTTGAAGCTGTTATAGCTGCAAAGGGCGGGGCCAACTCAATATTGAACCCTACGGACTAAGACTGGGATGCCATTAAAGTTCATGTGCGTGTAAAAGCAGGTGTCCCAATACTTTTGGTAATATTGTGTGTTTTTATATATATATAAAATTTTGGGCGACCTCTGAGGTCTGTGTGTATTTTTTTTCTTAAAGAAGCTAGGAGGGAAATGTAATTTGCAAGATAAATAAATTAATATATATATATATATATATATATATGTATGTATATGTGTAGATAGATAGATAGATAGATAGATAGATCTATATATATATATATATATATATATATATATACATATATCTTTACATCTATCTAGATATCTATAAAGCTATATATATATATATATATATATATATATTATTTGCATTGGTACATGGCCAATGTCGCCCATGGCACCCCCTTCCCTCCCATGTTATTTTTTTTTTCCACAACACTTGTCTATTTGCCCTGAAAATGTGCATTTTTGATTTGACAGATTTGTCTCCCATTGACTTCAAAGGGATTCGGGTTCGGCCTGTGAACTCCTTTGACGTTCTCCTAACCCTTCTTAAACTGACATCAGGGCAATTCAGCTTAGCCCTACCCTCCATATATAAGATATGGATAATTAAATTGTGCCAAGCCAGACCAATGTAAGTTGGCAATAAAGATAATTCCTGGAGTTCCTCTTAAATTAAGGTGACCAGATTTTTAAAATGAAATCCGGGGACATATTTGTTTTTTTACTAGTAATGGCGGCAATCAGCGACTCATAGCGGGATTGCGATATTGCGGCGGACAAATCGGACGCTAAGTTGCACTTTTGACACTTTGTTTGAACCAGTGACACTAATACAGTGATCAGTACTAAAAATATGCACTGTCACTGTACTAATGACTCTGGCTGGGAAGGGGATAACATCTAGGGCAATCAAAGGGCTAAATGTGTGCCTTATGCCTTGTACACACGATTGGAATTTCCGATGACTGACTTTTTCCATCGGAAATTCCTACCGTGTGTGTGCCCCATCATAGAAATTCAGATGAATTCCATTGGCGTTTAAGTATAGAACATGTTCTATTTTACTTCGATGGAATTCCGTCGATGAATTTCTGATGTGAGTTTGATCGGACAAAGGTCCGATCGTGTGTACAGGGCATAACAAGTGCTTTCTCACTGTGGGGGATGAGGATCAATGTCTTCCATACTGACAGAACGGTGATCTGCCTTGTTTACATAGACAGACCACCGTTCTCGCTGTGTACATAACGATCAGCGGGTACAGGTGGACCCAGGAATGAAGGATCGCGTATGTATGTGATCCCTCGCAGCGCGACCGCCCTGTAGCAATAAATCTGCTATTGGGCGATCGGCAACTGGTTAAAAGAGAAGTATGGATTTTCAGGTTATTTTATATTCACACTTACCTCGGGGGATGGAGCATCAGACCGATGCTGCAGCTGTCCCCCGGCATCTCTGCACTGAGAACCGAGCCATTGAACAACGCTGATGGCTCGGTTCTCACAGATCCCCGAGAAGAAAGCCGCTGACTGTCAGTCAGCGTCTTTCCTCTCTGCTTCTCCACGCTCATTGGAGAGCTGAGCCGTGGAGAGGCGGGGAGAGGCTGTCTCAGCGGCTCGCTGATACGCTGAGACTGCCATCAATCAGGGCAGCTGGCGGATCCCGACTTGGAAGTCGTGATGACGCGCTGCCCCGACTGACGGCAGTGACGTCAGCAGAGAGCGGACTTCAGACCGCTCTCCGCTGAAAACGGGTCACAGGAGTGCAAAACGAATTGCACTCCTGTGACCCATAGGAGAAGCCCAGCCTAAAAAGCTCAGGCTGGTCTTCTCCTTTAAGATCATTAGCATTATGATAACTCACAGGCAGCAGGCGCTCTATCATGACTCTGGCTGGCTCTGTCACAGTGTGTCACATAACATGGCTGCTGGGTGCTCATTTTGTTAACTTATGACCAATATGCCAGAGAGACAGACAAAGTGCAATGTAGTCTATTCACAGACACCCCCAAAGCACACCTGTGCTAAAGCCTTGAAGGCACTGGCAGCCCCACCATCGGATCCGCTTCCCCTCTGTACCTGCTGCTGGACACCGTCAGCTGAGCTCAGCCGCCTCTCTCTGCCCGTCACCACCGCCGCCCGCCTCACAGCCTCTCAAGCCTTAAGCCCTGTAAACACAGGCGGGAATCCCGTCAGAAAAAAAATGACGGTTTTACCGACGGGATCCCCGGCAAGATTCCCTTGCCAAGCCCTGTGAACAGACGGCCATTCAAAAGAACCGCCGTTCTTTTGAATGGCAAGAACGCGGTGACGTCATCGGCTACAACGAGCTGGCGCTCGTCACATTCGATGCCATTGCCGCCATCTTGCTACACCCCACACTAACCTTGTATGCTACCGCGCATGCGTCAAAGTCTTTTCGAGCATGCGCGGGTCAGGTAAGCATACAGGCGACTGGTTTTCTCAGCAGGAAACACTCTGCTGAGAATCCCGACGAGAAAAATAGAGAGCAGGTTCTCTATTTTTCTCGTCTAGATTCCCGGCAGTTTTCCTGTCGAGAAACCATACACAAGAACGGTTTTCTTGGCAAAAAGCTCACCCAGCAGTTTTCTTGCCGAGAAAACCGGTCGTGTGTACGAGGCTTTACTCTCTGGGCCCCCGGCTACTACTGGGTGGGGAGCGGAGGAAGATCACTCCACCAGGGAAGGCAAGGAGATAAGCAGCCAGGCGACGGGCTGGGACTTGAGCCAAGGCAGAAGAACATGTGAGCGGAGCTGAATGGGCACCCGAAACTGAAGAAATATTCCCTCCACTCCAACCAGCACATGATCATCAGAAAGGGGCACAGATAATGGAAAAAAATACACCCTAGTAGGAGCGGGGGGAGGGGTAATTCTGATTTTTTTTTTTTTTTTATTCTACACCGACTGTCTTTGAAATTGCCCCAGCCCCTGTTCAAATCCAATCCGGGGACAGAACCGGGGACAGACTTGAGTGTCCTGAATCCAGGGACTGTCCCCGGAAACCGGGGATGTCTGGTCGCCCTATCTTAAATTGGTTTGCAAATAAAAAAAAGTATCACTGACATTACTCAACTGTATAGTTTCAAGTGCATTACTACGGCTACAATCACCTCCATCAAGGAAACACAGAAGAGTAGACATTGATGCAGAATGTGCATTAGTCATATCGGTGAGAAAGGAAACAAAAAAAAGAAAAAAAAGAAGAAAAAGAAAAAAAAAAAGTAAAAAATATCCCGGTTGGGTCATGATGGTCCAGGGAGGGCAATGAGTCTAATGTGGCTTCCTCTTCTTATATAAGAGCCGAGTGATGCATTAGTACCAGCGGAAAGCTGGAAAGAAGGGGAAAATGGATGGAAAGAGTAAGAAATATATCACTAAAAGATTCTTGCCGCGGGGAAGTGAGGCCACAGAGGAAGTACGTATTTCAATTTAGACCAATCAAGTAAGTGTGATCTATAAATAATATAAACCTTATATGATTTCCTAGGGGGCTTCCAACACAAGCAAAGAAGCCTTCCAGTCCAACACGCAGCAAGTGCCCTAATGAATTTACCAACCAATGTAAACTCTGCAAAACGAAAGATTTATCTACTATAAGCTTGTGGTCCCATGGTTGTCACAGGCTACGGCAATGCAGTTCATTAGATAATTATAGGTAGACCTATACCAACTTATAGGATAATTATAGGTGAAGTTGATCCAGGGAACATCAGATTGCCTCTCGGGGGATCAGGAAGAAATTTTTTCCCCTGCTGTAGCAAATTGGATCGTGCTCTGCTGCTTTTTTTTTTTGCCTTCCTCTCGATCAACTGTGGGTATAGGATTGTGTATATGGGATTGTATTTTTTTTTCTTCCAACTAAATGGACTTCAACCAGACTAACTATGTAACTATGTAATTCCCCCTGTAGGCAGTAGCAAGCTGCAAACTGCACCACCGCTGAATCTTTTTTTGTTATCACGTGTCAAAAAACTGTATTGTTCGCTTGTAGGCAGGTGCAGTCTATTTTCTCCACTGTAGGTGGCGCTTGACTGCAGCTGGAGGGGAAGTCAAGAGGAACATGGCGCCTCTATAGTTTCCTGGGTCACTGGGGAAGCTATCTGATTGGACATACGTTATATTACCAAAAGTATTGGGACACCTGCCTTAACACGCTCTTTTTTGGGCAAATGGGTACAATGTACCCATACTCATTCACATGGGGAGGGGTGTGGGATCTTGTGTCCCCCCTGTTAAAGGGGGCTTCCAGATTCCAATAAGCCCCCTGCCCGCAGATCCCCAAAACCACAGCCCAGGATTTTGGGGAAGAGACCCTTGTACCTATCAACATAGGGATCCCTCCATTTTGAAGGCATGTGATATGGTATGGTTCAGAGAGGGTTTGCTCACTCACCCCCCCCCCCTATTATGGCGTGCCAGGGTGTGTGCTTGGATAAGGGTCTGGTATGGACTTGGGGGGGGGCACAAGGATTTTTTTTAATGTTGGCGTGGGGTTCCCCTTAAAATCCATAGCAGACTCGAAGGGCCTGATATGGACTGGGGGGGACCCCACGCCATTTTTTTTTCACTTTTTTTATTGCAGACAATTTTTATTTATTTTCTATTCAGCTGTCAGCCGGGAAGACCATTGACAAATGATGACTCATCGGTTGTTAATGACGCTGCAGTCAGCTTCCTGTCCCTGCTTCTTAACAACCACCTATTCACTGTACCCTGATTGGGTGAAGTTTTGCCCAATCAGGGTTTAGAATGCACTGCGCAGCTCACAGTGCATTGCAGGGCGTTCGGCGTGGCAAACACCCGCCAAACACCCTGCATATTCGGGTGTTCGCGGAACGGGTGAATAGGCGATGTTCAGGCTGAACGTTTGCTTGGCCCGAACCATTCGCCCAACTCTGCTTACCACCATTTCAGTCCTGGTTCCTAAAAAATAGTTAACCCCTCCCACCTCAAGTCTGACCAGCGGCTGGGAGGTCCCACCTAGTCCCTACCCACTTGGTCCCTACCTGCCTTGAGTTATGTGGGGACCACCCACTCACAGCTTTGAATTACTGAATTGAATTAATGAACGCAGTGTTAGAGCCGGCGGGGGACAGATGCTGTGTCGGACCGATGCTGCATCCTCCTAGGTAAGTATAATAAAAAATAAAAAAACATTCCAATACTTCTCTTTTAATGAAACATTGTTTAATTAAAGTTTCTTTTTGCTACTCATTGAAGGCTGTCATATTCTGTCCCCAGTTCCATATGGCTCCTGCACTGTAGGGGAGAATCCACCAAGGTCTTTTTTATATTTCAAACCTGGAATGTTTTGCACACTACAAATGTCTTGCCCCTGGACCCATCCTCTGCCTGCCTACTGATCTGACCTAGGCTTGTTGTACGGACTGTCTAATCCTGCTCTTCTGTGTATGACCCTGGCTATCCTCCTGACTACGTTTGCTCTTTGAACTGGCTTCTTTTTCTGACTCCTGCTCCTCCTGATTACTGCTATTTTCCACAGGTGCCATCTATCTGCAGACACTATCTTGGTGTCCCATCTGAGTACATCTCAGCAAGAAATTCCAGCAGGGCCTGACTCCTCCTGTTCCACCTTTGGGGAAGTCAGGAACTTAACCCCCAAAAAAGCCCTCTGGCCTCCAGCTACAGGTATGTAATACAGAGTTTCACAGGTTAGGAGTTTGATTGCTTCCTCCTGCCTCTGGAAGAAACTTCCAGAGCTTGGGGAGGGAGATGCAAATAACCAGCCTGGATTTTTAAAAGGAGAAGTGTCCAGAAGGGGGTTGTAAAGATGATAAATAGTCTGAAGCACTGGAGAGCTGGGTTCCTTCTCCCCAGGAGGGTTCCAAAGCCTGAGGGACTGCTGCCCTTGGGCAACCCATGGACTATACATCTGTTCTTGAGGTCTCAGTGGTAGCAGGGCTGAGGGGCTGGATGGACATTGCTAGAAGTTGATTTCAGAACCTCATCACAAGGGATCAGGTCTGGAGAAGGAGTGTCTCACTCACTGGATGGTGTCCAGAGGAACCTAGAAGGTGGCAGCTGTCCTGGGGACTTGTGAATAAAGACTCTACACTGATCTCTGTGACTGTGTAGTGTTCTGGATATTGCACTGGGTATAAGCAGTTGTGTATTGGCGCAAAGTAACCAGTTGCCCATGGTCTTCTGTGAGGCATTAGACTGTCCAACACCCGCAAATACCTCAGGAGAGGATTGTCCTCTCAGGGCTGAATACTAATTGTTTTGCAGTATCCCATGTCCTTACTGCTCCCCTGTTAAAGTTTTCTCCCAGCAACAAATCTTAAAAAGGCATCCAGGGGTCTCCAAACTTTCTAAACAAAGGGCCAGTTTACTGCCCTTCAAACTTTGGGGGCCTGGACTTCGGCCAGTGGGGGTAGAAATTGTACTGGTGACAGTGGGAGTAAACAGCACCCCATACTTGATATTAGGGGAGGAATAGTGCCCCATTTTTTGTTGTCAGTGGTAGGAATTATGCCTCATTATTGGTGTCCGTGGGAGGAATCCCAAGGGATGGATGAAGGCAACCAAAGGGCCGCATCTGACCCCTGGGCCGCAGTTTGGAGACCACTGCCCTAGACTGTATTATTGTAGCCGATGTGAATGAACTGGTGCAAGATGGGCAGCCTATCTACTTTTAGGGAAAAAACTGTTGCTACCAGCAGCCCCTTTGGGGGAAATGCTACACTCTGTTTTGTACATGCTACAATTACAAAATGAATAAAAAAAATATTTGAACTAGTGGAAGATAATGAAAGATACTTGAAGATATTAGACCATCTAAGCCTAAAATATTCCTGAAGAAGTCTGCTGTGTGGAAGGTTTATTACTACTGTTTTGGGTATCCTGTAACCCTAACTTATTCCCCCAAGACAATTGAACCAATAAATTGCAAGGAAAGGTTGGAGGATAAAGAATCCTGTCTGTCAAAATTGGTGGCTCAGTGAGCATCTAGGTGCACGAGCAAAGGAAGTTACCATTAAAAAATCCTAGGAGAACCCATTTAAAAAAATCCTAAAGCCCCTTGTGGGGGGGGGGTCAATACATGCACCCATCAACCCCAGCAAGTACCAGGACAGGCCCCTCTCAGTGGCAGGTGGTGCTCAATATTTTGGGGGGGCGGCAAACAAACCTCCCCCCATCATTCGTATTGCTGCCATCAACACCCCCCTTGCGGGAGATGGACGGGAGTCCGCAATGTCCCCATCCCCCCACAGGAGAAGGACGGGAGGCCCCAATCAAAGGCCTTACCGTGAGGAGGCAGATGGGACCCGAGTCGAGCCGGGAGCCGAGCCGAGATGAAGCGATAAGCTTGACGAGGAAAGAGTCGTGGCTTCTCCTCCCGGCCGAACAGGAAGTGGGTCCATGAGACTCCCTGGCCAATCGGGTCTCAGGACCAGCTTCCTGATTGGCCGGGAGGAGAATTAGGAAGACAACAGCAAATATTAATTCTCTATTATCACACAAATGGGTGGGCTCGGAGCGCAGTGCTCTGCGTCCCGAGTTCACCCTTATTTGAAGCCAATTAGAGCTTCCAGCTCTAGTCACGTGCTTCAAAAAAAAACAAAAAAAAACATTGGAATCCATGCGTCTGGCTGCCTTCAATTAGATTAAGGGGCCAAGCACATGGATTAGTAGTGCCCCTAATGAGCCAGTGCTCAGGGCAAGGATGCAGAACTGCACCTCCCTCCCTGCTGCTAATGCATGATGTAGAATGTGTGCAATGCCCTGGGCCCATTCTCTCACCCCTTGCACTGGCTGCCAATGGTTGGCCAATTGCTTGCTTTCTAGGCAGCTAGAAGGTAGTTGTGCATGCACCGCGTGTTTTTCATGTCAACTGTAAGCATATTGGATGGGAAGTCGGAAGTAGTAGCTCTGAAAGCAGACACTGGTTGGAGAGTGTGGTGAGGGAGCACCCACCCCCCACTACCTGTCCCAGGCCTTGACCCCTGCTAATAGTAGTTTTCTACAAAATACTGGAATGACTGCCATCTGTTATCAGAGCCAAATGTGCTCCTTACAACAAGTTTATTATTTCATTTATTTTCCAGCCATTGGGTGTACGCATAACTACCGGTGTTCTTCGTTTGCCTGAGCCCGCCCTTCACACATACGGCTCTAATATAGATCACATGTATGTAAATCACTCTAAGTTCTGTCCGGGGATTGTCACCGCCTACACAGCCTAAAACTGCACCATCTCTCATCTTCCCAACGTATAGAGTGAAGCTTTGTCCCCGCCACGTTTCAGACTCCAATACCCCGGAGCGTAACATCAAAAAAATGCTAATGACGGACGAGGGCGCGTTAATTGTTATTGAGCATGTTCCGTATTAATAAGTAAAGTATATGATAATTTCCTAATGAAGATAATTAATAGAGTTTATACTTTGATGTCTGTCTTCCTTCTGTGTGGGGTGCAGTCATTTCTAGAGACGATTATAGAAGGCTTCATCCCTTCACGGGAAGTACAGAGAACGTTCTGTAGGATAGAAGTGAAGGAATACACACTGATACGTCACATCTACAATTCTGAAATAGACTCTGGGAATTATCATAAATAAAGTACCGTATTTATCGGCGTATAACACGCAGGCACAGTTTACCCTCTATTTTCAGGGTAAAAAAGTGAGTGTTATACGCCAATAAATACAGTAAGTAAAGAAAAAAATATGTGAAATTAAACCACGTAAGCCCGGACCAATACGCAGCATAAAGACCGGGCCCCTTTTTGCGATTCGGCACTGCGTCGCTTTAACTGACAATTGCGCGGTCGTGCAACGTGGCTCCCAAACAAAATTGACGTCCTTTTTTTCCCACAAATAGAGCTTTCTTTTGGTGGTATTTGATCACCTCTGCGGTTTTTATTTTTTGCGCTATAAACAAAAATAGAGCGACAATTTTGAAAAAAAATGAAATATTTTTAACTTTTTGCTATAATAAATATCCCCAAAAAATATATAAAAAAACATTTTTTTTCCTCAGTTTAGGCCGATACGTATTCTTCTGCATATTGTTGGTAAAAACAAATTGCAATCAGCGTGTATTAATTGGTTTGCGCAAAAGTTATAGCGTTTACAAAATAGGGGGTAGTTTTATGGCATTTTTATTAATTCTTTTTTATTTGCTAGTAATGGCGGCGATCAGCGTTTTTTTTTTTTTGTGACTGCGACATTATGGCGGACACTTTTGACACATTTTTGGGCCATTGTCATTTTTACAGCGAACAGTGCAATAAAAATGCACTGATTACTGTAAAAATGACACTGGCAGTGAATGGGTTAACCACTAGGGGCGCTGAAGGGGTTAAGTGTGCCTAAGGGCGTGATTCGAACTGAGGGGGGCGTGGCTACGAGTGACACGTCATCGATCTCCAAAATAGGGGGTAGTTTTATGGCATTTTTATTAATTCTTTTTTATTTACTAGTATTGGCGGCGATCAGCGTTTTTTTTTTGTGTGACTGCGACATTATGGCGGACATTTTTGACACATTTTTGGGACCATTGTCATTTTTACAGCGAACAGTGCAATAAAAATGCACTGATTACTGTAAAAATGACACTGGCAGTGAAGGGGTTAACCACTAGGGGCGCTGAAGGGGTTAAGTGTGCTTAAGGGCATGATTCTAACTAAGGGGGGGGCGTGGCTATGAGTGACACGTCACCGAGCTCCGCTCTGATTACACAGAGCGGAGATCGGTGACAGTGTCAGTAGGCGAGCGGGGAGATGTTGTGTTTACACTAACATCTCCCCGCTCCATCCCTCCGTGAGACGATCGCGGGGATACCTGCGGCGATCGAGTCCGCAGGACCCGCGGTCCGACTCACGGGGATGACTGCAGGGTCACGAGCGCCCCGACGGCGGCGCGCACGGGACCACACGGCAGACAGTTAAAGGGCCACGTACAGGTATGTGATTGTGCCTGTACAAGCCATTCTGCCGACGTATATATGCCGTGAGCGGTCATTAAGGGGTTAAAAAAGTGTATTTCCTATATTTGCATGCATTGTTTGGAAAAAAAAAATATTTTATTTCTTCTAATTTGGGGCATTTATGGAATAGTACATTTTCTTTAACAAGGTTCCTTTTTTAAAAAAAAACAACAGGAGTTTGTGGTGTTAGAAAGGGCTTCACGGGGAGGATTAGGCCCTTTCACACTGAGGCGTATTTCAGGCGTTTTAGCGCTAAAGATAGCGCATAAATAACGCCTGAAATAATCCTGCCCCAGCATTCTCAATGTGAAAGCCCGAGGGCTTTCACACTGAGGCGGTGCGCTGGCGAGAGGAAAAAAAATCTCCTGCAAGCCGCATCTTTGGAGCGGTGAAGGATCGGTGTGTATACTCCTTGCCATTGAAATCAATGGGACACCGTGGCTATACCGCCCGCAAACCGCTGCTGTACCAGGGCGGGCGGTTTTAACCCTTTCTCGGCCGCTAGCGGGGGTTAAAACCGCACCGCTAGCGGCCGAATTTCCGCCAGCAAAAGATTGAGAGCAGGTTCTCGATTTTTCCTGATGGGAAACATTCCGATCACCTGTAGCAATTCCGACGCGCAAAATTTCCGACGCGTGCTCGGAAAAAATTTGACGCATGCTCGGAAGCATTGAACTTCATTTTCTCGGCTCATCGTAGTGTTGTACGTCAACCGCGTTCTTGACGGTCGAAAGTTCAGAGAACTTTTGTGTGACCGTGTGTATGCAAGCCAAGCTAGAGCGGAATTACTTCGGGAAAAACCATCCAAGGTATATTTATTACAATGTAATATAAAATAATAACATTAAAAAAATATATATATATATATATATATATAAAAAATAATAACATGATATTATATAACCACATTTATATATATATATATATATATATATATATATATATATATATATTAATATTATTGTGATAACATCATACTCAATGTATTCATTATATGTATGATATAATCATAATATAATATATATTTAATAGTGCAATAATAATAATATGATATATATATACTGTACAGTAAGGATATATATATATATATATATATATATATATATATATATATATATATATATATATACATATAATAACATATACTGTACAGCAAGTATATATATATATATATATATATATATATATATATATATATTGTACAGTAAATATATATACATATATATATATATATATATATATATATATATATATACACATACACCTACTGTACAGTATATATATATATATATATATATGTTATTATATGTGTATATATATATATATATATATATATATATATATATATATATATATACATACTGTACAGTGTATGTATATATATATATATATATATATATATATATATATATATATATATATATATATATATATATATATATATATATATATATATATATTAGGGCTGTTACTGATTAAATTTTTCGTGTTTGATTAATCAATTATTTTTTAATCGATTAATCGACTAATTTCGATTAATTATAACGCACATACAGATCCAACTACTTTTAGCTGATCTCCTTGCAGGCCGATTCCCAGTGCAGCTCCCAACCACTGGAAAAATGGATAGCAGGATACAAAAAACACACAAAGGCAGCGCTCGATGGGAATAGCATTAAAACTTTTATAGTCTTCAAGTAGGTAACAAAATAAATATTGCACTGCAGATAAAATCGATGTAGCTACATAAACTGTAAAAATGGTGCGAGTAATACCAAACGGTAGCAAAAGCAGTCATAAAAACATGTAGCTAAGTATGATACTGGTATAAAAATGTGTACAATGATACCACTGCTGAATCCAGATGAGGAGGGGTAAACATCAGTCCGTCGGCATGTAGATGTCCCGTGAAGGGAATTATCACAACTCCCAGTGGATGGCTGTAGGATCCCAGGTTGATAGAGGGAAGTGATAGAGGGAAGTGTAACAGTCCTTGCGTGTGCCAGATAGAAAGGTCCCGCCGGCATGCAGATATGAAGGCACAGCAAAGGAGCCCTTCAGATGGACACGGCAAGCCCAAAGAATTTTGATCGATCAAAAGAATTTTGATCGATCAAAACAATTAATTGATTCATCGAGGAATTGATAGTTAATTTCCACAGCCCTAATATATATATATACTTACTGTACAGTATATATATATATATATATATATATATATATATATATATATATATATATATATCATATTATTGCACTATTAAATATATATTATATTATGATTATATCATACATATAATGAATACATTGAGTATGATGTTATCACAATAATATTAATATATATATATATAAATGTGATATTATATTGTTATTATTTTATATTACATTGTAATAAATATAATATGATATAATAATATTAAATATAATATACAGTAGTACACAAAATAATAAATATATGTATACCGTATATGTATAATAATGTTGGGGCATGTATAATTTTTTAAGGTATGTTCACATTGAGTCAGATTTAAATTTCAGCTGGTGTGCAGAAGAGCTAAAATGCCCGTATCAATGGACTGGAGTTAAAAAAGAAAAAAAAAATGAGGCCAATTTTCACTGCACATATATTGGTCTACAGGAAGGCACAATTTTCTTGACTTTTCTAAAACAAAAAGTGCAGACGGGAAACATTGGCGGTTGTGTATGGAGACACCCCATGAGATTTAATCAGCTTTGGCGGAGAAACCCCCATCACTGACCCCTGGTGTAGCGGCTGAGATAGCCTATTAGAGAAAAGTCATTCTGATTAAAATGCTATTTTCGGGTCCACTACCCTCAAATGCCATGTACACCGGCCCATTTTGGCTGAAATCTCCGTTAATAGGACCACATCATCCAATTCCCATTAGCCGATCGCCATTAACAAGAAAATGAGCTTTTTCAAAGTCTCTTATCGAGAATTACGGCGACGTTGATGGAACTGTACAACGGCCTGTGTACCTTATAGAGAGGGGGGGGGGGGGGGTTGGGATCCTGACATTCTCTGCTCTATGAATAATGTACTTTACAGATGAAATGGCCTTTTTTCCTTCTTTTTTCCTTTTTTTTTTGCTGGGCTCCTATTTTCACAGCTAATATATTTAAGATGTGAAACCTGATTTAAATTTGCTGTGCATTTATAGAAGCTAATAGGTTGAAAGAATAATTGCGTTTTGGATACACGGAGCTTTGGCTGAGAGTCAGCACGGCGAAATAGCTAAGCCGGTATTCATCTATCCCCCGGAGAGTGCAGAAACGGGGTCTGCTCAGCGTGTCATTCATCTCTTTCTTTCCCTGGCTTCCGCAATTGGGGCACGGCACACCTGTTACGGCTTACGCGCGTTGCCGGTGACATCATAGCCGCCCCGAGGAATGAGTTATACATCTCCGGGGAGAAGAGACCATCTAATAACTTAAATCTAAACTCCAGGCAAACAGCCAAACACACAAATGAAATACATATATGGGAGTTGTTTTATCTGCCAAAAAGGATTTGTATGTCTCTCCATCCAGTCCTTTGATTTACACGGCCCTGCCCTATCGCACAACCCTTTCTTTAAGAGCAGGGACCTGTTTTTTTGGGGGGGTTTTTCTGCTGCATTTACGTAACACTTACAGGTTTTGTCCTTCCTCCAGCTTGTGACTGGATGATGAAAAGAGAAGCAGCAGATTGCCTTTGGAAGAATTCACAGGAAGTGATGAAACGTGTCAGGGCGGAGCTTAATGATGTCATCATGCCACCAGGAAGGAGCGACCTGGATACTGGGGTTTGGTGATGCTGTGACCCCCAGCCTGTGACTGGATGGTGAAAGGAGAAGCAACAGACTTCCTTTGAAAGAATTCACAGTAAGTGACAAAACGTGTCAGGGCAGAGCTTAATGATGTCATCACGCCATAAGGAAGGAGCGACCTGGATACTGGAGTTTGGTGATGCTGTGACCCCCAGCCTGTGACTGGATGGTGAAAGGAGAAGCAACAGACTTCCTTTGAAAGAATTCACAGTAAGTGACAAAACGTGTCAGAGCTTAATGATGTCATTATGCCACCAGGAAGGAGCAACCTGGATACTGGGGTTTGGTGATGCTGTGACCCCAGCCTGTGACTGGATGGTGAAAGAAGAAGAAACGGACTTCCTTTGAAAGAATTCACAGTAAGTGAGGAAATATATTATATTTAGTATTATGTGACCCAATTTTAGTTTCTCACTACACAGGTGTGTTCTGAATCCAATTAAGTGTTTAATACTCCATTGCTGTGTTCAACAGCTATGATTGGTAGAGAGGTATTTTATGTTACCCTCTTATACACTTTTTGGTTCATTTACACTCCAGCTATGAGTAAGCATCATGTCTTGATGTGAAATGCGTTAGCCTTTGTTCCCTGTATGTCCACTTTTCTATTTTTGATTGCTTTGGATTGCTTTTGAATATCTTTTGGACTTTTATTTATTTTTTCAAAATAAAACGTTTGAACAGAGTGCGGCAGTCCAGGAAATCTTCTTTCTCCAAGTGACGAAACATGTCAGGGCAAAGCTTAATGATGTCATCATGCCACCAGGAAGGAGCAACCTGGATACTGGGGTTTGGTAAAGCTGTGACTTGACGGTGAAAGGAGAAGCAACAGACCTTCCTTTGAAAGAATTTACAAGTGACGAAACGTTTCAGGGCGGAGCTTAATTACATCATCACGCCACCAGGAAGAAGCGACCTGGTTATTGAAGTTTGGTAATTTTGTGATCGTTCCCTTAAGGGCCGGTTCACACCAGGGCGACTCGTCAGGCGACTCAGTCGCCTGACAAGTCGCGTCCCACGATTTTCAATGGAACCGTTCCAAGTAAGAGCGACTCAGGTCGCTCCGACTTAGAAAAAGGTTCCTGTACTACTTTTGGGGGCGACCCAAGGCGACCTGCATTGACTTCTATACAGAAGTCTTATGCAAATCACCTCGGCGGGCGTCTTAAGTCGTCTTGAGATCGTGCCGCCGAGGTCACCCCCACAAGTCGTGCCGCGTCGCGCCGCCCTGGTGTGAACCGGCTCTAAGGGGACATACAGCTGCATATGTAACTATTCGTTTTTAAAGCGGAAGTAAACCCATCAATTTTAACAGTTTCAAAAAGCAGTTACATTCCCGGCATGCCGGGAATGCCAACTGTCACATTGGTTGTGCTCTCAACCAAACTGTCAAACCATCCAATGGCTGGTGTCATAACTGATCACATGTGCAGCATCATGTCAGTTGAAGATTAAACAGAGGCCAAGATGTCAACTTCCTTGCCTGAAAATGATAGGAGGGTTTACTTCCACTTTAAGGTGGTGCACTAATGAAGATTAGTGTACTGACATTGTGAGTGTATTTTATGATATTTTAATAAATATTCAAAGGTTTTTTTTTTAAGCGGTAAAACACTATGTGCGGCTTTTATTCGTTTTGAGTGACATTGATGGTGGAGAGCTTATTTGATACATATTCGAATTCCTGGAGAAAAATCTGGAGGAAGGAGTTGGATACTCAGAGTGGCCAGTAGTGACCCCTTACTGTACTTTGGCCCCGCCCTTTGCAGCTATAACAGCTTCAACTCTTCTGGGAAGGCCGTCCACAAGGTTTAGGAGGGTGTCTATGGGAATGTTTGACCATTCTTGCAGAAGAGCATTTGTGAGGTCAGGCACTGATGTTGGACCAGAAGGCCTGGCTTGCAGTCAAAACCGCAGAGGTGATCAAATACCACCAAAATAAAGCTCTATTTGTGGGAAAAAAAGGGCATAAATTTAGTTTGGGTACAGCGTCTCACGACCGCGCAATTGTCAGTTAAAGCGACGCAGTGCCGAATCGCAAAAAGGGGCCTGGTCCTTTAGCAACAAAATGGTCCGGAGCTGAAGTGGCTAAATACCGTTAAACAGAATCCTTGTGATTTTAAACACTAATGCCGCGTACACGCGATCATTATTCACGGCGGTTAAAAAACCGCCGTGAATAATGACATTTTAAACGAGGGAACAGCTTGTTCCCCACACACGGTAATTTTTCTCGTCATTTTTTAAAATGACGAGAAAAACGATCGTCTATGGGCTCCGCGGCAGTGTTTCCCTATGGGAAAACTGCCGCGGAAGAAATGTCAGGAAAAACGACGAGAAAAATTAGAACATGTTCTAATTTTTCTCGTCGTTTTTAATGCCGTTTTTCACGTTGTGAAAAATGACGAAAAGACCACACACGGTCGTTTTTCTTGTTGAAAACAAAAAATGTCATTTTTCACGACGTGAAAAATGATCGTGTGTACGCGGCATCATGCCGCGTACACACGACCGTTTTTAATGTCATTGAAAAAAACGGCATTTTTCTTAACGTGATTTTTCGTGTTTCCTCTCAAGCCTGCCTTGCCTACACACCATCCTGGAAAAAAATGTTCGAGTAAAGCGCGGTGACGTCTAACATATACGACGGCACTATAAAGGGGAAGTTCCATTCGGATGGCGCTACCCTTCATGTTAGTAAAGTTTGTTGAGCGACGATTCGCACTTTTCAGCCTCGTGCTTTTTAGTCCGTTACAGTGTGACGAATGTGCTATCTCCATTACGAACACTAGTTTTACCAGAACGAGCGCTCCTGTCTCATCACTTGATTCTGAGCATGCGCCTCGTCGTTAAAGCGGAGCTCCACCCTAAAGTGGAACTTCCACTCATCGGAACCCTCCCCCCCTCCGGTGTCACAATTGACACCTTTCAGGGGGGAGGGGGGTGAAGATACATGTCTAAGACAGGTATTTTCACCCACATCCGGGAATCCTCTCTCCGGGAATCTGCGGGAGTGACGTCACTTCCCGCAGACTTCCCGTAGTGTTCTGGGAGACACTCGGCTCCCAGAACACAGGAGCACCAATCAGAACAGCGCAGCGCGACTCGCGCATGCGCCGTAGGGAACCGGGCAGTGAAGCCGCAAGGCTTTGCTTCCTGGTTCCCTCAGCGAGGATGGCGGAGGGAGCAGCAGAGCGACGAGCGGTCGCTCGTCCTCTGCTGCAGACGTCGCTGGACTCCAGGACAGGTAAGTGTCCAAATATTAAAAGTCAGCAGCTGCTGTAGCTGTAGCTGCTGGCTTTTAATATTTTTTTTCTCAGGCGGAGCTCCGCTTTAAAGCCCACACACGGCCGTTTTTCATGACGAGAAAAACGACGATTTAAAAAACGACCTGAAAAATTAGAGCATGTTCCAATTGTTCTCGTCGTGATTCTCTGCGTTTTTCTCGTCGGGAAAACTGCTGGAAAGCCCACACACGATCATTTTTAATGACCATTTTAAAAAATTTAATTTTTCTCGTCATTAAAAACGGTCGTGTGTACGCGGCATAACTCTTCTTCATGTGTTTAAAAAAAAAAAAAAGTTTTTTTTTTTTTAAATGTTTTATCCCAAACTTATATTACCACTTTAAAGACAAATTAAAAGCGGAATATTTAAATTAAAAAAACACAACGCGGAGATGTTTCAATTGATAAATGAAGTGTCCGCTGGGCGATTCGAGGGAGCGCATGTTGCGAATGCTTAATCTTACAGAGATTATTTTCAAATCTATTAATACTTTTTTTTTAGTTTTTAGGAGATGCCTAGGAGGATTAATTGAACAATAATTAAACAATCTGAATTTCCTTAAATAAGTTATCTTCATGTTTATTTATGACAGGGGAGAAATTCTCCTTTGTATCGCAGCTACAGTGTGTTGACTTTGTTGTAAATTCTAATTAATGCACACAGGCCTAATATGAACATTCAACCTTAATGAGCCGAGCTGCTCAGATAAAAGGGAAATGTATTTATGAAGCTGGAGAATGGGAGGGGGGGGGGGCTATATATATATATATATATATATATATATATATATATATATATATATATAGAACATGCCAGGGGCAGAAATGTGCGTTTTATAATTATTTATAATCAGGTTTTCCCAAAATGGCAAGGGAACCCCATGGGAGTGTAATAGTAAAGCTCCAACATAGGCTGGAATAACAAGGGGCCCGATGGTTGCTTCACACACATTAAACCAGCCTTTCTCAACCTTTCCAACATGGAAGAACCCTTGGAATAACTATCTGGTCTCAGGGAACCCCCCGTGGAAGTGTGAGAGTAAAGCTCCAACGTAGGCTGGAATAAAAAGGGAACCAATGGTTGCTTCACACACGTTAAACTAGCCTTTCTCAACCTTTCCAACATGGAGGAACCCTTGGAATAACTATCTGGTCTCAGGGAACCCCCATGGGAGTGTAATAATAAATCTTCAACACAGGCAGAAGTTTCAAGGGAACCGATGGTTGCTTCACTCACGTTAAACCAGCCTTTCTCAACCTTTCCAACATGGAGGAACCCTTGGGATAACTATCTGGTCTCAGGGAACCCACCGTGGGAGTGTAATAATAAATCTTCAACACAGGCAGGAGTTTCAAGGGGACCGATGGTTGCTTCACGCACGTTAAACCAGCCTTTCTCAACCTTTCCAACATGGAGGAACCCTTGGGATAACTATCTGGTCTCAGGGAACCCCCCGTGGGAGTGTAATAATAAAGCTCCAACGTAGGCTGGATAACAAGGAAACCAATGGTTGCTTCACACACGTTAAACTAGCATTTTTCAACCTTTCCAACATGGAGGAACCCTTGGAATAACTATCTGGTCTCAGGGAACCCCCCATGGGAGTGTAATAATAAATCTTCAACACAGGCAAGAGTTTCAAGGGAACCGATGGTTGCTTCACTCACGTTAAACCAGCCTTTCTCAACCTTTCCAACATGTAGGAACCCTTGGGATAACTTATCTGGTCTCAGGGAACCCCCCCATGGGAGTGTAATAATAAAGCTCCAACGTAAGACATTACGAATGGATACGTCTGGAAACATGGATGAGGACAAGTAAAACTCTCCAACACAACTTGATCCAAATGCTCTGCTAACCTTCCTTCTCCCTGATTACAGTCACCTGGGTCTGATCACTGAACCCTGTCTAGGGCTTTCTAGTAATGCCAGATTTCACCCCATTCACTGAGGAACATCCGCTCTGATCTGGAAAGAGCGTGACTACTGCCGGTTTTGGTAAGGTGTCCAATCAACGTCTCTGGAGATCCTCCTACCGCGGATGAAGCGTTCCTGCTGAATCTCTCTGCTTTCTACTGAGAAACATCACTCTGCTGAGCCTGTTTTGACTCCCCTGAGAAGGGCGGTCGCAGGCTGTCTGGTAAGCCTTCACCCCACACCTTGGTGGTGGGATCTTTTTTTAAGTATTGGTTATTCCAATGTTCAACATCGGATACCTGCACTCTGTAGAACTCTTTGGCATCTTTGAATAGAGGAGCAGATTTATTCATTTTTTACGGACACATATGAACTATGATGTATTTTTAGTATTCACACAGTTTTTTATACTTTTTCTTCTTGTCAATTATTTCACTATATGGTCATATATAGTTTATTTATCCAGCGCTACACCTTTTTGTATATTTATTTCTGTTGTACCTTATATCAAGGTTTTTTTGGTGTTTAGAAGCAGGTCTTCCTTTTGGGATTTATTCATTTATTACACTTAACAATTATTTTGCACCTAGCGCAAATTTTTCTTTTTATAAATAATAAAGCTCCAACGTAGGCTGGAATAAAAAGGGAACCGATGGTTGCTTCACTCACCAGCCTTTCTCAACCTTTCCAACATGGAGGAACCCTTGGAATAACTATCTGGTCTCAGGGAACCCACCGTGGGAGTGTAATAATAAATCTTCAACACAGGCAGGAGTTTCAAGGGGACCGATGGTTGCTTCACGCATTTTAAACCAGCCTTTCTCAACCTTTCCAACATGGAGGTACCCTTGGAATAACTATCTGGTCTCAGGGAACCCCCCCATTGGGAGTGTAATAATAAAGCTCCAACGTAGGCTGGAATAAAAAGGGAACTGATGGTTGCTTCACACACGTTAAACCAACCTTTCTCAACCTTTCCAACATGGAGGAACCCTTGGAATAACTATCTGGTCTCAGGGAACCCACCGTGAGAGTGTAATAATAAATCTTCAACACAGGCAGAAGTTTCAAGGGGACCGATGGTTGCTTCACGCATGTTAAACCAGCCTTTCTCAACCTTTCCAACATGGAGGAACCCTTGGAATAACTATCTGGTCTCAGGGAACTCCCCATGGGAGTGTAATAATAAATCTTCAACACAGGCAGGAGTTTCAAGGGGACCAATGGTTGCTTCACACACGTTAAACCAGCCTTACTCAACCTTTCCAACATGGAGGAACCCTTGGAATAACTATCTGGTCTCAGGGAACCCACCGTGGGAGTGTAATAATAAATCTTCAACACAGGCAGGAGTTTCAAGGGGACCGATGGTTGCTTCACGCATTTTAAACCAGACTTTCTCAACCTTTCCAACATGGAGGAACCCTTGGAATAACTATCTGGTCTCAGGGAACCCCCCCATTGGGAGTGTAATAATAAAGCTCCAACGTAGGCTCGAATAAAAAGGGAACTGATGGTTGCTTCACACACGTTAAATCAACCTTTCTCAACCTTTCCAACATGGAGGAACCCTTGGAATAACTATCTGGTCTCAGGGAACCCACCGTGAGAGTGTAATAATAAATCTTCAACACAGGCAGAAGTTTCAAGGGGACCGATGGTTGCTTCACGCACGTTAAACCAGCCTTTCTCAACCTTTCCAACATGGAGGAACCCTTGGAATAACTATCTGGTCTCAGGGAACCCCCCGTGGGAGTGTAATAATAAAGCTACAACGTAGGCTGGAATAAAAAGGGAACCGATGGTTGCTTCACACACATTAAACCAGCCTTTCTCTACCTTTCCAACATGGAGGAACCCTTGGAATAACTATCTGGTCTCAGGGAACCCCCCATGGGAGTGTAATAATAAATCTTCAAGACAGGCAGGAGTTTCAAGGGGACCGATGGTTGCTTCACGCATGTTAAACCAGCCTTTCTCAACCTTTCCAACATGGAGGAACCCTTGGAATAACTATCTGGTCTCAGGGAACCCCCCCATTGGGAGTGTAATAATAAAGCTCCAACGTAGGCTGGAATAAAAAGGGAACTGATGGTTGCTTCACACACGTTAAACCAACCTTTCTCAACCTTTCCAACATGGAGGAACCTTTGGAATAACTATCTGGTCTCAGGGAACCCACCGTGAGAGTGTAATAATAAATCTTCAACACAGGCAGAAGTTTCAAGGGGACCGATGGTGGCTTCACTCACATTAAACCAGCCTTTCTCAACCTTTTCAACATGGAGGAACCCTTGGAATAACTATCTGGTCTCAGGGAACCCCCCATGGGAGTGTAATAATAAATCTTCAACACAGGCAGGAGTTTCAAGGGAACCGATGGTTGCTTCACACACGTTAAACCAGCCTTTCTCAACCTTTCCAACATGGAGGAACCCTTGGAATAACTATCTGGTCTCAGGGAACCCCCCATGGCAGTGTAATAATAAATCTTCAAGACAGGCGGGAGTTTCAAGGGGACCGATGGTTGCTTCACGCATGTTAAACCAGCCTTTCTCAACCTTTCCAACATGGAGGAACCCTTGGAATAACTATCTGGTCTCAGGGAACTCCCCATGGGAGTGTAATAATAAATCTTCAACACAGGCAGAAGTTTCAAGGGAACCAATGGTGGCTTCACTCACGTTAAACCAGCCTTTCTCAACCTTTTCAACATGAAGGAACCCTTGGAATAACTATCTGGTCTCAGGGAACCCCCCATGGGAGTGTAATAATAAATCTTCAACACAGGCAGGAGTTTCAAGGGGACCGATGGTTGCTTCACGCATGTTAAACCAGCCTTTCTCAACCTTTCCAACATGGAGGTACCCTTGGAATAACTATCTGGTCTCAGGGAACCCCCCCCATTGGGAGTGTAATAATAAAGCTCCAACGTAGGCTGGAATAAAAAGGGAACTGATGGTTGCTTCACACACGTTAAACCAACCTTTCTCAACCTTTCCAACATGGAGGAACCCTTGGAATAACTATCTGGTCACAGGGAACCCACCGTGAGAGTGTAATAATAAATCTTCAACACAGGCAGAAGTTTCAAGGGGACCGATGGTTGCTTTACGCATGTTAAACCAGCCTTTCTCAACCTTTCCAACATGGAGGAACCCTTGGAATAACTATCTGGTCTCAGGGAACCCCCCGTGGGAGTGCAATAATAAAGCTCCAACATAGGCTGGAATAAAAAGGGAACCGATGGTTGCTTCACACACATTAAACTAGCCTTTCTCTAGCTTTCCAACATGGAGGAACCCTTGGAATAACCATCTGGTCTCAGGGAAACCCCCCCATGGGAGTGTAATAATAAATCTTCAACACAGGCAGGAGTTTCAAGGGGACCGATGGTTGCTTCAGGCATGTTAAACCAGCCTTTCTCAACCTTTCCAACATGGAGGAATCCTTGGAATAAGTATCTGGTCTCAGGGAATCCCCCCATTGGGAGTGTAATAATAAAGCTCCAACACAGGCAGGAGTTTCAAGGGGACCAATGGTTGCTTCACACATGTTAAACCAGCCTTTCTCAACCTTTTCAACACAGAAGAATCCTTGAAATAACGTTCTGGTCCCAGGGAACCCTTGCTAAAAATAATTACCGTATATCTATAACTCATGATATATTGGTGTGGTAGTCACTAGGAAGAATGCTTGTTACACTTGTGGTCATAAGAAAGAATTACCACCTTACAAATAGTTAAAAGATCAAGGGTATTACTGGAAAGTTATCTGAGAGGCAGAGACTGCTCATTGCTCAAGGAACCCTTAGAACCTCTGGAGGAACCTTAGGGATCCATGGAACCCTAGTTTAGAAATCCTGTGATAAACACCACTGCCAATGACATTTGACAGCATCAGAAGTTGACAGATACCCTTGGTTTCCCAAACATGGGGTATAAGTGCCCCCCCTGGGAACTTTCCAACTAAGCTATGCAAATTTGAACTTTGAAAAAGTTGGAACCTAGGCATGCCCCCTTAGATCTTACTTAAAGCGGGAGTAAACCCATCCCATCTACAGATGGGGACTTTAATGTAAGGGGGGGGGCATGATATAGACCTTGATTTAAGGGGAACTCTGATGTGGACTTTAATGTAAGAGGAGCTCTGATAGGCACTTTGACATGAAGGGAATTCTGATGGGGACCCTGATGTAAGGAGGGACTCTGATGTAAGGGGAATTCTGATGGGGACCCCGGATGTAAGGAAGGACTTTGATGTGGAATTTTCATAAAAAGAGGACCCTGATGTAAGAGGGGGCTCTGATTTAAACGCTCTCACATAAGGAGAACTCCAACGTAAAGGGGGAATTCTGATGGGGACTCTAATGTAAGGGGGATTCTGATGGGGACCCTAATGCAAGGGGGAACTCTGATGGGGACTCCAGTGTAAGGGAGCCATGATAAAGACCTTGATGTAAAGGGGAACTCTGATGAGGACTTTAATGTAAGGGGGCCATGATATAGACCTTGATGTGAGGGGAACTCTGATATGGACTTTAATGTATAAGGGGGGCTCTGATAGGGACTTTGACCTGGGGGGGGGGGGGTTCTGATGGGAACCCTAATGCAAGGGGGGACTCTGATGGGGACTCTCGTGTAAGGCGGGCATGATATAGACCTTGATGTAAAGGGGAACTCTGATATGGACTCTAATGTAAGAGGAGCTCTGATAAGGAATTTGACATAAGAGGGATTCTGATGGGGGCCCTGATGTAAGGAAGGACCTTGATGTGGCCTTTTAAAAAAATAGGACCCTGATGCAAGGGGGAACCCTGATGAGGACCCTAATGTAAGGGGGTCATGATAAAGTATTTTTTTTACTCTCTTTTCACTTGTCATGTCAAAATACAGCAACAATGGAAATCAGAAGTTTTGAACTTATTTTGGGGATGTCATTTCCAATTTAACCACTTCCCGCCCGGTCAATAGCAAATTGACATCCGGAAAGTGGTTCAGTTATCCTCACTGGACATCTATTGATGTCCTGCAGAATAACAGCCGCCACGCGCCCATGGGGGCGCGCATCGCGGCGATCGGTGGTGCGGTGTGTCAGTCTGACACCCCGCAACACCGATCTCCGTAAAGAGCCTCCGACGGAGGCTCTCTACCACGTGATCAGCCATGTCCAATCACAGCTGATCACAATGTAAACAGGAAGAGCCGTTGATCGGCTTTTCCTCACTTGCGTCTGACAGACGCGAGTAGAGGAGAGCCGATCGGCTGCTCTCCTGACAGGGGGGGTCTGTGCTGATAGTTTATCAGCACGGCCCCCCCTTGGATCCCGCCCAGGACCACCAGGGAAGCCGCCCAGGACCACCAGGGAAGCCGCCCAGGACCACCAGGATGGCCACCCACTGGACCACCAGGTAGGCCCCCCTAGACCACCAGGCAATGCCAATCTGCCAATCTGTGCCCAGGCAGCTGCCAATCTGTGCCCACCCACAATGCCTACCACTGCCAGTGCCACCAGGGATATGCATCAGTGCCGCATGTCAGTGCCGCATGTCAGTGCTATCAGTGCCCATCATTGCCATGTATCAATGCCCATCAGTGCCCAACAGTGCCGCCTATCAGTGCCCAGCAGTGCCACCTATCAGTGCCACCCATAAGTACCCATCATTGCAGCCTTTCAGTGCCCATCAGTGTCGCCTATCAGCGCCAATCAGTGCCCAACAGTGCCACCCATGATTGGCCATCAATGCCGCCTATCAATGCCCATCAGTGCTGCCTACCAGTGCCCATCAGTGCCGCATATCAGTGCCCATCGTCAGTGCCCATAAGTGCCACCTCATTGGCGCTGCCTCATCGGTGCTGCCTTATCAGGGCCCCTCAGTGAAGGAGAAAACGTACTTATTTACAAAATTCTATAACAAAAAAAAAAAAGAAAAACTTTTATTTTTTTCAACATTTTCGGTCTTTTTTTATTTGTATAGCAAAAAATAAAAATTGCAGAGGTGATCAAATACCACCAAAAGAAAGCTTTATTTGTGGGAAAAAGCAGAAAGCTGAAAATTGGCTTGGGCAGGAAGGGGGCGTAAGTGCCCGGTATTGAAGTGGTTAAAAACAGAATTCCTGAAAGTGCTAACTGTAATTATCAATATGAAGGACTTTTCCATTTAAAAAAAAAAATTATTAGAATTACAATTTTTAATTAGATTTACAATGTTTCTTTTTTTTCCCCCCTTATACTTCCTGTAAACTTCCACTGTGAAGATCTGGCTTACCTGGACAAACAAAAGTCTCGCCATTGCGTTGATGTAAATACGAATGTAAACACAATTTCATGGTATGTGAATATAATTAAGCGCACTGTTTTATGGCTTTTTGTCTTTTTCTTTCACGTTCTTGTGACATACCGCGTTGCAGTGCACGGCGGAGACGTAAACGGTAAATTAAGGAAAATAATAATGCGGAATTAAGCACCCCCCAAAGTTTATAATAAGGCAGTGATTGCTTCGGGGCTTCCTAAATGTCACCAGCAGCTGAGATGCAATTACTGCTTAATTTGTGGACGGTAGGTGGTTCACAATTTTCTTTGTAATAATAAAATAAATTTCAGCCCCCCCCCCCTCCCTCTTCCTCCTGTTTCATTGCTCCTCCTCTCCTTTGCACTGACTTATTTTTTCTGCTTGGTGTGTTTTTATTATTAGGAGCTAGAAATGGAATCAAGGACAGAAATCTTTGTTTAACCGCTTGCCTACCGGGCACTTTCACCCCCTTCCTGCCCAGGCCAATTTTCAGCTTTCAGCGCTGTCACACTTCGAATGACAATTGCGCGGTCATGTAACGCTGTACCCATATGATATTTTTATCATTTTTTTCCCACAAACAAAGCTTTCTTTTGGTGGTATTTAATCACCACTGTTTTTTTGGGCGAAATAAATTAAAAAAGACCGAAAAGTCTGAAAAAAAAACACAAACCTTTTCATAGCAATTTTTGTCTTTCACTGATGTGCACTGATGAGGTGGCACTGATGGGCACTGATAGGCGGCACTGATAGGCAGCACTGATGGGCACTGATAGGCAGCACTGAGGGGCACAGATAGGCTGCACTGATGGGCCCTGATGAGGCTGCACTGATGGGCACTGATGAGGCTGCACTGATGGGCACTGATGGACATTGATGATCTGGCACTGATAGGCAGCACTGATGGGCACTGATAAGGCTGCACTGATGGGCACTGATAGGCTGCATTGATGGGCCCTGATGAGGCTGCACTGATGGGCACTAATGAGGCTGCACTGATGGGCACTGATGGACATTGATGATCTGGCACTGATAGGCAGCACTGATGGGCACTGATAGGCAGGGCTGCTATGCACTCCTGAGGGGCACTGATGGGCACTGATAAGGCTGCACCGATAGGCGGCAGTGGTGAGAAATGATAGGCTGCACTGATAGGCGGAACTAATAGGCAGCACTGATGTGCACTGAGAGGTGGCACTTATGAGAAGGCACTTATTAGCAGCACTGGTGAGCACTGGTGGGACTGCACTGATAGGCTGCACTGATGAGCACTGATAGGCGGCACTGAGGGGCACGGATATGCTGTACTGATGGGCACTGATAGGCTGCACTGATGAGGTGACATTGAGGGGCAGGGATAGGCTGTACTGATAGGCACTGATAGGCTGCACTGATCGGCTGCACTGATAGGCGGCACTGAGGGGCACGGATAGGCTGTACGAATGGGCACTGATAGGCGGCACTGAGGGGCATGGATAGGCTGTACTGATGGGCACTGATAGACTGCACTGATAGGCTGCACTGATAGGCTGCACTGATAGGCAGCACTGATGGGCACTGATAG
Organism: Rana muscosa; assembly: GCA_029206835.1. Lineage (NCBI taxonomy): Eukaryota > Metazoa > Chordata > Amphibia > Anura > Ranidae > Rana > Rana muscosa. The sequence continues at coordinate 387,371,561 of CM055125.1, read as the reverse complement.
GCGCAACTGATATTCACCACTGATGGGCACTGATGAGGAGGCACAGATTGGCGGCACTGATGAGGAATGATAGACGGCACTGATAGGCAGAACTAATAGGCAGCACTGATGTGCACTGAGAGGTGGCACTGATGAGAAGGCACTGATTAGCAGCACTGGTGGGACTGCACTGATTATCAGTGTAGATGTTCCTTTTAGAGAATGTTATTGGACACAGCTGATCACGTGGTAAAAAGCTCTTTACCTCAATCTGTGATCAGCAGTGTCCGGAGGACACTGCGTTCACAAAGTGCGCCGTCGGCTCCCAGCTGCAGGCATGCGGCGGGCGTGATCACAGGAAGCCATCATATGATGGCGTCCCAGAGCTAGACACCTGCACTGTAACCGTCATTCGGCTATAGCGTGGTCGACAAGTGGTTACAGTGGACCTAACACCAGATGTATTGTTTTATAATAAGTGCAGTACGCCAAATAATGTGGTATTGTAATACTTCTAGGCAAGGATTTTTTTTTCTTAGAAAGTGGGTTTGGGGTAATCCTCCCCTCCCCCACATCACCCATTGTCCATGCCCACTATCCACCCCTGAGCACCGTCCCTTGTGTCTGCCCCCTACTCTCCTCCCAGGACCACCCCTTTTAGTATCATTTTGTGGTGCTAAGTAATCTATATGGAATTTGTTAATGATAACAGGAAAGACAGTAAAATAGATCACCCACCCACCCAGCAACCCCAGGACCATTAGACCCCCCCAGCAACAATAGACCCCTAGGCAACAATAGACACCCCAGGCAACAACATACACCCAGTAACAATATACCGCCAGCAACAAGAGATCCACTCCAGGAACAGCAGAACCCAGCAAGCAACAATGGAACCCCTAGTGGTAAGCATCAATAGATCCTCCATCAGTGAGCAACAGCAGAGCTCCCCCACAACAGTATCCCCCCAGCAACGATAGACCACTTCCCAGCAACAGGAGATCCCTCATCAGCAACAATAGACCCCTCTAGCAACTAGAGATCCCACAGCAACCAGCAACAATAAAACCACCATAGCAACAAAAGAACCCAGCAAGCTACAATGGATCTCCCAGCATCCAGCATGAAAAGACCCTCCAGCAGCCAGCAACAGTAGACCTCCCCCACAACAGTTGCCCTCCCAGTACCAATAGAAGCCTTCCAACAACAAAATATCCCCCACTAGCAACTAAAGACCCCCCAGCAACTAGAGATCCCCCCAGCAGCCAGCAACAACAGACCCCCATCCCTAGCAAAATGAGACCCCCACCTCCCCTCACAACAATGCTACCCCCAGCAACCCCAAAGCAACAATAGTTTCCTCCCAACAACAATAGATCCAACCCAGCAACAATGGATCCACGCCAGGCACAGTGGATTCCCAGCAGCCAGCATTAATAGACCATGCAGCAGCCAACAACAGTAGACCTCACGCAACAGTAGACCCCCCCAGCAATAAAAGACCTCTCCCAAAAAGATTTCCCCACCAGCAACAATAAATATTCACTTTTCTTTAAAGTTACAAAGTTGCAGTCTGATTACTGGGGGGGGGGGGGGGGGGAGACTGAGGAAAAGCTTCCTCCTGCCTGCAGTAGACTGATGACATCATCTCAGCCTAGGCAAAGTCAATTTACTGCAGCTCAAGGATGGCTTTTTTTTAAAGGTGGAGCTGCGGAGATGTTCTATAAAACAATTTAGAAATGAGAACTGAAACATCAAAAGTTATTCTTCTTTCCCTTTTGAAAAACTTTTCCTTTTTTGCAAATTATAATGAAAGAAGTCAGAATTAATTAGAGGTGGCAGGCATCTCTTTTGTCAGGTAAGAAAAAAAAAAAAACACAATTCAAATTCAGTTTCCGATCTCAGATCCGCCTGGGACCTCAGTGCTAAGCAGGTGATGTTTCCATTTGGTGGTAAGTTATTTTTTTTAGGTTTTTTTTAGGGAGTTTGAAGCTGTTTTTTGATCAATGAGTTATTATCAGATTGTTAAAGCTTGAGAGATCATAGAGTTCCATCGGATAGCAAAAGAATATATACTGTATATAGATCTGTGCGGTAAAAGGCAATATGATTAAAATTACACGGGGAAAAAAGCTTAACCTTTGCATTAACTACATCTTTTACAGCAGGAATAATCAGTGGAAGGACTTGTAAAAGGTCGTTGAGTCTCGGAAGGAATGTAATATTTGCTTTGTACAGAGACCATTACTTAGTGCTGATGGGGAGTTTGGGATAATGCACTCAGTAATGATGAATTGTGTCCCATTGACTTACAATAAAGGTTTTCTCCAATCAAACATAACCATGTTTTACATTCCGCCTGATTTGGGCGCAAAGTCTGTCTCTGTTGTCCGGTTGTGAGCCAGGCAGGAGAAATATATAGATCTATAGTTATCACTGGAGGGGTCACCAGCAGGAGGAAGGAGGTCCTGATTCCTCTATATAGATCTTTATATCACTAGAGGGGTCACCAGCAGGAGGAAGGAGGTCCTGATTCCTCTATATAGATCTTTATATCACTAGAGGGGTCACCAGCAGGAGGAAGGAGGTCCTGATTCCTCTATATAGATCTTTATATCACTGGAGGGGTCACCAGCAGGAGGAAGGAGGTCCTGATTCCTCTATATAGATCTTTATATCACTAGAGGGATCACCAGCAGGAGGAAGGAGGTCCTGATTCCTCTATATAGATCTTTATATCACTAGAGGGGTCACCAGCAGGAGGAAGGAGGTCCTGATTCCTCTATATAGATCTTTATATCACTAGAGGGGTCACCAGCAGGAGGAAGGAGGTCCTGATTCCTCTATATAGATCTTTATATCACTAGAGGGATCACCAGCAGGAGGAAGGAGGTCCTGATTCTTCTATATAGATCCTTATATCACTAGAGGGGTCACCAGCAGGAGGAAGGAGGTCCTGATTCCTCTATATAGATCTTTATATCACTAGAGGGGTCACCAGCAGGAGGAAGGAGGTCCTGATTCCTCTATATGGATCTTTATATCACTAGAGGGATCACCAGCAGGAGGAAGGAGGTCCTGATTCCTCTATATAGATCTTCATATCACTAGAGGGGTCACCAGCAGGAGGAAGGAGGTCCTGATTCCTCTATATAGATCTTCATATCACTAGAGGGGTCACCAGCAGGAGGAAGGAGGTCCTGATTCCTCTATATAGATCTTCATATCACTAGAGGGGTCACCAGCAGGTGGAAGGAGGTCCTGATTCCTCTATATAGATCTTCATATCACTAGAGGGGTCACCAGCAGGAGGAAGGGGTCCTGATTCCTCTATATAGATCTTTATATCACTAGAGGGGTCACCAGCAGGAGGAAGGAGGTCCTGATTCCTCTATATAGATCTTTATATCACTAGAGGGGTCACCAGCAGGAGGAAGGAGGTCCTGATTCCTCTATATAGATCTTTATATCACTAGAGGGGTCACCATTGGGAGGAAGAAGGTTTTGATTCCTCTATATAGATATGTTAGGATATGTTAGAATAAAGCCTTTATGACTGGTATGTCATCGGTGTGTGGCTGCTTTGCTTTTTTGTTTTTCTGTGGCGTATTTGCAGCGATGATGGCTCCTTTACAGTCCAGCACCCGAGTTCCAGGAAAACAGTGGGAGCTAGCACCTGCGAGCGGAGGATATTGACATGCTATATCTATGCTATGCCATGACATGCATATGTGTAGCACACAGACCCTTTTCTCCTGCCTACCTTCTCCTTGCAGGGATAAAGGCACGCCGTGCCACTTGCCCGGATCCTCCTGGTTTAGAAGGTTGACCGTGTTCTTTATTTTTGGGTCCTGCAGCGAGTTACCTCCCGTTCACTGGTTCTTGTCCCTAGAATGTAGGGAAAAGTCTGTGTTCTTTCCCCAAAGAAACTCAATGTTCAAACTCCAAACAGCTGAGTTTATTTTTATCTTGCTCAAATAGATTTGGGAACTGGTAGAAGATAGCGATAAAGTAGGTAGGGAGATAGGTTCAGGCACGCGGCAACCTGTTACCCTATTCTTCACTCAAGCCTGAGTATGAATTTTGCTCACCCGGATAGATCCCTCTCACAGCTCTAGCAGCCGGAGTGAAGCACGAACAGTTGCTACTTGAATTTAGTCCCCTTCACGGACAAGTCCTAGAGATCCTCTGCCACAGAATATTTAACGATTGAATTATGACTTTTGAACAAACCCCGTAGATTAGTAGAGACCATAGGTGTCAGTGGGACACACTACAGGGGCTATACTGCAACTCACGAATCCATCCCTCTGATAGGTAACCAGGCCTCTCCTTCACCGTGAACTCCGTCACCGATCCATCGGACAGGTCCTCCCCCGGTTTCCTCTCTTTCAGAGCAGGCCACCCTCACACGGGCTCCCTGGGACTCCAGTGTGTTGGCTGTAGACCCAGTTGAAGGTACTGGGCCTACCTGGAACGTTGTAGCCTTGGGCTAAAGGTGCCCGAGACTCCGCGGCCAGTTCACGCACCCCCCGGCCAGCAGGGCCAAAGAGCACGACTTCGCCACCAGGGGTCCTCCTTGGAATCCCCCCCGCCACACCATCACAGATCATGGCGTCTGCCCTTTATGTACCCTCTCCCGGCATGCAAAGCAGGCGAAACCCGTCCACCACACGGTAGCCGAGAGAGGACACCCAATGCCACCCTTGGTTCAACCCAAGACCTGGGCAACAGCGCCACCACAGGACAAGGGGAACTACACACCAGGCAACACCATAGCAGAACAGAGTCCATGCCGAGCAAAATTAGAGAACCTGAGACAACTATGGCTCATACTACCCCTAAATTTAGAACATAGCTACCCCCAAATTTGGGGGGTCCGCTACATATGTAAGCACAAAATCCATCAGATATGAACCTACACAAGGCACCTTTGTACGCACAAAGTAAGATTATTCCACTTGCACAGTGGACATCCCGTGTAGAATATCTCAGAAGGACACAACCGCCATAGTGAAGAGAAACAATAAAAATAAGTAGCCATTTATTGTTTGAAATGATTCTAGAAAGATCCGTTTGTGTAAAAACCTTGTGGATACTCGTACATATATAAGAGAGGATTGTACCTCAGGATTATTTCTCCTTGAAGAAAGTGAAGAATAAGACAAAGGCTCTACCTATGAAAACAGACCTCTTTTCCTGGCTCTCCCGAGACCTGTGACATTCCAGGAAAAATCGCCGGGTCAATTAATCTCTGTCAAGTGGAATCTGAGCTCCAGCAAAAAAAAGGCCAATATATTATCATTTATTAGAAGGCTAGATAACTACTTTCTTACTCTGTCTCAATATCGCTAAATAGCCTATTAATGTCTTATACAGTATTATCAGTTCTGCTTTGCCTCCGAGTGACATTACACGTCGACATCGAATTACCAAACGTGACTGGCCAGAGGTGCCATGCGCAATATTCTAGAGCCGTACTTTAATCGAGGTCGACATGAGAACAAATAGAGAGACTAGAGCATAATAAAGAGGTATATATACATATATATAGTGGGGAAAATAATCATTTGATCAGTGGCAGCTGGTGCTCAATTTTCTTGGGGGGGCGGCCCCCACCCAGACAGACATCCACCCCCCATCGCTCGATCGCTGCTTCGCTTACCCCCCGCCAGCCCTGCATTTACCCCATCTAGGTCACGGCTTTGGCGGCTTCCCCCCTGCCTCTCCCCCCCGAGTCCAGGCGGTTGCGTCTCCTCCCGGCCAATCGGCTCTTAGGGCTCGCGGCCAATCGGGTCTTAGGACTCCCGGTCAATCAGGTCTCAGGACCCGCTTCCTGATTGGCCGGGAGGAGAAGAAGGAAGACGTTAGCGAATATTAATTTGCTATTTTCACACAACTGGGTGGGCTCGGGGCGCAGTGCTCTGCGCCCCGAGCCCACCCTTTTTTTAAGCCAATTAGAGCCTCGGGCTCTAATCATGTGTTTAAAAAAAAACATTGAAATCTATGTTTCCAGTGCCTTGCATGTAGAATGATGAAATTATTTACCGCGATTTTACCGCGTTTTACTCGCTAACCTCTATGCATTTTACTCGCTAACCTCTATGCATTTTTACCGCGTTTTTACTGCGTTTGCGGTAAAATAGCGCTAACACCTATGTGTTTTACCGCGTTTTTACCGCGTTTTACCGCGTTTTTACCGCGCTACTCATTCATTTCAATGGAGATAGGCCTTTTTTACAGCGTTATTTTTAGCGCCCTAAAGATGCTCCAAAGAAGCTGTTTGCAGGATTTTTTCCAACGCACAGCCAGCAAAACGCCTCAATGTGAAAGCCCTCAGGCATTTTTACAGCGCTATTTTTACCGCGAAAACGTGGTAAAAACGCCTCAGTGTGAAAGGGGCCTAAGTTAAGATCCATCCATTAAGTGACACCTGTGATGTTTGTGTAGCACACAGACCCTTTTTCCTGCCTACTTTCACTTGCAGGGGTAAAGGCACACCATGCCACATGCCCGTATCCTCCTGGTATAAGAGGTTGAGCGGTGTTCTTACAATTTTGGGGCACACCACAGGAGCTATCTTGCAACTCACGAATCCTTCCCTCTGATAGGCAACCAGGCCTCCCCGAGACAGTGACTTCCTTCACCGATCCATCGGACAGGTCCTCCCTTGGTTTCCTCTCCTTTAGAGTGGGCCACCCTCCCTCGGGTTCCCTGGGACTCCAGTGGGTTGGTTGTAGACCCAGTTGAAGGTACTGGGCCTCTCTGGAACACTATTGCCTCGGGCTAAAGGTGCCCGAGACTCCTCGACCAGTTCACGCACCCCCCGGCCAGCAGGGCCAAAGGGCGTGACTTCGCCACCAGGGGTCCTCCTTGGAATCCCCCCGGCACACCACCCAAGATCATGGCGTCTGCCCCTTATGTACCCTCTCCCGGCATGCACAGCAGGCAAAACCCGCCCACCGCACGGCAGCCGAGAGAGGACACCCAATCACAACACAACGCCACCTGTGGTTCAACCCGAGACCTGGGCAACAGCGCCACCCACAGGTCAAGGGGAACTATACTCCAGGCAACATTACAGCAGAGCAGAGTCCAAACTAACAGAATTACAGAACCTGAGCCAAACTATTGCTCAGGCTGCCCTTAAATTTAGAGCATAGCGACCCCAATTTTGGGGGGTCCGCTACATTTGATTGAAGCTGATTTCCCCGTGTAGTCTGGTAAGAGCATTTTCAACAGAGGTGGTTTATCCCTCAGCATTTTTTCACGAGTGGAGGTGTTGGTGGTTAGATCGCCGTGGAGAATGGACTGAATGGGATCTATAACCAGATGGGACTTTCTCACTTGTACTGATCACGGGACTCATCCCCTGTCTTTCTTTGAACATTATTGCTAATTTTACACTTATAGATTGATTGTATGTCCATCTATGTAGCGCTGCCTATTGGTTTGTTTTTTATGTATTTTATATGATAGAGACAGAAAATCATCCAAAAATCCAGAAAAAACACACAATACAAATGTTATAAATGGAGTTGCAGTTCAATGAGTAAAATAAGTATTTGATCCCCTACCAGCCAACAATAATTCTGCCCCCCACAGACTGGCTACAGGAGGTGCTCATGTGGTACACAGATTAGTCCTGTCAATGTAAGAAGGTTCTACTCGTTATGTGTATAAAAGACACCTGTCCACAGAATCTCTTTCCTCCAATCGCCCATTGAACCGCCGAATCAGCTCACCATTCCTGGCCCACCTGGTTTTTCAATGCAGCCTCACCAGTGCCCATCAGTGCAGCCAACTCCAGTGCCCATCAATGCAGCCTGATCACTGGGGCAGGTTACATGGGGTGTATTGGGGGGAGATGGGGGGTCAGCTAGGGGTGTCAGGGTCTTTCACCTCAGTGATCTCAGCTCAGCAGGTCCTTGCACGCCACGGTTTCCTGGGAGGGTAACGCTCCTGATCCTGGGGTCAAGTTGCAGCCAGCGCCCAGCCCTGCAGCCCTGCGTCCCGACTCCCTGGCACGCCCTGCCTCTGCCTGCTTCCAAGAATCCGGTCCCAGGGAGTTGTAGTTTCCTCTGCGCTGCTGTGTTTTCCACCCACCAGAAGCTTGAGTGCGGACTACAACTCCCGGAATGCAACAGCTAATGGTCGGCCACCGTGGCCATGCCCCCGGCCCGACTTCCTAGACCAGAATAGAAAAAGAAAATGGTAGCGGGCAGCGGCTGCCGGCCATTTTGAACATAAGTTAGGGCGGCTTGGGAGGCAATTGCCACCCTGCCCCCTGGCCCAGCCCTCCCCTGGAGGACGTCGGGGAGAAGATTGGAGACCTGCACAAGGCTGGAATGGGCTACAAGACCATCAGCAAGAAGCTCGGTGAGAAGGAGACAACTGTAGGAGGGATTATTCGCAAATAGAAGAAATACAAAATAACCATCAATCTGCCTCGGTCTGGAGCTCCATGCAAGATTTCGCCTCATGGGGTGAGGATGAAAAGGGAGGGATCAGTCTAGAACTACACGGGAGGAGCTTGTAAATGATCTCAAGGCAGTTGGGACCACAGTCACCAAACACACCGTTGTCAAAGCACAACAAATAATGGATGACACACAGGTGGATAAGACAGAGGATCCAAGGTGACAGCCTGAGTGACGATGAAATTGGATAACACATAGGATGGGTTCAGCAGTAGTAACCTGACAGTAGCTAACAGAAGGAAGCTCCCAGGAGATGAAGGAGTCTCTATACAACGTCCAAAAAAAAAGGAGCGCCACTCTAAGTGCAGTATGATAAAAAAATAATTTGTTTATTATACAATTGGCAACTTACCTAAATATTAATTACTAAATATGGACACCAGAGTGCATATCAGACCCGCCAGGGGTTGTGGGACTGTAACACCGAAACCAGCACTGGAGAGAGAATGAGGCGGGTGACCTGCAGTGTGTAGACACTGATGCCTCGTACACACGACCGGTTTTTCCAACTGGAAAACTGCGATGAGAGCTTTTGGCCGGGAATCCCAGACGTGTGTATGCTCCATCGCAGTTTTTACAACGGGAAAACTGCCGGAAAAAAAAAAGTGCAGGATCTCTTTTTTCCCGTTAGGAAAAAATTCTAGAGGGAAGACCATTCGTCTGTATGCTTTTTACGATGGAAAAAAAAACGCGTATGCTTTGAAACAATTTGACGCATGCTCGGAAGCATAGAACTTGATTTTGTCGGCTCGTCGTAGTCTTTTACGTCACTGCGTTCTTGGCAGTCAAAAGTTCACCGGACTTTTGTCTGAGCGTGTGCATGCAAGGCAGGCTTGAGAGGAATTCTGTCTGGAAAATCGTTGGTTTTTTGTTATCCGACGGAAAAAACGGTCATGTGTACTAGGCATTAGACATGTGCACTGCCGAAAAATTCGTTTTCGTTTTTTTGCTTTTTTCGGAAATTCTGGAAATTCAAAAAATTAGTTTTTTTCTTTTTTCTTTTTTTTTTTCTTTTTTTGGAAATTCGGAAATTCGTGAAATTCGAAAAATTCATTTTTTTTGTTTTAGTTATTTCATTTTTTTTTTTTTTCGGAAATTCGGGAAATTTGTTTTTTTCATTTTTGTTTTTTGCTTTTTTCGGAAATTCGGGAAATTTGAAAAATGTGTTTTTTTAGTTTTCGTTTTTTTCGTTTTTTTGCTTTTTTCGGAAATTTGTGAAATTTGTGAAATTTGTAATTTTTTTTCGGAAATTCTGGAAATTTGGAATTCTGAAATTCGGAATTACGAATTTCGGAATTCCGAATTTTCAAATTCCGAATTTTCGAATTTCCGAAAAAAACAACGAATTTTTAGAATTTCCGAAAAAAAGCAAAAAAAAAAGAATTTCCGATTTTCGGAAATTCGGAAATTCTAAAAATTGGGAAATTCGGAAATTTCGGAATTAACGAATTTCTCGAAATTTGTGAAAAACAAATTAGAAACGAAACAAATTGCACTACTAGGCATCAGGGTGTAGACGAGACGCTGAGCATCGGCGGCCAGCGTGACATCAGCACTGGGGACAGAATGGCTGGACATGGCTAACACGTTTCAGAGCTTTGAGAAAGGAGCCGTGGGCAGCTCTGACAAAATAAACCATTGGTAACACAATACGCTGCCATGGATTGAAATCCTGCATCGCCCGCAAGGTCCCCCTACCTCACAAAGGCACATGTACAGTCATGCTAATGAACATCTTAATGATTCAGAGAAGGATCGGGAGAGAGTGCTGTGGTCAGATGAGACCAAAATTGAGCTCTTTGGCATTAACTCGACTCGCCGTGTTTGTAGGAAGCAAAATGGTGACTATGACCCTAAGAACACCATCCCTACAGTCACACGGAGGGGGAAACATTATACTTTGGGGCTGTTTCTCTGCTAAAGGTCCAGACCGACTTTGCCGCATTGAGGGGCCAATGGACGGGGGCCATGTATTGTAAAATCTTGGATGAGAACCTTCTTCCCTCAGCCAGAACACTGAAGATGGGTCCTGGATGGGTCTTCTAGCATGACAATGACCCAAAACATACCGCCAAGGCAACAAAGGAGTGGCTCAAGAAGAAGCACATTAAGGTCATGGAGTGGCCTATCCAGTCTCCAGACCTTAATCCTATAGAAAATGTATGGAGGGAGCTTAAACTTCGACAGCCAAAAAACCTTAAGGATTTACAGAAGATCTGTAAAGAAAAGCAAAATCCCTCCTGAGATGTGGAAACCTGATCACCAACTACAAGAAACGTCTGTGATTGCCAACAAGGGTTTCTCCACCAACTACTAAGTCATGTTTTGCTTGGGGATCAAATACTTATTTTACTTACTGACCTGCAACTCCATTTATAACATTTGTATTATGTGATGACAATTATAGACCCTTCTTTTTTTTGTAAGTGGGCAAACCTGCAAAATCTGCATTGGATCAAATAGTTATTTATCCCAAATTCAAGTGTCCCTTCAGCATGGGCGTCCGCAGCAGGGGGCAGGGGGGGGGGGTCAGAAACCAAAGGGAGACACACCGCTTCAGGCAAAACAGGTGCAGAAGCAGGTAACAGGTTTCAGACCCCGGCTCACCACCGTCAAACTCGAACAGAACAAAAAAAAATAAGTGGCCGCACACTGGAACTCCAAAATCGCTTGATGAGTCTTTATTGTCACATAATAGTCAGATGAACGCAGGAACAGCAACTGACGCGTTTCACAAGCAATAGCTTGCTTGTTCGCAATTGTACCGTGTTTCCCCGAAAATAAGACCTACCCCGAAAATAAGCCCTATTGTGATTTTCAGGGAGGGCTGCAATATAAGCTGTAACGGCACCCCAAATATAAAGGGGGTTAACGCCGTTTAAGATGTTCCCTCTCCTGGACACACATACGCTGTCGATCCTCCACAGCCAGCCGACCACTTCCCCTAGAAATTAATCCTTCTGGAAGAACGAGACGTACTCTGTATCTTCCAGGATCGAGTCTCTTTATTGAAGAAGATATTGTAACTTTTATACACATCTACTACTGCATTAGTTTAACATGAACAATAGCCCAGCTCCACCCACACATAACAAGGCCCAATACACATTATTTTGACGTCTGTTAGGCTTCAAAAGACTTTACACAATAGAACATAACGACCTTCAATACACATCTTATAATGAAAGGGTTGGTAGACGGTCCGTCTGCCGAGTACAATGCACACAGGCATAGAGTTAACTATCCCTTTCACCCCAAAAGGGTCTCCAGACCCTCCTAGACTCATTTACAACACAAGCAGGCAGGTGATTAACCTGTCTGCTGCTAGTTCCATAACTTATAATTATAGGCTTAATTCCCACAAGCCACAATAGACAATAGAATGCAAATCACCTTAACTCCTCACAGCAATGATTACACAACCCCCCCCTCACAGTACACATCCAATCTAGATACAATGTATGTGCAGCATTGAATATGGCTATCATAGACCATATTGGGGTTTTCATTCACCCTGTGCCCCTAATAGAGACACAGGGTGGTTGACACATAAGAGGCATTGGGGGAGCTGAAGCAAGGGTATCTAATACTTTCTAAGCGATTCTGAGTTACCCGGGCCCTCCCGTTACATAAGCCCTAACTCGAAAATAAGACCTAGTGTGGTATGTGATGTGGGCTGTGTGTGCTGGATGCATTCAGTTTAGCGCTGCTCGGCGCTCAACTCACGTCCTGCTGCTCTTCTCCTCTCTTCAGCCAGCTGTCAGCGGGGGATTTTGACCCCCCCCTCAGTGCTCGGAGCGGGAACAAGAGCTCTGGCGGGCCATGGAAGCGCATAGCGGCGCTCAGCGTATATCCCGCTGCTCCTCTCATCTGCCAGCGGGGGATATCGGGCCCCCCTCCATTTGCAGTGATCCGGCGGGACACGGGTGCGGCGCTATGTGAAGGTGTTTGTCACACATGGATTGCAGAAAGGTACAGTTTTCATTATCTGATACTGTAATACAGAACATTCTTGAGTTTTGCAGGGACTTTTATCCGTATCCACTGGCCACTGGAGATTCCTGACAGGCAGAGAGGGAGATTGGGGGAGAAATCAACACACGACAAGCCCTACCCCGAAAATAAGCCCTACTGGGTCTTTTGTTGCCAAAATTAATATAAGACCCGGGCTTATTTTCGGGAGAAACACGGTAGCACTAAAAAGACAGGCTATTTAACCACTTGAGACCCGCGCTATAGACGAAAGACGTCTGCAGCGCGGCTCTCAAGTGCCGGGTGGACGTCCTGCTGTTTACATTCCCCCCGCGCACCGCCGAGGGCGCGTGGCGGGGGGACCAGCTGTGCCCGCCGTGTCACGTGTTGCCGATGAGCGTCCCTGGCGGCCGCGATGTCCGCCAGGTACGCGCAATCGGCTGTTACAGAGGCAGGACGTGGACCTTAAGTGCCGGGTGGACGTCCCTGGACGTCCTGCTGTTTACATTCCCCCCCCCCCCCGCGCCGCCGAGGGCGCGTGGCGGGGGGACCAGCTGTGCCCGCCGTGTCACGTGTTGCCGATGAGCGTGCCTGGCGGCCGCGATGTCCGCCAGGTACGCGCAATCGGCTGTTACAGAGGCAGGACGTGGATCTCTGTGTGTAAACACAGAGATCCACGTCCTGTCAGGGAGAGAGGAGACTGATGCTGTGTCCCTTGTACATAGGGACACAGATCGGCCACCTCCCCCAGTCACTCCCCTCCCCTCCCCCACACAGTAAGAATCACTCCCAGGGAACATATTTAACCCCTTGATCGCCCCCTAGTGTTGACCCCTTCCCTGCCAGTCACATTTATACAGTAATCAGTGCATATTTATAGCACTGTTCGCTGTATAAATGTGAATGGTCCCAAAATAGTGTCAAAAGTGTCCGATGTGTCCGCCGCAATATCACAGGTCTGACAAAAAATCGCAGATAACCGCCATAACTAGTAAAAAAAAAAAATATATATATATATAATAAAAATGTCATAAATCTATCCCCTATTTTGTAGGCGCTATAACTTTTGCGCAAACCAATCACTATACGCTTATTGCAATATGTTTTTTTACCAAAAATATTTAAAAAATACGTATCGGCCTGAACTCAGAATTTTTTTTTAAAAAAATAAAATAAAAATGGGGATATTTATTATAGCAAAAAGTAAAAAATATTGTGTTTTTTTTTTTTTTTTAATTTAGTTTTTTTTGTTTATAGCGCAAAAAATAAAAACCGCAGCGGTGATCAAATACCACCAAAAGAAAGCTCTATTTGTGGGGAAAAAATTATAAAAATATAATTTGGGTACAGCGTTGTATGACCGCGCAATTGTCATTCAAAGTGCGTCTGCGCTGAAAGCTGAAAATTGGTCTGGGTACGAAGGGGGTTTAAGTGCCTGGTAAGCAAGTGGTTAAGGAATCCGCCCCAATCAGGCTACACCCAAAACACCTGTCTCAAATGGTGCGACGTGCAAAAAACATTTCAACTGACATACTTAAAAACGTTGCAATGTTTAAAAAAAGCATATATATATATATATATATATATATATATATATATATATATATATATATATGTATATATTGTGAGGGGGTTAGCTCGGCAGCGGGTGTGTGTGACCCCCTGGATGGGTTCACCACACAAAAACAGGCACAGCAGACAGTGGTAGGAGAAAACAAAAAGGGTGTGGTTTTATTAGAACTATATACAGACAAAAAAATACAGCAAAAACAAAAGAAACATGAAAAGAAATCCTGGTCAACTTGACCGCTCACTACACACGTTGGTGTCCCTAACTAACAACTGGGTACAGCCTTGTGCTGTCCCAGTCCCTAGCTCCCTGCTTTTTTGAAGTTCTTAGCAATAACCACACAGGCTTTGGCTCACCGCACAGAGATCACACTCCACAGACTATCCACACAGATCTGGTTCCAGGTTGGAGCATCTCCCTTAGTATGCTGGGAGTTCTTGTAGAGGCCCTAATGAGCCCACTTACTTCAGCTGGGCTCATTAACTCTTCCCCCGCAAGACTCCCAGCACTCCCCCTAGTGGTATAAATCGCCATAAAGCCTCTAGGACATATATACCTTCCATCCTGGATGCAACCTGGTGATTTTACCTGCATGCTGTCACAATATATATATGTATATATACACATGCATATACAAATACTTATGTCGCATACACACGCTCGGAATTTCCAATGGAAAAAAGTTTGTCGGAATTTTTTCATCGGATATTCCGACCGTGTGTATGGCCCATCGGACTTTTTCCTTCGGAAATTCCAACGGACTTAAGCTCCATACACACGGTCGCAGTGGCGTAGCGTGGGTTGTCAGCGCCCGGGGCAGGGCAAGAGATTTGCGCCCCGTAACCCATGGATTTTAAGCACTCTGTGAGTCCCTTCCACTAGTACAGTAGTACTGACCAAGCTGACTCCTACACCAACCTACCTGATTACTATACTAACCTACCTGATTCCTACACTGACCACTAAACTGACCTATCTGATTGCTGTACTGACCACTACACTGACCTACCTGATTCCTATACTGACCTGCCCTCTTCCTTCCCCCCCAGTCTCCACACGGTCATAATCCCTGGGATCATCACGGATGGTCTTCAGTGTACATTTACTCACTGCTGTGTCAGTGTCACCGCTGGAGCCTAAGCCGGGACTGCACCGGAACTTCTTTCTCATAGTGAAGCGGAAGAGCTCACAGTCTCCTAGACAGCACAGCGCAGGAGAAGAGCTGCAGGTAACCTGCTGCCTGCCACTGCGCCCCTCTAAATTTTGCTTTGGCTCTGATGAAGAAGCTGTGCTGTGCGCTTTGAAACGCGTCAGCCGGTAGTGTGTCCCATCACGTCCTTCACGGTCGGTTGGAGAGTGGTTCGGGTTCTACATGTTGCAGTTCTCCATGGCACCTTCTGTACATTGTGATTAATTGTACTACCTTTGTGAGTACCTTTTCATTACTTTTATTTAAATAAACACCTTTGACGATATCACACTAGGCTGGTGCATCCTTGTTTTTTTTTTTTTTTTTCTCGTCCTCTAAATTTTGCGCCCGGGGCAACCGCCCCCTGGCCCCCCCATGCTACGCCACTGCACGGTCGGACTTCAAACAAACTTTTCGGTGGATTTTTGTTTGAAGGGCGTTGGCCATGAACTTGGCATGCATACACACGGCAGGACTTTTTCAGCAAACTTTCCCCAAATCATCCTTCTAAGAAGCTTTTGCATCAGGTTTCTCAAACCTTTGCATTCCATGCGCTTTATGTGATGATGGCTAAGCCCCTCCCATTTATTACATTGTTGAAAAGGGGCAGAGCATGAGTGACCTTAAAATGATGCCCCCCCCTGAAAAAAGTTCTGCGGACGCCCATGCCCTTCAGATTTCTTTTGGATCTCTATATGTTGTAAACTTGAGTAAAGCAGGGAGCTCTAATAAAATGAAAAATAAAAGGAACACTCATGCCCTGTACACACGATCGGAATTTCTGATGGGATAAAATCCGATGGAATTTTCCGGCGGAATTCCGTTCAAGCTGTCTTCCATCAGTCTTGCCTACACACCGTCAGACAAAATTTCCAACCGTCAAGAACGCGGTGACGTACAACACTACGACGAGCTGAGAAAAATGAAGTTCAATGCTTCCGAGCATGTGTCGACTTGATTCTGAGCATGCGTGGATTTTTCTCCGACGAAGTTCCACACAGACGATCGGAATTTCCCATAGGATTTTTTTTTCATCGGGAAAAAAATAAAACATGTTCTATTTCTAAACTCCGACGGAAAAAAAGTCAGATGGGGCCCACACACAGTCGGAATTTCCGATGAAATAACTCTGTCTGACTTTTTTCATCGGAAATTCCAACCGTGTGTACAAGGCATTATAAGAACGACGACCGAGATTTTTTTTGATTAATTAGAGGCCATTGTAATTGTTTACTATAGTTTTTTTTTTCCTTCTTATAAGTGGGGTTGCTATGTAGGTTACAGCATACCAGCACTGGTTTTTAGTTGTCCTCTATCAGAGAGTTCTCCTTGACTCTTATAAGACCTATGGGTGACCCAGAAGAGGCACGTCTGTATGATAAATGTCTTTATACTCCAAAGATTCTCACACAATCCCAGACCTCATCACTTGTCTAAGCTCCAAGACACACGGCACAGAGGAATAGTGACCGTTCAAGTGTTCCCTTCCATCACCCGCCGGATTCCATCAGAAGGCTTCCATCACTCACCATCACCACCCTGATGATATTGAAGAGCAGCCTAGTGAGAGCTGGGGGCGCTCTACCTAGATTCCGGTGCTGGGTGACAGAGGCTTGGCTTTAGGATCGAAAATGATATAGGTGAGGATGCTCTGTGTCGGGATTCCGTCACTTCAGATAAGCAAACATAGGCCATCCACTTCACAGAAATGCCCAAAGCAGTTTATCACAACAATAAAGGGATACTATGGAAAACACAACCCACTCATCCACTAGGGTGACCACATTTCCAAACTACCATTCAGGGACACTCCCCCTTCCCAAAAGTCAGCTTGTGCTGTAACTAATCACAGCACAGTGATTGGACACAAGAGGCAGGATTTTTGATTTCTCCAATCACAAGCAGGGGGCGGGGATTGTGCTCCTCCAGGCATTCCCGGCCAGGACAAGTACTGTCAGTGAGTAAAGCGGTGATGTGGCGGCCTTTTTTGAGGGCATCAGATTGGCCCGGGGGGGTGGCTGTGTCAGTTTCATTCCGGGACACTGTATTGTCCTGGAATGAAGGTGCCCGGGACAGACCTGCAAAATGCGGGACTGTCCCGGGCAATCCGGGACACGTGGTCACCCTATCATCCACACCAATACCTTAAAATAGACCAATAGACAAATACCGTACACTGGCAGTAAGTATATTAGGTAGATGCTTTTCATGCTAAAATGTAGACATGTGCAATTCGTTTAGTTTCTAATTCGTCTTTCATGAATGTAGAGAAATTCGTTAATTACGAAATTTCCGAATTTCCGAATTTTTCAATTTCCAAATTTTAGGATTTTCGTATTTCCGTCCAACATCAGTGCCTGACCTCACAAATCGGCTTCTGGAAGAATGGCCAAACATTCCCATAGACACGCTCCTAAACCTTGTGGACGGCCTTCCCAGAAGAGTTGAAGCTGTTATAGCTGTAAAGGGCGGGGCCAACTCAATATTGAACCCTACAGACTTATGCTGGCCATACACCTATAGATTATCTGGAGATTTCCTATGGTTAGATGGAAAAAGTGAAACAGATTCCTCCATCTACGCTGAACTGTGTGGATGGAAGAATCTCCCACTGGCCCCAGCTTCCATATCTTGCTAGGCCCCGTTGCCTCTCACAATACCTGAACATTCTGATTGGGTGCGGGCATTGTTTAGGTTGAGAGCCAGCGGGGCCGACTAGAAAGATATGGAAGCTTGGGCCAGTGGGAGATTCTTCCATCCACACAGTTCAGCGTAGATGGAGGAATCTGTTTCACTTTTTCCATCTAACCATAGAAAATCTGCAGATAATCTATAGGTGTATGGCCAGCATAAGTCTGGGATGCCATTAAAGTTCATGTGCTTATAAAGGCAGGCTTCCCAATACTTTTGCCAATTTAGTGTATAAATTGTTGTCTCTTTAGCTGTTTGAATGCATTTGTCCTTTATCACCTAGTGACACATTTATATACATTTTTGAGGAATACATTCGCATTTACGTCTCCAAAAAAAAAAAAACAACATAAAAAAGACTAAATATCGACTTTAAGCTTGAAAAGTTCAGCTCACAGCTGCGGTAAACTCTTCCTGTGTGATAGGGATGGAATTTCTTTTCATGTCGACAAGTGCGGATGACAGTTAATCTGCTGACTTACATTTGTTTAGCGCTTTCCCTGGTTCACTCGTCTTGCACCTAAGCAGCGGGATATTTTTTTTCCTTTTTATCTTGGATCAGTGGGAAGGAAGGTTAAGAGAGTAAATTCGGGTAACTGGAGTATTGCAATCTGAATCCTTCAAGGTTAAGTGTCTATCCTCAATGTCGAAGCAAAAAATGATCTGCGGGCTTTCGAGCGGGCTGGAGCACAAAGCGTTCAGCAGGTGCGACTCCGCCATGCCTGACCTTGGCGGCGCCCTTCACTTCCTCCACGAGGAAGATTTCATATCGTCTTTAGCAAAGCAAGTGCTGGAAATAATCACACACTATGCATCACCTTCTACTAAATGTGCACAGGGCCGTAGGAACAGGACAGGCAAACCAAGCAACTGCTTGGGGCCCCCAGCTGGCCTGGGGCCCCAGCAGAGTTGCCTCCCCTCCCGCGGTGGCGGCGCCCCCACCCGCAATTGGCGGCACCCCCTACCCGCGATTTGGCAGCCCCCTCCTCCCGCGATTGGCGGCCCCCCCACCCGTGATTGGCGGCCCCCCCACCCGCGATTGGCGGCCCCCTCCTCCCGGGATTTGGCCGCCCCCCACCCGCGATTAGCGGCCCCCTTTACCGTGATTGGCGGCTACCTCCTCCCGCGATTTGGCAGCCCCCTCCTCCTGCGATTGGCGGCACCCCCTCCCGCGATTGGCGGCCCCCCTGCCCCGCAATTGGCGGCCCCCTCCTCCCACGATTGGCGCCCCCCCACCCGCGATTGGCGGCCCCCTCCTCCCGCGATTTGGCAGCCCCCCACCCGCGATTGGCGGGGCCCCCCCACCCGCGATTGGCGGCCCCCTCCTCCTGCGATTTGGCGCCCCTCCCGCGATTGCTGCCATCCTCCCGCGATTGTCCCCCCCTCCCGCGATTGGCGCCCCCCTCCCGTGATTGGTGGCCCCCCTCTCACGATCGGCGTCGATGTCCCGCGTTAGCACCCCCCCTTCTGAATTAAAAAAAAAAGTTAAAAAATTGTGTAGCACCCCCTGCTTCTCCAAAATTGTGTAGCACCCCCCGCTTGGGGGCCCCAAATTCTCAATCTGCTTGGGGCCCCCAAATTCCTTCAAACGGCCCTGAATGTGCAGAAAGCTAAAAAGAAAAGTCTACTTTTAACCCAAGTCCTCCTCTTTCCAAAAATCACTTAATTTAAGGATTCTGGTAATTTGCAAAAACCTGCCAAGCTGTTCTCAGTTGGTGTCATAGGTCACGTTGCCTTCTCCTTATTAGAAATGTACAAATCTGACACAAGGAGGCCTATTTTATGGCCAGCAGAGTTACTCCTTCCTGTTTTACTGCTTAAGCCCTGTACACACGGGCGGGAATCTCGCCGGGGGAAAAAAAAAAAAAAACGTTGGTTTTCCCGACGAGATTCCTGGCAAGCTGTTCTTGCTCGCCGAGTGTACACACGGCACGTTCAAAAGAACCGCCGTTCTTTTGAATGGCAAGAATGCGGTGACGTCATCGACTACGACGAGCCTGCGCTCGTCACATTCGATGCCGTTGCCGCCATCTTGCTTCACCCTACACTACCCTTGTAAGCTACCGCGCATGCGTCAAAGTCTCATCGAGCATGCGCGGGTTTACATGGAGACAGGTAAGCATACACACGCACGGTTTTCTTGTCGGGAAACAGGCCGACGAGAATCCCAACGAGAAAATAGAGAGCAAGGTTCTTTATTTTTCTCGTCAAGATTCCCGGCAGTTTTCCCAACGAGAAACCATACACGCGGACGGTTTTCTCGGCAAAAAGCTCTCCCAGCAGTTTTCTTGCCGAGAAAACTGGCCGTGTGTACGAGGATTAATTATTTAAGCTTTAAACTTCTGCAGCTCCCCTACCTGTACACCTGTCAGGGTCTGGATCTGAACCTGCGACCTCTGTGGTGTTTGGCAGTAGCTCTTCTTGCTGACTGTGCCACCTGAAATGCTGGACAGCTCCATGCCTGATCTCCTGTGACAGTCTTGCCTTGTCTCTGGTTTCTGGTGAACCTTGAACTCTTTGCTCCTCTGATGTACTTCCAGATTTTAGCCACGCTCTTTGCACTTCCTGTTTGCCAGATTATTGTGCACTCTTCAGCCGATATCTTGCTCTTGTCACTTCTGCTGCAGCCTATCTCGACTACCACTCGTTATCAACCTTTGGCTTGTTCCTTGACTACGATTTTGCTTGATTACAACCTGCAACGACTTGTTACTGACCTTTGGCTGCTGCAAATTTTTTAACTTCCTCAACTCTCCTACCTGTACACCTGTCAGGGTCCAGATCTGAACCTGCGACCTCTGTGGTGTCTGGTCAAGGCTCTTCTTGCTGACTGTGTCACCTGAAATTCTTGACAGCTCCCTGTCTAATCTCTTAGGACAGTCTTGCCTTGCCTCTTGTTTCTGGTAAACCTTGAACTCGTTGCTTCTCCTATGAACTTCCTGGTTTAAGCCACGTCTTTGCACTTCCTGTTTGCCAGATTATTGTGCTTTCTCCAGCCAATATCTCACTCTTGTCACTTCTGCTGCAGATTATCTTAACTACCATTCGTTATCAACCTTTGGCTTGTTCCTCGACTTGCTTGATTACAACCTGCAACCACTTTTTACTGACCTTTGGCTACTGCTAATTTTTTAATCTTTGAACTTCTGCAGCTCTCCTACCTGACCTGTACACCTGTCAGGGTCTGAATCTGAACCTGCGACCTCAGTGGTGTCTGGCAGTAGCTCTTCTTGCTGACTATGCCACCTGAAATGCTGGACAGCTCCCTGTCCTATCTCTTGTGACAGTCTTGCCTTGTCTCTGGTTTCTGGTGAACCTTGAACTCTTTGCTCCTCTGATGTACTTCCAGATTTTAGCCACGCTCTTTGCACTTCCTGTTTGCCAGATTATTGTGCACTCTTCAGCCGATATCTTGCTCTTGTCACTTCTGCTGCAGCTTATCTCTACTACCACTCGTTATCAACCTTTGGCTTGTTCCTCGACTACGGTTTTGCTTGATTACAACCTGCAACGACTTGTTACTGACCTTTGGCTGCTGCTAGTTTTTTAACTTCTTCAACTCTCCTACCTGTACACCTGTCAGGGTCCAGATCTGAACCTGCGAATTCTGTGGTGTCTGGTCAAGGCTTGCCTTGCCTCCTGTTTCTGGTAAACCTTGAACTCGTTGCTTCTCCTATGAACTTCCTGGTTTAAGCCACATCTTTGCACTTCCTGTTTGCCAGATTATTGTGCTTTCTCCAGCCAATATCTCACTCGTGTCACTTCTGCTGCAGATTATCCTAACTACTAGACTTGTGCACAACGGAAAAATTCGTTCCGTTTCGGTTCGTTTCTTTCCGGTCCTGTTGATTCGTAATCATTCGTAATTTTGCTAGACGGGATTTTTCGTGTTCGGACTCATTCGTATTTTTGCAAGCGACATTTTTCGTTGAATTTTTTGTTGCTTTATAATTCGTACTTTCGGTAGAGTACGTTGTTTTTCGTTGATTCTGGACACAACTCCTACTTTCGTAACTTTTTTTGGGTTCGTTGATTCGTAATTTTCCGTGTCTCTCTCACAACGACGCTGCCTATTATGCCTAATGTGCTTCGAATGGATTTGTACTTTTCTAAATACATAGCGGTTATTTGTAACGATTCGAAATCTCGTATTTTACTTTCGTTTTTTACATGCGGCTATAGGCTCCGCCCCTGTACACCATTTTGAGAGGGTTCAGCACGGTGAGGGAGAAGCAGAGAGCAGAGCAGAGTGAGTGTTATTGTGCTTCGAATGGATTTGAAATCTCGTATTTTACTTTCGTTTTTTCATGCGGCTATAGGCTCCGCCCCTGTACACCATTTTGAGAGGGAGTTCAGCATGGTGAGGGAGAAGCAGAGAGCAGAGTGAGTGTTATTGTGCTTCGAATGGATTCGTACATTCGTAACTTTTTTCATAACGAATTATGCCGAAGACCTTCGGGCATTCGCTATTTTGCGGTATAATTTATTTCGGATTCGGTTTTATTCGTAATTGCTCTGTTCGGAAATTCGAATGCTTCCGAATGTCCGAAAGTTGCTAAATTCGGACGAATTTTGATTCGTTACGAAACGAATTGCACAAGCCTACTAACTACCACTCGTTATCAACCTTTGGCTTGTTCCTTGACTACGGTTTTGCTTGATTACAACCTGCAACCACTTGTTACTGACCTTTGGCTACTGCAAATTTTTTAATCTTATTAACCTTATTAACCTCCTTAGCTCTCCTACCTGTACACCTGTCAGGGTCTGGATCTGAACCTGCGACCTCTGTGGTGTCTGGCAGTAGCTCTTCTTGCTGACTGTGCCACCTGAAATGCTGGACAGCTCCATGCCTGATCTCCTGTGACAGTCTTGCCTTGTCTCTTGTTTCCGGTGAACCTTGAACTCTTTGCTCCTCCGACGAACTTCCAGATTTTAGCCACACAATTTGCACTTCCTGTTTGCCAGATTATTGTGCTCTCTCCAGCCGAAATCTCACTCTTGTCACTTCTGCTGCAGCTTATCTCTACTACCACTCGTTATCAACCTTTGGCTTGTTCCTCGACTATGGTTTTGCTTAATTCCAACCTGCAACCACTTGTTACCCACCTTTGGCTTGTTTACTGACTATCCATTTGCTTTATCCCTACCTGTTATATCTGTTGCTGGACCTCTGCTTGATCACCTCCTGATGGGGCAATCCTGAGGACCACAAACTGGTAGTAACACGCAGCAAAACCCATCTCCACCATCAGGAGCTCTGGTTAGTACTCAGACCCTACACCTCAGGTGAGTCCATGTCATCCCCCTTCTTGCTGGTTGGTGGGAGCCTCTCTACTATTATAGCTACTGGTCTCCAAACCTGACACCTGACAATGATAACACCCCTCTAAAGAACAGAGCAATTTTCACATTTCTGCTATGGGCCTGTTTATTTGGCGATAGCTTTGTCATTACTTCAAGCGGAACTTCACTCTATCAATTAACATTGACTATTGGTAATCCTTAGGTTGCTAGCATTATTATATAGATAGGAAAGTACACTCACATGCCACTTTATTAGGTACACCTGTTCAATTGTTTGGTAACACAAATTGCTCAGCAGCCAATCACACAGCAGCAACTCTATTTAGGCATCTAGATGTGGTGAAGATGGCTGAAGTTCAAAATGAGCATCAGAATGGGGAAGAAAGGGGATTTAAGTGACTTTGAACGTGGCATGGTTGTTGGTGGCAGACGGGCTGGTCTGAGTATTTCTGGGATTTTCACACACAACCATCTCTTGGGATTACAGAGAATGGTGGGAAAAAGAGAAAATATCCAGTGAGGTTCAGTTGTGTGGTAGAAAATGCCTCGTTGAGGTCAGAGGTCAGAGGAGAATGGGCAGACTGGTTCCAGATGATAGAAAGGCAACAGTAACTCAAATAATCACTCGTTACACCCAAGGTATGCAGAATACCATCTCTGAACGCATAACACATCCAACCTTGAAGCAGATGGGCTACAGCAGCAGAAGACCACACCGGGTGTCACTCCTGTCAGCTAAGAACAGGAAGCTGAGGCTACAATTGGCACAGGATCACCAAAATAGGATAGCAGAAGATTGGAAAAACGTTGCCTGGTCTGATAAAACTGTATTTCAGCTGCGATATTCAGATGGTGGGGTCAGAATTTGGCGTAAACCACATGAAAGCATGGATCCATCCTGTCTTGTATCAATGGTTCAGGCTGGTGGTGTAATGGTGTGGGGGATATTTTCTTGGCACACTTTGGGCCCATTAGTACCAATTGAGAATGGTTTAAACACCACGGCCTACCTGAGTATTGTTGGTGATCATGTCCATCCCTTTATGACTACAGTGTCCCCATCTTCTGATGGCTCCTTCCAGCAGGATAACGCACCATGTCACAAAGCTCCAATCATCTCACCACTGGACAATGAGGTCCCTGTCCTCCAATGGCCTCCACACTCACCACATCTCATCCAATAGTCAATGCCTTGACTATTGCAATTCCCTTCTCATTGGCCTGTCTCTACATAGAATATCCCCTCTTCAGTCTATCATGAATGCTGCTGCCAGACTTATCCACCTTACCAACCGCCCAGTGTCTGCCAACCCTCTCCTCCAATCCCTACACTGGCTCCCAGTCACCCAGTGAATTAAATTCAAAATACTAACCACAACATACAAAGCCATCCACAACTCTGCCCAGAGCTACATCACCAATCTTGTCTCCAAATATCACCCAACCTGTCCTCTCCGCTCTTCTCAAGACCTCCTGCTCTCAAGCTCTCTCGTCTCCTCCTCCCATGCTCATCTCCAGGACTTCTCCAGAGCCTCTCCCATCCTCTGGAACTTGCTACCTCAACCTGTCCGGCTATCCCCTACTCTTGCTACCTTCAGGCGATCCCTGAAAACTCATCTCTTCAGGGAAGCCTATCACGTCTCCAGCGAATCTTTTACCACTTCCATCAGCTCATTCCCCACATTTACAACCTTTTGTACCACCTGCCCCACCCTATTAGATTGTAAGCTCTTCTGAGCAGGGCCCTCTTAATACTCTTGTATTTTTTTTGTATTATAACTGTATTGTCTCCCTTTTATATTGTAAAGCGCTGCGTAAACTGTTGGCGCTATATAAATCCTGTGTAATATTAATAATAATAATAGAGCACCTTTGGCATGTGGTGGAATGAAAGATTCGGCATCATGGATGTGAAGCCGACAAATCCGCAGCAACTGTGTGATGCTATCACGTCACTATGGAGAAAAATCTCTGAGGAACGTTTCCAACACCTTGTTGTATCTATGCCACCAAAAATGAAGGCAAAAGGGGGTCCAACTCGCTACTAACAAGGGGGACCTAATAAAGTGGTTGTTGAGTGTTGATTCTTGCTGGACAAGCCTACCATAGAAAACAAACCACAACCTTCACTCAATTAACTACCCCAGTGGCTTTTTTTTTTTTTTCTCCAATTGAGACTTGTTGAAATTCATATGCTTTTTTTTTTTTTGTTTAGTTTTTTTTAATATACTGATAGATGTTACCTTGCATCTCTGTTACATCAGTTCGGGGAAACGTGAAATTGAATTATAAATAAATAATTCCCTTCCTGGCACAAAGGTCATTTTATGATTAAATAATGAAATGGTATACAATTCTGTACGTAGTTTGATTATGCGGTGTGATTTGCAATATTTCCAGACCGTCTTTCATTATTGATAGAATCCCAGAGTCCGGTAAACTCTGAATGCCCTCCTTGTAAAGTTTAGAGTGTTTGTAAATGCTTCATTTGTATTCAATAAACCTGTTACTTAACACGATGTCCTCTTAGTAGTTGCACCCCCAACAAACTGTCAACGGGGTTCTCATATGCAATTTAACTTCTTCTCTCTGTAGGGCCTGGTGTATGGTACCCTAATGAGGAGTAAGTACACACGGAAACCGACGGGAATGCAGCCCAATGTATTAACACAATGTTCAATCAAGTTGGCCAACTTGCCTACCGCCAGTGGCGGTTGGTGCTCAAAATTTTTGGGGGGGCGCAAACAAACTGAAAAAAAAAACAATCATCAATTGCCGCCACTGTGCCCATTAAACACAGCCACTGTGCCCAAACACCACCAGTTTGCCCCCTAAAATGCAGCCAGTTTGTCCCCAAATGCAGACAGTTTGTCTCCAAATGCAGCCAGTTTCCCCCCAAATGCAGCCAGTTTGTCCCCAAATGCAGCCAGTTTGTTCCCAAACGCAGCCAGTTTGTCCCCAAATACAGCCAGTTCCCCCCAAATACAGCCAGTTTGTCCCCAAATACAGCCAGTTTCCCCCCAAATGCAGCCAGTTTGTCCCCAAACGCAGCCAGTTTGTCCCCAAATGCAGCCAGTTTGTCCCCAAACGCAGCCAGTTTGTCCCCAAATGCAGCCAGTTTCCCCCCAAATGCAGCCAGTTTCCCCCCAAATGCAGCCAGTTTCCCCCCAAATGGAGCCAGGTGGTCCCAAAATGCAGCCAGTTTGTCCCCAAATTCAGCCAGTTTGTCCCCAAATGCAGCCAGCTTGTCCCCAAATACAGCCAGTTTGTC
Source organism: Rana muscosa (assembly GCA_029206835.1). Lineage (NCBI taxonomy): Eukaryota > Metazoa > Chordata > Amphibia > Anura > Ranidae > Rana > Rana muscosa. The sequence continues at coordinate 387,345,102 of CM055125.1, read as the reverse complement.
CCCAAATGCAGCCAGTTTGTCCTCAAATACAGCCAGTTTCCCCCCAAATGGAGCCAGTTTGTCCCCAAATACAGCCAGTTTGTCCCCAAATGCAGCCAGTTTGTCCCCAAATGCAGCCAGTTTCCCCCCCAAATACAGCCAGTTTGTCCCCAAATGCAGCCAGTTTGTCCCCAAATACAGCCAGTTTCCCCCCAAATGGAGCCAGGTGGTCCCCAAATGCAGCCAGTTTCCCCCCAGCCCTGCACTTACCTTCCTCGGTTCAGCGCCGTCCTCCTCCACGCTCCCTCATGTCTTCTCCCTGCCCTTGATGTTGCTTCAGCCAATCAGGTTACCGGTAACCAGACCTGGTGAACCTGATTGGCTGAGACGCGTGTCAGTGTTAACCAAGGAATGCACCCCCTGTGCGTCCCCTGGTTAACTATTTGGAAGCCGATTACAGCCCACAGGCTCTAATTGGGATACCTATCAGAGCTGCTGGCTCTGATAGACACTTCCAAAAACCAACCAACTTCTGTTATACAGATGGCCAGCGCTCGCCAGGGGGCCGGCCATCTGAATAGTGGGCGGCAGCGGCGCCGGAGACAATACATACATTCATGCAATGCATGAATGTATGTATTGTTGACAGGTGCAGGGGAGAGAGGGGGCGGTGCTCCTGCGCCCACTATGGACGCAGCGCCACTGCCTACCGCGATACGTATATATACGTTGCGGTTTGCAAGTGGTTTACCGGGATTGTGGCTGAGGATATCCTCATAACCCCGGTATCGTTTTTTTGCAGCCGGCGGGCGGCTTTCTTATAAAACCTTTCATGAGCTCATAAGAGGGGTGAGGACCAAGAAATAAAGAGGCAGGTCCTCTTTATGGAGAGACCTGAGGCCAAAAAATCCCTCAAATCTCTTCTTCACCTTTTAACTACTTCAATACCGGGCACTTACACCCCCTTCTTTCCCAGACCAATTTTCAGCTTTCAGCGCTCTCGCATTTTCAGTGACAATTGCGCAGTCATGCTACGCTGTACCCAAATTTAATTATTATAATTTTGTTCACACAGATAGAGATTTATTTTGGTGGTATTTTTTCACGACTCCGTTTTTTTTTTTTTCCCGATATAAGCGAAAAAAGAACGAAAATTTGGAAAAAATAAATATTTTCTTCTTTCTATTTTAAAAGAAATCCTATAAAATCGAATTTTGTCATAAATTTAAACCAAAATGTATTCTGCTACATGTCTTTGGTAAAAAAAAAATCCCGTTAAGTGTATAATAATTGGTTTGTGTGATCAACGGACAGATGTACGCAGATGATCATGTACAGATGTGTGCAGATGATCATTGGGACATGTGATTTTACTGTTACATATGTGGGGGACAGGTGTTTTTTCTGTGTGGGGACGTGTTTTGGGGACACTATTTTGGGGACTTTGTGTCCCCACTGTGTGTTTACATTGTGTGGGCTGTGGGGACATTTGTGGGGACACTGGGCCGGTGATCAGTGTGTAAAAAGCTGTAAAAAACATCTCATACTCACTGATCACTGGCCGGCTGCAGAGATCCGCTCTCCTCTCCTCACTGACAACTTCTTTGTGTGGAAAGGAGAGCCGATCGCCTAGCAACTGGCTCTCTATTTACCTTACATGATGGCTATGATTGAACACAGCCGTCATGTGATCAGGACGGCCAATCACAGAGCCCTCCTGCCGATCGGAGACGCGCCGTGTCCGGGTGACACGAGCGCATCGGGATCGTGCCGCTGCGCAGGCACGCGCGCGCGATCCCCCTCCTTCTGAGGGACGTTTCTGAATGTCCACTCAGAAGGAGGAATCACCCACCCAGCCGTATATATGCTGTGGCTGGGTGGGAAGTAGTTAAGGTACAAAAAAAAAAAAAGTTTTCATACCCTGGCAGAGTTTATGATTTCTTGGCCATTTTTCAGAGAATATGAATGATAGCACAAAAACTTTTCTTTCACTCATGGTTAGTGTTTTGCTGAAGCCATTTATTATCAATCAACTGTGCTTACTCTTTTTAAATCATGGCAACAGAAACTACTCAAATGACCCTGATCAAAAGTTTACATACCCTGGTGATTTTGGCCTGATATCATGCACACAAGTTGACACAAAGGGGTTTGAATGGCTATTAAAGGTAACCATCCTCACCTGTGATCTGTTTGCTTGTAATTAGTGTGTGTGTATAAAAGGCCAATGAGTTTCTGGACTCCTGACAGACCCTTGCATCTTTCATCCAGTTCTGCACTGACGTTTCTGGATTCTGAGTCATGAGGAAAGCAAAAGAATTGACAAAGGATCTGCGGGAAATGGTAGTTAAACTGTATAAAACAGGAAAGGGATATAAAAAGATATCCGAGGAATTGAGAATGCCAATCAGCAGTGTTCAAACTCTAATCAAGAAGTGGAAAATGAGGGGTCCTGTGGAAACCAAACCACGGTCAGGAAGACCGACTAATATTTCAGCCACAACTGCCAGGAAAATTGTTAGGGATGCAAAGAAGAAAAACCCACAAATAACTTCAGGTGAAATACAGGACTCTCTGAAAACATGTGGTGTGGCTGTTTCAAGATGCACAATAAGGAGACACTTGAAGAAAGATGGGCTGCATGGTCGAGTCGCCAGAAGAAAGCCATTACTACTCAAATGCCACAAAGTATCCGCTTACAATACGCCAAACAGCACAGAGACAAGCCTCAAACCTTCTGCCACAAAGTCATTTGGAGTCATGAGACCAAATTTGAGCTTTTTGGCCACAACCAGAAACACTACATTTGGAGAGGAGACAACAAGGTCCACCATTCCTACTGTGAAACACGGAGGTGGATCGCTGATGTTTTGGGGATGTGTGAGCTACAAAGGCACAGGAAATTTGGTCAAAATTGTTGGCAAGATGAATGCAGAATGTTATCAAAAAATACTGGAGGAACATTTCCATTCATCAGCCAGGAAGCTGCGCATGGGATGTACTTGGACATTTTAACATGACAAGGATCCAAAACACAAGGCCAAGTCCACCTGTCATTGACTACAGCAGAATAAAGTGATGGTTCTGGAGTGGCGATCTCAGTCTCCTGACTAGGGATGAGCTTCGTGTTCGAGTCGAACATACGTTCGACTCGAACATCGGCTGTTCGATCGTTCGACGAAGATCGAACGATTTGGGCCGTTCGCGCCAAATTCGAGTGACGCGAACGGCCCACAATGCACTACGCCATCGCAGTGTCATCCAGGCGCTGTGATTGGCCAAGCATGCACTGTGACCCCGCATGCTTGGCCAATCACAGCGCCGGCAGCGAGGAGAGCAATGATTGGCCACAGGCAGGATGCCTGTGGCCAATTATTGCTGAGGGTGTTTAGTACACGCCCCACACTATAAAAGGCCGCCAGCACGGCGGCCTAGTGTAGTGTGTTCCGGAGCAGGGAAAGAGAAGCATAGGCAGGGACAGTGACATTTATTTCTTTCTTGCTTAACCTGGATTCCTTTAGTTTAGGGAAAGAGAAGGATAGGTAGGGAGAGTGTCAGTGTGTTTTACTGTGCGAATCCTTGTTTCTAGGGACAAAGAAGGAAAGTGAGGGGAATTCTCCTTGTGCTATAGTGTGCTTTAAAAAAACATTTTTTCTAGGGACAGAAAACTCTAGGTAGGGAGAGTGTCAGTTTCTTTCACTGTGCGAATCCTTGTTTCTAGGGACAAAGAAGGAAAGTGAGGGGAATTCTCCTTGTGCTATAGTGTGCTTTAAAAAAACATTTTTTCTAGGGACAGAAAACTCTAGGTAGGGAGAGTGTCAGTTTCTTTCACTGTGCGAATCCTTGTTTCTAGGGACAGGGAAGGACAGTGAGTGAATTCTCCTTGTGCTATAGTGTGCTTTAAAAAAACATTTTTTCTAGGGACAGAAAACTCTAGGTAGGGAGAGTGTCAGTTTCTTTCACTGTGCGAATCCTTGTTTCTAGGGACAAAGAAGGAAAGTGAGGGGAATTCTCCTTGTGCTATAGTGTGCTTTAAAAAAACATTTTTTCTAGGGACAGAAAACTCTAGGTAGGGAGAGTGTCAGTTTCTTTCACTGTGCGGTTCCTTGTTTCTAGGGACAGGGAAGGACAGTGAGTGAATTCTCCTTGTGCTATAGTGTGCTTTAAAAAAACATTTTTTCTAGGGACAGAAAACTCTAGGTAGGGAGAGTGTCAGTTTCTTTCACTGTGCGAATCCTTGTTTCTAGGGACAAAGAAGGAAAGTGAGGGGAATTCTCCTTGTGCTATAGTGTGCTTTAAAAAAACATTTTTTCTAGGGACAGAAAACTCTAGGTAGGGAGAGTGTCAGTTTCTTTCACTGTGCGAATCCTTGTTTCTAGGGACAGGGAAGGACAGTGAGTGAATTCTCCTTGTGCTATAGTGTGCTTTAAAAAAACATTTTTTCTAGGGACAGAAAACTCTAGGTAGGGAGAGTGTCAGTTTCTTTCACTGTGCGAATCCTTGTTTCTAGGGACAAAGAAGGAAAGTGAGGGGAATTCTCCTTGTGCTATAGTGTGCTTTAAAAAAACATTTTTTCTAGGGACAGAAAACTCTAGGTAGGGAGAGTGTCAGTTTCTTTCACTGTGCGATTCCTTGTTTCTAGGGACAGGGAAGGACAGTGAGTGAATTCTCCTTGTGCTATAGTGTGCTTTAAAAAAACATTTTTTCTAGGGACAGAAAACTCTAGGTAGGGAGAGTGTCAGTTTCTTTCACTGTGCGAATCCTTGTTTCTAGGGACAAAGAAGGAAAGTGAGGGGAATTCTCCTTGTGCTATAGTGTGCTTTAAAAAAACATTTTTTCTAGGGACAGAAAACGCTAGGTAGGGAGAGTGTCAGTTTCTTTCACTGTGCGAATCCTTGTTTCTAGGGACAGGGAAGGACAGTGAGTGAATTCTCCTTGTGCTATAGTGTGCTTTAAAAAAACATTTTTTCTAGGGACAGAAAACTCTAGGTAGGGAGAGTGTCAGTTTCTTTCACTGTGCGAATCCTTGTTTCTAGGGACAAAGAAGGAAAGTGAGGGGAATTCTCCTTGTGCTATAGTGTGCTTTAAAAAAACATTTTTTCTAGGGACAGAAAACTCTAGGTAGGGAGAGTGTCAGTTTCTTTCACTGTGCGAATCCTTGTTTCTAGGGACAGGGAAGGACAGTGAGTGAATTCTCCTTGTGCTATAGTGTGCTTTAGAAAAACATTTTTTCTAGGGACAGAAAACTCTAGGTAGGGAGAGTGTCAGTTTCTTTCACTGTGCGAATCCTTGTTTCTAGGGACAAAGAAGGAAAGTGAGGGGAATTCTCCTTGTGCTATAGTGTGCTTTAAAAAAACATTTTTTCTAGGGACAGAAAACTCTAGGTAGGGAGAGTGTCAGTTTCTTTCACTGTGCGATTCCTTGTTTCTAGGGACAGGGAAGGACAGTGAGTGAATTCTCCTTGTGCTATAGTGTGCTTTAAAAAAACATTTTTTCTAGGGACAGAAAACTCTAGGAAGGGAGAGTGTCAGTTTCTTTCACTGTGCGAATCCTTGTTTCTAGGGACAAAGAAGGAAAGTGAGGGGAATTCTCCTTGTGCTATAGTGTGCTTTAAAAAAACATTTTTTCTAGGGACAGAAAACTCTAGGTAGGGAGAGTGTCAGTTTCTTTCACTGTGCGAATCCTTGTTTCTAGGGACAGGGAAGGAAAGTGAGGGGAATTCTCCTTGTGCTATAGTGTGCTTTAAAAAAACATTTTTTCTAGGGACAGAAAACTCTAGGTAGGGAGAGTGTCAGTTTCTTTCACTGTGCGAATCCTTGTTTCTAGGGACAGGGAAGGACAGTGAGTGAATTCTCCTTGTGCTATAGTGTGCTTTAAAAAAACATTTTTTCTAGGGACAGAAAACTCTAGGTAGGGAGAGTGTCAGTTTCTTTCACTGTGCGAATCCTTGTTTCTAGGGACAAAGAAGGAAAGTGAGGGGAATTCTCCTTGTGCTATAGTGTGCTTTAAAAAAACATTTTTTCTAGGGACAGAAAACTCTAGGTAGGGAGAGTGTCAGTTTCTTTCACTGTGCGAATCCTTGTTTCTAGGGACAGGGAAGGACAGTGAGTGAATTCTCCTTGTGCTATAGTGTGCTTTAAAAAAAACATTTTTTCTAGGGACAGAAAACTCTAGGTAGGGAGAGTGTCAGTTTCTTTTACTGTGCGAATCCTTGTTTCTAGGGACAAAGAAGGAAAGTGAGGGGAATTCTCCTTGTGCTATAGTGTGCTTTAAAAAAACATTTTTTCTAGGGACAGAAAACTCTAGGTAGGGAGAGTGTCAGTTTCTTTCACTGTGCAAATCCTTGTTTCTAGGGACAGGGTAGGACAGTGAGTGAATTCTCCTTGTGCTATAGTGTGCTTTAAAAAAACATTTTTTCTAGGGACAGAAAACTCTAGGTAGGGAGAGTGTCAGTGTCTTTTACTGTGTGAATCCTTGTTTCTAGGGACAAAGAAGGAAAGTGAGGGGAATTCTCCTTGTGCTATAGTGTGCTTTAAAAAAACATTTTTTCTAGGGACAGAAAACTCTAGGTAGGGAGAGTGTCAGTTTCTTTCACTGTGCGAATCCTTATTTCTAGGGACAGGGAAGGACAGTGAGTGAATTCTCCTTGTGCTATAGTGTGCTTTAAAAAAACATTTTTTCTAGGGACAGAAAACTCTAGGTAGGGAGAGTGTCAGTTTCTTTCACTGTGCGAATCCTTGTTTCTAGGGACAAAGAAGGAAAGTGAGGGGAATTCTCCTTGTGCTATAGTGTGCTTTAAAAAAACATTTTTTCTAGGGACAGAAAACTCTAGGTAGGGAGAGTGTCAGTTTCTTTCACTGTGCGAATCCTTGTTTCTAGGGACAAAGAAGGAAAGTGAGGGGAATTCTCCTTGTGCTATAGTGTGCTTTAAAAAAACATTTTTTCTAGGGACAGAAAACTCTAGGTAGGGAGAGTGTCAGTTTCTTTCACTGTGCGAATCCTTGTTTCTAGGGACAAAGAAGGAAAGTGAGGGGAATTCTCCTTGTGCTATAGTGTGCTTTAAAAAAACATTTTTTCTAGGGACAGAAAACTCTAGGTAGGGAGAGTGTCAGTTTCTTTCACTGTGCGAATCCTTGTTTCTAGGGACAAAGAAGGAAAGTGAGGGGAATTCTCCTTGTGCTATAGTGTGCTTAAAAAAACATTTTTTCTAGGGACAGAAAACTCTAGGTAGGGAGAGTGTCAGTTTCTTTCACTGTGCGAATCCTTGTTTCTAGGGACAGGGAAGGACAGTGAGGGAAATTCTCCTTGTGCTATAGTGTGCTAAAGCATTCCTCATCAACCATCTTTGAAATCCTTGTTTTTTTGACAGTCAGGGAAATTGTCGTTGTGCTATTCTGTGCAAAAGCAATCATCCTCAACCATATTTAGAAATCCTTAAGTAAAGGGACAGAGAAGGACACCTGAAGGTAGCCCTTATTGCTTTTTTCCCATCTCCCTGCAGGCCATCTATTAGAATGTCTGGAAGGCAAACAAGGAGAGGCAGACAGTCAGGAGGCAATAAAAGAGGGCAAGCAGGCTCTGTGTCTGGGGGCAACAGTGCTGGTCGTGGACGCGGTGCATTGTCATCAGCACATGGCCATGGGACACGCTTGTCCTTCTTTTCGGCAGCTGGACATGTTGAGCCACATCATGCCGAAGACTTGGTAGAGTGGATGACCAAGCCCTCCTCCTCCTCCTCATCCTCTCTCACCCAGGCTCAGGGTACTGGCAAAGCAGCTGCCAAAGCGTCCTCTTCCCTGGTATCAATGTCAGACTCATCATCAGTCACTCCTTCCCTAGACCCACCATGTCCTCCTCCTGAGGAGTCCCCCGAACTGTTTGAGCACAGTGTTGGGTACATGCTCCAGGAGGATGCCCAGCGTTTCGAAGGGTCTGATGATGAAACCCAGCTACAGGAAGGCAGTAGCGTGAGAGCAGACAGAGGGGATGCTCAAGAAGGACACCAATCTGGCAGTCATGTTCCAGCAGCTGCAGCATACTGCCAGATTGGCTCCAGTGATGAGGAGGGAGGGGATGATGAGGTCACTGACTCCACGTGGGTGCCTAATAGTAGAGAGGAGGAGGAGGAGGATGCCCTTTGGTGGCCAGCGTAAGGGCAGTACACCGACGGAATCACACCGCAGAGCTCCGCCTGTGCAGGGCGCTGCCTCTGCCCGTCATTCAAAAAGTTCCTTGGTGTGGGCCTTTTTTGAGGCTAGTGCATCAGATCGCACAGCTGCTGTTTGCAACATATGTCTCAAGCGTATATCGCGTGGCCAAAACATCAGCCGCTTGGGTACCACATGCCTGACCAGACATATGTTGACCTGCCATGCAGCTCGTTGGCAAGCCTACCTCAAAGACCCACACCAAAGAACAAAGCGGACCTCTCCTTGCACCGCATCAGCTGGGATCTCCAACCCCACTATAACTTCAGTCCTCTCTGAAACATGCACTGAGAGGAATGAAGGTGTAGAATTAGGTGTGTCACAGCCAAGTACTTGCGGCCACTCTGCTAGCAGTACACCGACGTCCGATTCTAGCAGGCAAATTTCCCTGCCCCAGCTGCTGGACCGTCGAAAGAAGTTCACTCCCAGCCATCCACATGCCCAGCGGTTGAATGCTAGCTTGGCTAAATTGCTAGCGCTTCAACTGCTGCCTTTTCAGTTGGTAGACTCGGCCCCCTTCCGTGAGTTTGTGCAATGTGCGGTTCCTCAGTGGCAGGTTCCCAAACGCCACTTTTTCTCACGGAAGGCAATTCCGGCTCTCTACCGGCATGTGGAAGGCAATGTCTTGGCCTCGCTGGACAGGGCGGTCAGCGGTAAGGTGCATATTACCGCTGACTCATGGTCCAGCAGGCATGGACAGGGACGTTACCTTTCTTTCACGGCCCATTGGGTCACTCTTTTGGCAGCTGGGAAGGATGCAGGACAAGGTGCAGTAGTGTTGGAGGTTGTTCCACCGCCACGCCTCCAAAATGCTACTACTGGTTGTGACACACCTCTCTCCTCCACCCCCTCCTCTTCTTCTTCCTCCATGGCCTCTTCCTGTGGTTTGTCCTATGAACCAGCGGTGCTCCGTAGCCGTTCACGGGGCTACGCAAGTACGCAGGCAAAAAGATGCCATGCCGTGCTTGCGCTGGTGTGTTTGGGGGACAGAAGCCACACTGGGGCAGAGGTCCTGTCTGCTCTGCAGGGCCAGGCCGAGAGGTGGTTGACGCCACGCCAGCTTAAGCCAGGAATGGTGGTTTGCGACAATGGCACCAACCTCCTCTCCGCCCTCCGACAGGGACAACTGACCCATGTGCCCTGTGTGGCTCACGTCCTTAACCTGGTGGTGCAGCGGTTCTTGGGCAGGTACCCGGGCTTACAGGATGTCCTGAGGCAGGCCAGGAAAGTCTGTGTGCATTTCCGCAGATCTTATAATGCCAGTGCTCGCCTGGCTGAGCTGCAAAAGGAGTTGAACCTGCCCAAGAACCGCCTTATATGTGACATGCCCACCAGGTGGAACTCAACGTTGGCCATGCTGCAGCGGCTGCACACGCAGCAGAGGGCCATCAATGAGTACCTGTGCGACTACGGCACCAGGACAGGGTCAGGGGACCTTGGTTTTTTTTCTCCACGCCAGTGGGGCATGATCAGGGATGCATGCACTGTCCTGGCACCATTTGAGGAGGCCACGAGGATGGTGAGCAGTGACAGTGCATGCATCAGTGACACTGTACCTCTTGTCCACCTGTTGGAGCACACGCTGCGTGGAATAATGGACAGGGCACTTGAGGCAGAACAGAGGCAGGAAGAGGAGGACTTCCTTGCCTCTCAAGGCCCCCTTTACCCAGACAGTGTTCCTTCTGTCCCACCCATCGCACAGGAAGAGGAGGAGGAGGAGGAGGAGGAGGAGGAGGATTGTGTCAGCATGGAGGTGGAGGCTGGCACTCAGCATCATCAGCAGCAGTCTTTTAGGGATGATTTACAGTCCCAAGAAACCAGTGGACTTGTACGTGGCTGGGAGGAGGTGGCTGCGGATCATGTCGTCCTTAGTGACCCAGAGGACTCCGGAGCGAATGCCTCAGCAAACCTACGCTGCATGGCCTCCCTGATCCTGCAAAGTCTGCGGAAGGATCCTCGTATTCTTCGGATCAAGGAGAGGGACCATTACTGGCTGGCCACTCTCCTTGATCCACGGTACAAGGGTAAGGTTGCGGACCTTATGTTACCGTCGCAGAGGGAGCAGAGGATGAGACAACTCCGGGAGGCCTTGCAGAAAGGTCTGTGCAACGCGTTCCCAGAGACTGGGAGGTTACAAACTCCTGGTCCTGGACAACGAGTTGCTGAGGCTTCAGCCAGTCAAAGAAGGAGCGGTGGGGAAGGTGGCCATCTGACCGATGCGTTCAGACAATTCTTTAGTCCGCAGCCCCAAAGTATGATCGGTTCCAGCAACCATCGCCAGCGTCTGATAAACATGGTGCAGGAATATCTAGGGGCAAGGTCAGACTTGGACACCTTCCCCACCGAAAATCCTCTGGCTTACTGGGTCTTGAGGATGGATCACTGGCCAGAGCTTGCACAGTATGCAATTGAGCTACTGGCCTGTCCTGCATCCAGCGTTCTTTCGGAACGCACATTCAGTGCTGCTGGAGGATTTGTCACGGATCACAGGGTGCGCCTGTCCACCGACTCGGTTGATCGACTGACTTTCATCAAGATGAACCAGTCTTGGATCACCACCAGCTACCACACACCTGATGCTGATATAACAGACTAATTGATTTTAACATGTCACATCCCTTCAAGACTGATGCTGATGCTGAGTGCCTGTGCTGTTATGTTGACTGGCTATCCTCCTCCTCCGAGTCCTCAATGATACGATTGATGATGATAGCTTGGAAGATCATTTTTGTTTATGGGTGCCGCCACCAGTGGCTAAGGCCCAATTTTTCAGCCCCTGTTTTACAGGGGCGTGTAATTACAATTTTTTTAGCAATAATTTGCCATAGGGCTCATTGCTGTGCTCCAAGTACAGTATCTGTGAGGGGTTGGAGTGTTGTGGCACCAGTGCCTAAGGCCCAATTTTTCAGCCCCTGTTTAACAGGGGCGTGTCATTACAATTTTTGAAGCAATACTTTGCAACAGGGCTCATTGCTGTGCTCCAAGTACAGTATCTGTGAGGGGTTGTAGTGTTGTGCCACCAGTGCCTAAGGCCCAATTTTTCAGCCCCTGTTCAACAGGGGCATGTAATTACAATTCTTGATCTAATAATTCACAGCAGGGCCCATTGCTGCACCCACCAAGAGTAACTCTGAGGGCTTACAGTGTTGTGGCAACGCCACCACCACCACCACCACAAAAGGCCCAATTTTTCAGCCCCTGTTCAAAAGGGGCATGTAATTACAATTCTTGATCTAATAATTCACAGCAGGGCCCATTCCTGCACCCACCAAGAGTAACTCTGAGGGCTTACAGTGTTGTGGCAACGCCACCACCACCACGAAAGGCCCAATTTTTCAGCCCCTGTTCAAAAGGGGCATGTAATTACAATTCTTGATCTAATAATTCACAGCAGGGCCCATTGCTGCACCCACCAAGAGTAACTCTGAGGGCTTACAGTGTTGTGGCGACGCCACCACCACCACCACCACGAAAGGCCCAATTTTTCAGCCCCTGTTCAAAAGGGGCATGTAATTACAATTCTTGATCTAATAATTCACAGCAGGGCCCATTGCTGCACCCACCAAGAGTAACTCTGAGGGCTTACAGTGTTGTGGCAACGCCACCACCACCACCACCACGAAAGGCCCAATTTTTCAGCCCCTGTTCAAAAGGGGCATGTAATTACAATTCTTGATCTAATAATTCACAGCAGGGCCCATTCCTGCACCCACCAAGAGTAACTCTGAGGGCTTACAGTGTTGTGGCAACACCACCACCACCACCACCACCACGAAAGGCCCAATTTTTCAGCCCCTGTTCAACAGGGGCATGCAATTACAATTCTTGATCTAATAATTCACAGCAGGGCCCATTGCTGCACCCACCAAGAGTAACTGTCAGGGCTTACAGTGTTGTGGCACCAGCACCACCATCAAAGGCCCAATTTTTACTACCACTGTTCAACAATTATATGTAATTAAAATTCCTGATATAATAGTTGACAGCAGGGCGTTCCAGCACCAACCAAGAGTAACTGTGAGTGCTTACAGTGTTGTGCCAACACCAACAACTAACGGGCCTATTTCTGCAGAGTATATACGGCAGGTCCCTACTTTCAAACATCCAACTTACAAACGACTCCTACTTGCAAACGCAAGAAGACAACAGGAAGTGAGAGGAAATCTACCACTAGGAAGGAAAATTCTCTCCTGTAAGAATAAATATGGGAGAAAGGTGTCTCCTCTGTACTGATGCTTTATCAGCAATCCTTGTTTCAAGAAAAACACCACATTTCAAAAACAGTTGTCATTGGGACGGAAAGTGAGGTGAAATGTTCTGAACAGGGGCACAGACAGCAAAACAAATGTTACAGGGGTGATAACCCTTACCTATGTTTTCCAAAAAGTTTAAAAATAGATTTTTGGGCTGGAGCTACACTTCAACAATGTACCTGTTCAAAATTACAAACAGATTCTACATAAGAACAAACCTACAGTCCCTGTCTTGTATGCACCGCCTGTATACGGCTGTTCAGAGTATATAGGGCCTTTTTTATTTTATGTGCGGGGTTCCCCTTAATATCCATACAAGACCCAAAGGGGCTGGTAATGGGCTGGGGTAGGGGGGGGGGGGTCATGGGGTAGCTATGCCATTTTTCTTAAAGATTTTCATCCATATTACCGGGACCAGACATTGCATTAAAGCCGCAAGCAGTTTTAAATGGCTTTTTTTTCCTTTAGAAGTGTCATTTTGTGCAGGGACAGTTCTAAACACGGGAAACATGTGGCACTTCACAGGCATACTTTAGACACCCCCCAGGTACGATATTTAAAGGAATATTTGACTTTTTTTTTTTCACTTTATGCATCATTAAAATGACTGCTCCCGAAAAACGACCGTTTTTAAAACTTCTTTTTGCATTGATACATGTCCCCTGGTGCAGAACCCGGGTTCCCAAACCCTTTTTAGGACAATAACATGCATAATAGTTGTTATAATTAGCACTTTAGAATTCGAACGTTCGCATCCATTGTATTTAATAGGGTTCTATTGTTCGTACGAACTTTCGGTCCGTTCACGGGTTCTGGTGCGAACCGAACCCGGGGGTGTTCGGCTCATCACTACTCCTGACCTCAATATCATTGAGCCACTCTGGGGAGATCTCAAACGTGCCGTTCATGCGAGACAGCCCAAGAATTTACAGGAACTGGAGGATTATTGCCAAGAGGAATGGGCAGCTTTACCATCTGAGAAGATAAAGAGCCTCATCCACAAATACCACAAAAGTCTTCAAGCCGTCATTGATGTGAAAGGGGGCAATACACGGTATTAAGAACTGGGGTATGTAAACTTTTGATCAGGGCCATTTCGGTACTTTCTGTTGCCATTATGATTTAAAAAGAGTAAACACAGTTGATTGATAATAAATGGCTTCAGCCAAACACTAACCAGGAGTGAAAGAAAAGTTTTTGTGTTATCATTCTAAAGCCCCGTACACACGGTCGGACTTTTGCCCAACAAACTTTGTTTTGAGCAAGTTGGACCAACAATCCGACCGTGTGTACGCTCCATCGGACAAACTTTTTTCGTTTGGTTTTGGATTTCATCGGACAAAAGTTGGGTCTGCAAACGGACAAACTTTTGCCCAACAAAAGTCCGATGGAGCAAAGTCCGACCATGTGTACAGAAAACCATCGGACTTTTGTCCGATGGACAAAACAACTAATGTTAAAATCAATCAACAATAGCAGAAGTTGACCAAAGGGTGTCAGTAAAGATCAGAAAAGAGCAGAAAAAACACGTGATGTTGTAAGAAGTTTTAAGAAAGTTTGCAGAAAAGTCAGAGCGTGTGTATGCTATGGGTGTTCCCAACCAACTCTGTTCAGACAAAAAACCACGGAAAAGTCCGATGGAAGTCCGACCATGTGTACGAGGCTATATTCTCCGAAAAATGGGCAAGAAATCATAAATTCTGCCAGGGTATGTAAACTTATGAGCACAACTGTATATATATATATATATATATATTTATATATATATATATATATATTTATATATTTACTTCCAGCCTGGAACGGAAGTGACGTCATGACGCTCGCCGGTGTTTCTCAGGCTCACCTTTTCTGCCGGGTTTGCCCGAGAAACGATCCAACAGTGCGGCTGGCTGCTCCCATAGGCGGTCAAAGAGAAGATACTCTTTGATCACCTCTATGGTCTTGGAGGACTGGAGCGACGTCATGATGTCACTTCCGGTCCAAGCTGGAAGTAAATATATATTCATATATTTTTTTAAAGCAAAAGATCAACATTTTTTTTTTGATCTTTTGCTTTTAAATGCTCTATCGCAATTGTCACATGACGATACGTAATCATGCATCTCCAGGTAGATGAATTCAGACATGTATTTATTAAACAATCTTTAAATATTTGTAAATGTCACATGAGAGAGTCCTGGAGCAATGACAAAGAGAGAAATGAGCGGAGGGACGGCATGACAGGTGGGACAGGCAGTAGCCTAGCAGGGGCTGTGGTTCCCTTTAAGAAAAGGGGGGTGGCCGTGGGGGAAAAAGGGGAGGGGGAGTGCAATCAGTTAGGGAGGAAGTGACGTTTTCTCACTTCCTCCATTTCACTCACGAGGTAGAAAGCTTCACAGCCGGTGCTATGGCTGATGTGGCTGAGCTATTAGCGCAATTGTGGGCCACGGTGGCCGTGCAGGGGGCAGAGTGGCTGCAGGAACAGGTGTCTGCAGTGTTAGACGAGCGGGCGGCGGCGCCCGCCGGGGGGGGGTCGCTCCGGGGTGCGCTAGGCGGTCCAGGCCGCCTGAGCGGTACAGTCCGGAGGCATTCCCGAGTGGATCTACTTCCGTCCGGAGACCCGTTGGGGGCCCTCCGGCCGCATCCCCTGACCGCACGCAGCCGGTGTCGGCGGGGGGGGGGCCGGGAGGAATCCGTGCCATGGACGGAGTTCGGCGGTGGGGGAGACGAGTGGCCCTCTTGCCCCTCCCCCTCCCGCGCGTCGGAGATGCGGTGACATCGCGGTCGAGGCTGCGGGTGATGCCCGGAACAGCCGTGCGGCCCAGCGTGGAGAATCCAGTTCGCGGGCCAGTGGCCGGGAGGCGGTGGCGGTCAGGGGTCCGGCGGAGCCAGCGGGACGAGCGGTGAGGGGTTTGGCGCCAAGACTGACGGATGGGAGTAGAGCGGATGTAACCCGTGCCAGGGGGCGGACCTGGAGTCCGTCGGTGGAGGTGGCGAGTGGGTCGGGTGTGCCAGGATCGAGAGGGCGTGATGCTCAGCCACGACAGCCCTTGCCACGTGGGTCGCGTCTGCACGGTGTGCAGCCAGCGCTTGTGTCGGCAGAATCGGATGATAACAGGTCTGGGGGGGAGCTGTCCAGGTCAGACGGTGGCGAGGACTCGGGACAACTGGCTTCGATGGAGAACAGTTCGGCGGCTGGTGGACCCAGTTTCAGGCAGCCCGGTAAGTCCCACTCTTCTGTGGTTATTTGTTCCTTATTACAAGATTTATTGGGTCAAGGGGGTGTTGGGGGGGGCTTAGGCGCGACACCTGGGTCGCGTTCTTCCCCACCGGGGAGGACAGTGGCAGGGGAGACGCAGGACTTGTGGTCTGGGTTGGAGGATTTGGTCAGGCGTTTTAAGGCGGGCGGGGGCGACATGGTGTCACCCGCGGCGGCTTGGGGGAAAACAGGGGGTTCATCGCAGGTGGCGGGGCCTTCGGATGCACCCGTGGCCCCAGGCGTGCATGCGGTAGAGGTGTCAGAGGAGGGGCAGGCCCCATTGGAAGGGGGGCGGCCACGGCAGGTGGGCAAGTTGCTGAGGGAGAGAAAAACAAGGAGGTGATCAGGCTGGCGGATGCCGCTAAGAATGAGATGTACATTTGTTTTGAGGCACCGTTAGGAACTCACCTCAAGCCGGAGGTCAGAGAAAAGCTGTGGAAAGGTGAGTATGTGGAGATCTTCACGTTGCTCCCCTTGGACAAATTCAACCTGGATAGGGTGAAGCCGGAAGAGAGCAGGAAGGAGGATGAGGAAAAGAGGCGTTATCGTCTTATACCCCGTACTTTCACAAATTGGTTGCAAGCGTTTGCGATCATGGCTTGTGTGATAGGGCAGAAGGCCCCGGAACATTGTTCTGGGCTGTTCATTTATTTGGAGGCGGTTAGCGAAGCGTACAGGACGTATGGTGGCGTAGCCTGATTGAGGTATGACGAACAGTTCCGGCAGAGGATGGCCATGAGACCAGGACTGCGATGGGATCACAAGGATATCAACTTGTGGATGCGGCTGATGACAGCGTCACGGGCCTCCAATCAGTTTTTTCAGGGGGGGGTCGGAGGTGCTGCGGCCTCAGGACAACCGACCGAGAAACGGTGGGGCTGCTGCTGGCAGTTCAACGAGGGCACGTGCAAGTACGGAGCAAGCTGTCGCTTCAAGCATGTGTGTTCCGGATGTGGGGGCAGTCATGCCTTTTCCAAATGCTTTACGCGAGGCAGGGGTCACCCCGGGGATTCTGGGGGAAAAGGGAACGACGCCAATCCGGGTGGAAAGGATGCTTCCCTTTCTCAATAGGTATCCCGACAGGCGTGCAGCCAAGTTGTTAGAGGAGGGTTTCGCCGGTGGTTTCAGAATTCCTTGCGCGCCTTTTGCAGTCCCCCCGGCAGCCAAGAACCTCCGGTCTGCCTTGCTCCATCCCTTGGTGGTTTCGGAGAAGCTAGATAAGGAGGTACAGTTGGGGCATATGGCCGGACCATTCACGGATGCGCCCATACCTGAGTTAGTGGTTTCTCCCTTGGGGGTGGTCCCCAAGAGGGAACCTCAAAAATTTCGATTGATTCATCACCTGTCCTTTCCCAGGGGTGGGTCGGTGAATGATGCTCTTGCGCCGGAGGACTGCGCGGTATCGTACACCTCCTTCGATGCGGCTGTGGCATGGGTGCGCAGGTGTGGACGGGGAGCGTTGTTAGCAAAAAGCCGATGTTCAATCGGCTTTTCGGTTGCTACCAGTACACCCGGACAGCTTTCGTTTCTTGGGTTGCATGTGGGAGGGGGCTTACTACGTGGACCGTTGTTTGCCCATGGGTTGCTCCATCTCTTGCGCGCTCTTTGAGACTTTTAGTTCGTTCCTAGAATGGGTGGTCCGGGACGTGTCGGGGATCAGTTCGATCATCCATTATCTGGATGACTTTCTGTGCGTGGGCCCTCCGGGGGTCTAACGTTTGCAGGGTCCTGCGGGGGACGCTGCAATACGTGGCTGATCGTTTTGGGGTCCCTTTGGCCCCCGAGAAGACGGAGGGCCCCACGTCGTCTTTAGTTTTTCTGGGCATAGAGCTGGATTCTGAGAAGATGGAATGCCGACTGCCAGAGGATAAGCTGGAAGCGTTGAAGGAGGAAGTGCGCGGTGTTATCGGCCGTCGTAAGATTCAGCTGCGACAGATGCAGTCACTATTGGGTAAGTTGTGTTTCGCTTGCAGGATAATGCCCATGGGCAGGGTATTTAGCCGCAGGTTGTCGGCTGCGACAGCCGGGGTGCGGGTTCCTACTCATTTTGTAAGCCTAACCAGAGAGCTTTGTGAGGATTTGGAAGTGTGGCACGGATTTCTGGAATCTTTCAACGGGCGGGCGTTGTGGATGGCCGGGCCCGTTAGCAATTTCGATCTGGACTTGTTTACGGAGGCGGCTGGCTCCACGGGGTATGGGGCGTTCTGTCAGAAAAAATGGAGTGCGGCTCCATGGCCAAAGGAGTGGGAGGAAGCGGGGTTCTTGAAGAACCTGGTACTATTGGAACTTTTCACAATTGTGGTGGCGTTTGAACTATGGGGGGATTCATTCCGGAATAGCAAGGTGCGCCTAAACGGTGATAACATGGGAGTGGTTCAGGTAGTGAATAGGTTGTCAGCCACGTCACAGCCAGTGGTGCGTTTGTTGAGACATTTGGTTTTGCGCTGCTTGCAGTTCAATGTATTTGTGTACGCAGTACATCTTCCTGGGGTGGATAACACCCTGGCTGACGCTTTGTCTCGTTTTCAGTGGGACAGGTTCCGGGAGTTGGCACCAGCAGCGGAGGAACGCGGGGTTACCTGTCCCGACTGGATGTGGGACATTGCCTTGACAGCGCAACGCAGTGGATAAAACGGTCGTGGTGAACCCAGACTAGTTTGGATTTTTGGGTCACTCGTACGTGTTCTGGGGGGCAAGATGGGCCGATGTTCGGCCCAATGGAAGGCAGTTAGGAATTCCCTTACAAGAAGCCCGGGTCCGTTGGATCGGGGTGCCGGGTATGACGTGGAGTGGGGTTATGCCGGAGATACAGAGGTTCGCAGGTCGGGAGAGGGCACCGGATGTATTGGTGCTGCATGCGGGAGGTAACGACATGGGGGCCAGATCAATGCACCAACTGATACGGGACATTAAATATGATTTTTAAGGTTGCGCACTACATTCCCGGGTATTGGGGTTATTTGGTCGGACATGGTAGGCAGGACATCCTGGCGGTGGGCATGGTCAGTGAAAAAAGTTAATAAGGCCCGGATAAAAGTCAATAAGGAAGTGGGGAGAATTTTTGTGAGGAATGGTGGCCTGGTGGTGCGCCACCGTGAGTTGGACGTCGATACGTGGAGGTACCTAAGGGGAGATGGGGTCCACCTGAATGCAGTGGGCATTGACCTGTGGAACTGGGTTTGCAGGAGGGAATTCAGCAGGCCCTGAGGGTGTGGGGTTGCTCGCAAGAGTAAGGCGTTACCCCTTGCGAGCTGTGGCGGGGTTTGGTTCCTGGAAGAGGAGGAAAAAGGGGAAGTCTGGAGAAAAAGGTGGTACCCATAGGTGGTATGGGGTTATTGAGTACCTTCTGGTCAACAAGGGTTAACCAGGAAGGGGGGTAAATGGTAGGGCACTGCGGCCAGGTGTACTGTCTCCGAGTCGGTGTCTTGCGACTGGAGGCCTAAGGGATATGTTAGTCCCAGTGCCCAAGTTGGAGTTGGTGGTCTATAAGACCACCAGGGGTATTTTAAGTGTTAAGAAAAATGTTATTTAAACGGTTATTTAAGTGGTTATTTATTTCATATAAAAGTTGTTAAAATAAATAGGCCGGAAGGCCAATTTTACTCCACAACCTTGTCAGTCGTTATTTATAGACTTGTGCACAACGGAAAAATTCGTTCCGTTTCGGTTCGTTTCTTTCCGGTCCTGTTGATTCGTAATCATTCGTAATTTTGCTAGACGGGATTTTTCGTGTTCGGACTCATTCGTATTTTTGCAAGCGACATTTTTCGTTGAATTTTTTGTTGCTTTATAATTCGTACTTTCGGTAGAGTACGTTGTTTTTCGTTGATTCTGGACACAACTCCTACTTTCGTATCTTTTTTTGGGTTCGTTGATTCGTAATTTTCCGTGTCTCTCTCACAACGACGCTGCCTATTATGCCTAATGTGCTTCGAATGGATTTGTACTTTTCTAAATACATAGCGGTTATTTGTAACGATTCGAAATCTCGTATTTTACTTTCGTTTTTTACATGCGGCTATAGGCTCCGCCCCTGTACACCATTTTGAGAGGGAGTTCAGCATGGTGAGGGAGAAGCAGAGAGCAGAGTGAGTGTTATTGTGCTTCGAATGGATTCGTACATTCGTAACTTTTTTCATAACGAATTATGCCGAAGACCTTCGGGCATTCGCTATTTTGCGGTATAATTTATTTCGGATTCGGTTTTATTCGTAATTGTTCTGTTCGGAAATTCGAATGCTTCCGAATGTCCGAAAGTTGCTAAATTCGGACGAATTTTGATTCGTTACGAAACGAATTGCACAAGCCTAGTTATTTATTAGAATTGTACAAGGGGGTGGGTAAGTTGGATAGAGGGTAAGTCAAAGCGAAGGATCGGTCCTTAACATGTCATGAAGATACTTGAATTTCACTTGCTATCGTCCTCTAATAATCTCCTGTTCAGCAGCACTCAGACTGAAAGGGCCAAAGGAGGCAATACTTGGGGGGCCAATCAGGTGTGCTGCATGCACATGTGTTGCTTCGACATGTTTACAAGGCACATGCTTACTATCCAATCACAGGCTGGAGGTGACCTAGCCACATTGCTTAACTACAGCAGAGAAAATTCAGGTCACCAGGCTGGCTTTTCAGAAAGGAAGGAATGTAGATTTAAAAACTGGATGGACATATGTGGGTGCGGTGGCGGTATAGCACTGCTATTTTTAGCTGCGCTATACTATCGGAATTGCGGCGGTATTCGGTCGCTAGTGGTGCGGTATTAACCCCCGCTAGCGGCCAAAAAAGGGTTAATACCGCCCGCAATGCGCCTCTGTAGAGGCGCATTGCGGGCGGTATTACCGCTGTTTCCCATTACTTTCAATGGGAAGGAGCGGTGAAGGAGCGGTAAACACATCGCTCCCCTCACCGCTCCAAAGATGCGTCTAGCAGGACTTTTGGAGCGGTCCTGCTAGCGCACCGCCTCAGTGTGGAAGCCCCTCGGGCTTTCACATTGAGACTGCAGGGGCAGGAGTTTTCAGGCGGTATTTAGGCGCTATTTTTAGAGCTAAACCGCCTGAAAAACTCCTCAGTGTGAAAGGGGTCTAAGTGTCTGGGTCAACGCAGTATCATGGCCTAGGCCAACAAGGCCCAGGCCTAGGGCAGCAGTTTTCAGGGGGGCAGCACGGAAAGAGTCCCCGCCGGCTGGCGCTACACTGTTAGTGTAGTGCCAGTCTTATGGGGCAGACTGGGCTGAAAGGCAAATTAGTCTAGCGCCCCCATAAAGCGGCCGCACTGCTTCTGGTATGTGGGCGGCCGGCATTCTGCAACTGTGGGGGGGGGGGGGTGCTTCCTTTTTTGCCTGTCCTATCATCCTGGACCACAAACCTTCCTCACTGTGCTATATGTTTTCTGCTGCACCATTGGCATGGTTATATCTTCTTAGTCCTCCCCATAAAATGATCAGAAATTTGTGCTTAAAGTAGAACTATAGGCAACACTTTTTTTCTTTTTGGATAGAGTAAGGGAGGGTTATAGCCCCTGTCAGTTTATTTGTTACCATCCCTGTCCCATTGCAGAGATTTCCCTACACTTCCTGCCTCATAACCAAACAGGAAGTGAGAGGAAATCTATGCAAATTAAGGGAATCCATTGCCCCCCCCCCCCTTCAGGCCCTTAGAACTAGTGTCCCCACTCGAAAATTTTAGGGTGGGTCTTAAACATCAAGGGGTGTGGCCTTGACAGGAAGGGGTGGGTCATATCTAAATTAGGGGGTGCACGAGTTTAGTCAGGCCTAGGGCAGCACAAAACCTAAATACACTACTGGTCTGGGTGCAGCTACAAGGTAGAACACCATTACTAAAATGATGTCATCTTTTTTTCCTTTTAGCTGCTATGCCATTGTAAGGACAGCCTGTCCAACTGTCGTACACAAATATTGCTTTCAAGTCTTTTATATGCTCTAGTAGTTTTCCAAGAACACAAATGATATAAATTGTAAGTTTTTTTTGGGGTTTTTTTGGGTATAAAAGAGAACTGATTTTCTTTTCAATTACTGTTATTGTATCTATTTCCCCAGTGCACAATGTTCCAACCTATAGGACTGATGAATGGACTGTGTTTATTAGGCCAATCAGAGAGGTTATTGAAGCTACAATTATATAGTGATGGACAATGCAGGGAATTGCAATATAGACTTACCGTATATACTCGAGTATAAGCCGACCCGAATATAAGCCGAGGCAGCTAATTTTACCGCAAAAAAATGGAAAAACTTATTGACTCGAGTAACAGCCTAGGGTGTCCATCTGCATGCCTCACTGTGCCTCACTTTGCCTCACTGTGTCCATGTGCCTGCCTCACTGTGCCCATGCCTCACTGTGCCCATGCTTCACTGTGCCCATGCCTCACTGTGTCCATGCCTCACTGTGCCCATGCCTCACTGTGTCCATGCCTCACTGTGCCCATGCTTCACTGTGCCCATGCCTCACTGTGCCCATGCCTCACTGTGCCCATGCCTCACTGTGTCCATAACTAGACTGACGTTTAACATGGGAGTCAATGGAAGGGGTGCCCGATTTTGAAAAATCGGTGCTCCCCGGCCGTAGGTACCCAAGACAAAAAACGTTGCACACTTATAGAGGAGAAATCGGGCTACATGTGTGCCAAGTCCAGGGGACCTACGGCCGGCCGGTACCGGGTCCCCAAAGTCCAGGAGATCAGGTGCAAAAAGGTGACTCGAGTATAAGCCGAGGGGGGCATTTTCAGAACAAAAAAATGTGCTCAAAAAACTTGGCTTATACTCGAGTATATACGGTATTACACCAGCAGCAAAAGGACCTGTATGTGGATGTGCCTGTAGCACTTGTAAGACGGTGATGACGTAACGTCCTTAGACAGTAAAAATAGAACTATTGGCTTAGATCAAAGCGGGAGCCCCCCTGGAGATTAAGGTCACTCAACTTGAGAAGTCCATGTGTTGTTGAGCCAGAAAGAGCGCCAAGCACACCTTTCAGGAGTCTAAAGAATTTTAATGATCCATCAAATCAAAACAGGGAAATTGAAAGCCTCCAATGCATTTTAGGAGCCAGAAAATCTCCCTAATGCTGCATACCCCGGGTCGGAATTTCCGTCAAAAAAAGTGTGATGTGAGCTTTTGGTCGGATATTTCGACCGTGTGTAGGCTCCATCCAACTTTTTCTGTCTGAATTCCCGGCAGCAAAAGATTGAGAGCTGGTTCTCCATTTTTCCGCCGGAAAATGTTCTTGGCAGAAATTCCGATCGTCTGTATGCAATTCCGACTCGCAAAAAAAAAAAACACGCATGCTCAGAATCACGCAGAAGAGCCAAACTGCCTATTGAACTTCATTGATCTCGGCTCGTCGTACGTCTTGTACGTCACCCGCGTTCTTGACCATCGGAATTTCAGACAAGATTTGTGTGACCGTGTGTGTGTGCAACACAAGTTTGAGCCGACATTCCGTTGGAAAAAAATCCACGGTTTACTTGTCGGAAATTCCGATCGCGTGGACGCGGCATTAGTCTCAAAACACGTTGGAGGCTTTCTACATTTCTGTTGTCATTTGAGGAACAAATGGATTTTTTTTTGGACTCTTGAGATGGTTGTTTGGTGCTACTGTATTTCTGGCTCAACTACACATAGACTTTGTTTTGCCTCTGGTTGGTTTGGTGCAATTCACAGACAGTGCAGGGATAGGTTCTCACAAATGTGGGCCCTTTGGGACCAATCGGCATTATAGATGAGCTATAGTTCAGGTTGAACTCAGTTCGGCCTAAACCCACCGGAAACTGTCACATGACATGGCAGTCCACTGTCCAAATCAACTGTGACAGTGGAATTCCACACCCTGCAGCTGCAGGTGACAATGGAGCGGGAATGCTGGTGACCTTATTGATCCAATATGGCCACATGGCCATATTGGGGCAATGATATTCTCTAAATATGGTCATGTGTCCATATTAGGTCAATGGTGTCAACAGCATCCTCTCCCCTTTGTGATGTGTGACTGCTGGGTGGGGAATTCTATGGCCACTGCTAATTGGAACAAATGTCTGCTGTCATGCGACAGTTTCCTGAGGGTTCAGTCTGAACTAGACACGTGCGATTCGCTTCGTACGAATCGTAAATTCGTACGAATTTCCGAAAATTCCTACATTCGGAAGCATTCAAAATACGGATTTCTATTCTTACGAATTTTATACGAAATTTCGTTGACGAATTTGGTTTCGGGAGTGGGAGAGACGGCTCAGACTGGTACTGGTAGTCGATGGGAGATTCAGAATTGGACAAAATAAGAATGTTCGTTAATATCGTTTTATGATTGTCATAATAATTACAATTATTCGTTATGATGAAGTTAAAAACCCAGGAAGTCACCACAGCACAGGGATGGAGGGAGCCCCTCATAATGAGCACAGCACAGGGATGATGGGAGCCCCTCATAATGAGCACAGCACAGGGATGGTGGGGGCCCCTCATAATGAGCACAGCACAGGGATGGTGGGAGCCCCTCATAATGAGCACAGCACAGGGATGGTGGGAGCCCCTCATAATGAGCACAGCACAGGGATGGTGGGAGCCCCTCATAATGAGCACAGCACAGGGATGATGGGAGCCCCTCATAATGAGCACAGCACAGGGATGGTGGGAGCCCCTCATAATGAGCACATCACAGGGATGGTGGGGCCCCTCATAATGAGCACAGCACAGGGATGGTGGGAGCCCCTCATAATGAGCACATCACAGGGATGGTGGGGGCCCCTCATAATGAGCACAGCACAGGGATGGTGGGAGCCCCTCATAATGAGCACAGCACAGGGAAGGTGGGAGCCCCTCATAATGAGCACAGCACAGGGATGGGGGGAGCCCCTCATAATGAGCACAGCACAGGGATGGTGGGAGCCCCTCATAATGAGCACATCACAGGGATGGTGGGGGCCCCTCATAATGAGCACAGCACAGGGATGGTGGGGGCCCCTCATAATGAGCACAGCCCAGGGATGGTGGGGGCCCCTCATAACGAATGTTCGTAATTGTTACGAAAAGTTAACGAACCTTCGTATTTCATACAAATCCAAATTGAATTTCGGACACGAATTACGAAATACGAATTTTCGTCTAATACGAAACGGAACAAAACAAATTTATTGACAGCGCACTAGCACTGATCTAGGTCAGTGCCAGGGTAAGGCCCCTTTCACACTGAGGCGCTTTGCAGGCGCTATTGCGCTAAAAATAGCTCCTGCAATGCGCCCCAAAAAAAGCCGCTCAATTGTATCCAGTGTCAAAACCAGAGGGCTTTGACACTGGAGCGTTGCGCTTGCAGGAGGGTATAAAAACTCCTGCAAGCCGCATCTTTGAGGCGTGATAGGAGCGGTAAAAATACCGCTCCTATAGCGCCCCTGCCCATTGAAATCAATGGGGTAGCGTCTCCAAAACGCCGCAAAGAGGTGTTATTGCGGGCGTTTTTAACCCTTTTCCGGCCGCTAGCGGGGGTTAAAATCCCCCCGCTAGCGCCCGCAAATCGCGGCAAAAACGACGGTATAGCGCCGCTATACCACCAGCGCATCCAGCGCTTCAGTGTGAAAGTAGCCTTAAGCCCCGTACACACGATAGGTTTAACCGATGAAAACAGTCCGATGGACTTTTTTCATCGGACAAACCGATCGTGTATGGGCCCCATCAGTCTTTTTTCCATCGGTGTTTAAAAATAGACCATGTTTTAAATTTATCCGATGGTTAAAAAACCAATAGCAAATTACTATCGTCTGTAGGGAACTTCATCGGATAAAAAACCCACGCATGCTCAGAATCAAGTCGACGCATGCTCAGAAGCATTGAACTTCATTTTTCTCGGCTCATCGAAGTGTTTTACGTCACGGCGTTTGGAACGGTCAGTTTTTTGACTGCTGGTGTGTAGGCAAGACTGATGGAAGTCAGCTTCATCGGATTTCCGATGGAAAAATCCATCGGTTAAAAAAACCATAGGAAATCCGATCATGTGTACAGGGCTTTAGTGTTTGGGTCAAGGTAAGGGTCAAAGGTCAGGGTCGGACAGGATTTTTTTTTTAATTAGTATCAGTGTCAGTCAGTGGCGGTGTGTTTTAGGTAGAATAAAAAAAAAAAAAAGCAAAATGTGCACTATTGATTTTGGGCTGTACTACGGGTACAAACAACAATTAACATACACATATGTGGTATCGTTACAATCGTCAGGAGCAGGTGAATTTAATTTGGGTTGTGCTTTGGTGGAAGGTTATGGTAGGAGCAAGAAATATACAGCTAAATGTAAAAAAAAAAAAAATTGTTTTACTATTTTGAGCCAATTTTCCTTTTATAATAAAATAAATAAATAAATCAGGTGATATCCATTACCATTTACCACCACATGGAAGCCCAATTAGTTCTGAAAAAAAATGCGGTATAATCCACCTGGATGCACAAAGTAGTTGTGATGATATGTGCGGTTTTACTAACACGTGTCAAAGTTGCAAAATAGTGCTTAGGCATTAACATTTGTTTTACCCTTATGCCCCGTACACACGATCGGAAATTCCGACAAGAAAACCGTGGATTTTTTTTTTCAACGGAATGTTGGCTCAAACTTGTGTTGCATACATACGGTCACACAAATCTTGTCGGAAATTCCGAATGTCAAGAACGCGGTGACGTACAAGACGTACGACGAGATCAATGAAGTTCAATAGGCAGTTTGGCTCTTCTGCTTGATTACGAGCATGCGTATTTTTTTGGCACGTCGGAATTGCATATAGACGATCGGAATTTCCGACAAGAACTTTTACCGTCGGAAAAATAGAGAACCAGCTCTCAATCTCTTGTTGGCGGGAATTCAGACAGAAAAAGTTGGATGGAGCCTACACACGGACGGAATATCCGACCAAAAGCTCCCATCACACTTTTTTGGACGGAAAATCCGACCGTGTGTATGCAGCATTGGGGAGATTTTCTGGCTCCCAAAATGCATTGGAGGCTTTCAATTTCCCTGTTTTTGATTTGATGAATCATTAAAATTCTTTAGACTCCTGAAAGGTTTGCTTGGCGCTCTTTCTGGCTCAACAACACATGGACTTCTCAACTCGAGTTTTCCGTCGGGAAAAAAAACAGCTCTCAATCTTTCGTTGGCGGAAACTCCGACAGCAAATGTCCGATGGAGCCTACACACGGTCGGAATTTCCGACCAAAAGCTCACATCGGACAGTTGTTGTCGGAATTTCTGACCGTGTGTACGCGGCATAAGGCACGAAAGGGGGGTTAAATAAAACTGGAAAAAAACAGGAAAAGCCGAGATTGGAATTTGGCTCTTCTTAATTTTGTTTTCTTCGATGGATTTTGTTGTAACAAAAAAAAAAAAAAAGTCTGTGTAAAAAAAATAATAATAATAATAATAATAATAATAATAAAAATATTTGGCTCTCCTTCATTTTTTTTTCTTCGATGGAAAAAAAAAAACCTTAATAAAAAAAAATACAATTAAAAATATTTTCCAACGTTGACCTTAGAAGGGATTATTGTGTTCTGACTCCATGGCGCTCAGGATGACATTTCAGTACATAGGAGCCATCAGGCAGATTCGGGAATTTGGATACGGTTGTTTCGTGTAGAGCTGCTTTGTTCAAGAAAAAAAATAAATAAAGTTGTTTGGAACAAACGGTACCACTGGGCTACATCATCTCGTCTCTGGCATTATGTAAAGGTCACATGTACCTAACAAAGCCACCGCCAACGCCACTTTTACAACCTGTTATTGAACAATGAAATTGACTTATGCAGCTCAAGCTGTTTTGCTTCTTACACCGGTTACCGCGCCATCAAAGTGATGATTGTCAATTCCGCCGTCCTCCCAGGCGCTGGGGAGAGAGAGCGGAGATTTTGACTTTCCATTCCAGCCATCTAAAAGGACATAAAGGTAATGTTTCACTACGGCTTTTCAAATGAAGGCGGCATTACTTTTTATACATGGTCGTTAAAGTGGACCTAGCATCAGATATCTTTTTTTTTTGTGTTAAGTATCGTGTCGGTGTAACACTTCCAGGAATTTATTACCCCCTCGTAGAGATGGCAGTCCTGACCATGCCTTCATCTACTTCTTCTTCCTCCAGAAGGATGGAACCATCTCTGTTCAGGCATCATCCAGGACCACCATCTACTTCTTGTATGTACGCTATATTATCAAAAGTATTGGGACACCTGCAGGGCCGGGGGTACCATTAGGCACACTAGGCAGGCGCCTAGGGCACACTAGGCAGCCGCCTTAGGGCGCCCGGCCACTGGTGTTTCTTCTCTCTTTTCTCTACAGCAAGCAACTTAAGCCTCGTACACACGACCGGTTTTCTCGTCAAGAAATGACAAGAAAACTGCTGGGAGAGCTTTCTTGCCGAGAAAAACGTTCGTGTGTATGGTTTCTCGTCGAGAAAACTGCCGGGAATCTCGACGAGAAAATGAGAGAACCTGCTCTCTATTTTCTCGTCAGGATTCTCGTTTTTTCTCGTCGAGATTCTCGTCGGCCTGTTTCCCGACGAGAAAACCGGTCGTGTGTACGCTTTTCTGAGTCTTAAAAAATCGTGCATGCTCAGAATTAAGTATAAGACGGGAGCGCTCCTTCTGGCAAAACTAGCGTTCGTAATGGAGATAGCACATTCGTCACGCTAAAACGAACTGAAAGCACGAAGACTGAAAAGCGCGAATCGTCTCTCCCCAAACTTTTACTAACACGCGGTAACACGAGATCAGCAAAAGCAGCTCAAGGGGTGGCGCCATTGGAATCGAACTTCCACTTTATACTGCCGTCGTACGTGCTGTACGTGACCGCGCTTTCCATCGACGAGATTTGGAATTGACAGTGTGTAGGCAAGGAAAGCTTGACAAGAAGCTCGTCGAGAAAAACAACAGTTTTTTTTTTTTACGACGAGATTCTTGGTCGTGTGTACGAGGCTTAAGTCTCAGCATCAGCAGGCAGCTGCCACTCCGTTTGCACAAAGTGTCAGAGGTGCAGCGGCGGCGAAGGAATGTGTCTGTGTGCCGACTCCTGAATGAATGGAAGTAAGCAAACATTCATTGATGGGCCAGCGGCTGGTAGGCTGCATTGATTGTCGCTTGTGAGGCTGCATTTGATGGGCGCTTCATTAAAAAGGTGGGGTATACATGGTCAGGGCAAAGGGGGTGGGGCCAAGGGGGGGCAAAATGAGGTTTCGTCTAGGGCAGGCGTGTCAAACTCAATTTCATTGTGGGCCGCATCAGCATTATGATTGCCCTCAAAAGGGCCGGTTGTATCTGTAAGATTAGATGTCCAGCGCATCGCCTCCCCTTACATTAGACGTCAAGAGCCACCCCACCATCAGAAGTTGTGTCCCCCACTCTCCCTTACATCACAGTGCACCCCCCCCTTTCTTTATGCTGCTGCTGTGAAGAAGCTTGATGCATTGCTTAAAAGCAGAAAGTAAGGGCTGGAGGAGGACCAGAGGAGAGTAGGAGGTGTGAGGGCCACATGAAATGACCTGGAGGGCTGGATTCGGCCCGCGGGCCTTGTGTTTGACACCTATGGTCTAGGGCAGTGTTTCTCAACTCCAATCCTCAAGGCATCCCAACAGGTCATGTTTTCAGTATTTTCCTCAGATGAAACGGCTGTGGTAATTACTAAGGCAGTGAAACTGATCAAATCACCTGGGCAAAATAATGGAAAGCCTGAAAACATGACATGTTGATGCGCCTTGAGGACTGGAGTTGAGAAACACTGGTCTAGGGTGTCAAAAAATCCTTGCACCAGCCCTGGACACCTGCCTTTACATGCACATGAACTTTAATGGCATCCCGGTCTTAGTCCGTAGGGTTCAATATTGAGTTGGCCCCGCCCTTTGCAACTATAACAGCTTCAACTCTTCTGGGAAGGCCGTCCACAAGGTTTAGGAGGGTGTCTATGGGAAGGTTTGACCATTCCTCCAGAAGCACATTTGTGAGGTCAGGCACTGATGTTAGACGAGAAGGCCTGGCTTGCAGTCTCCACTCTAATTCATCCCAAAGATGTTCTATCAAGTTGAGGTCCGGACTCTGTGCAGGCCAGTCAAGTCCTGACAGACTGGCCTGACAGGCATTCATAAATGAAGCTACAGAAAGAAGCCCTAACCACTTTACCATTTAAAGACATAAGGCAGTAGGCAAATAGTTAAACCAAAAACCCATAGATGGGTAGGTAAGCAACCACACTATATTGCCAGGCCAGTCAAGTTCCTCCACCCCAAACTGGCTCATCCATGTCTTTATGGACCTTGCTTTGTGCACTGGTCCAAATCAATTGGTGGAGGGGGGATTATGATGTGGGGGTTGTTTTTAAGGGTTTGGGCTTGGCCCCTAAGTTCCAGTGAAGGGAACTCTTAAGGCGAAAGCATACCAAGACATTTTGGACAATATCATGCTCCCAACTTTGTGGGAACAGTTTGGGGACGGCCCCTTCCTGTTCCAACATGACTGCGTACCAGTGCACAAAGCAAGGTCCATAAAGACATGGAGGAGCGAGTTTGGGGTGGAGGAACTTGACTGTCCTGACCTCAACCCGATAGAACACCTTTGCGATGAATTAGAGCGGAGACTGCGAGCCAGGCCTTCTCATCCAACATCAGTGCCTGACCTCACAAATGCGCTTCTGGAAGAATGGTCAAACCTTCCCATAGACACCCTCCTAAACCTTGTGGACGGCCTTCCCAGAAGAGTTGAAACTGTTATAGCCTCAAAGAGGGGGCCAACTCAATATTGAACCCTACGGACTAAGACTGGGATGCCATTAAAGTTCATGTGCGTGTAACGAAAGCCATCCCAAAACTTTATACAATATAGTGTATATCCTGTCCTTTGGGCAGTTTGTGGCTGTGTTAACTAGGGATGCATTGATACTGGTATTGGTATTGGTGTCAATGCCAAGCATTTTCAGGAGTACTCGTACACCTGAAAATACTCCCAATACCGAAACCGATACTTTGCGGTGCAATTTGCATCAATACAACATGAATGGGCATAAAATAATACTCCAAAGAATCGTATGCAGTTTGAACAGGAATGCTGTGTGATTCCTGTCCGAATCGCATGTGATTTCCCCCCACTGCTCCTATGTGTGTGTGTATATAGAAAGAGAAAAACGCCTTCTAGTGGGCAGTTTATTAACATTGTTACAACTCACATTAGGTACGGTTCAAATGCAAAATCTGCATAGGTGCCCCGGTTCCGCCGATGATAGAAAATCACAGCCGTTGGAGGTGCTCACAGGGCTGGAGGAGATGTAGAGGCGGTCCGCCCCCCCCAAGCTGACATCACTTCCACCCTATACCCACAGGGGTCCCGCAAATTATCCACCCCTGTGAGCACCTCCAGCGTCCATGATTTAAAAACATCAGCGGAAACTGGACACCTATGCAGATTTTGCATTTGACCAGATACGTAATAATGCGAGTTCTAACATTTTTATTATAATGTAATTTCGTAAAAAAATAGAGGAGTCCACAGGGTGGTATGCACCTCCTTGAACCTATTTGCAAGCACCTTTTTTAAAACTGCTGCAATTCCTAAAGTTCTTTTTAATTACGTGCCTTAATTTTTTATGAACTTGTTAAAATCAGCAATTTTTTGCAAAAAGAAAAAGACATAGAAACCCATATAGATATAGATATAGATATGTATATATATATATATATATATATATATATATATATATATATATATATATATATATATATATATATAGTATACAGTATATACATATATATTTATAAATATTATAATATCTATAGATCTATATATCTATTTTTTTTTATTTTATTTTTTACACAAAATTTTATTTGTAAAGAAAAGAAAGTTTAGAATGTTCTTAACCACTTAAAGACCGCCGCACGACGATGTACGTCGACAGAATGGCACGGACAGGCACAAGGGCGTACAGGTACGTCCCCTTTAAGAACCTGTGCGTGGGTCGCGCGCGCGCGCCGCCGGCGGCGCGCTCGCGACTCGGTCCGAAGCTCCGTGACCGCGCCAGCGATCGGGTCACAGAGCTGAAGAACGGGGAGAGGTAAGTGTAAACAAACCTTTCCCCGTTCTTCCTAGTGGCAGTGTCACTGATCGTCTGTTCCCAGTCATAGGGAACGACGATCAGTGACGTCACACGCCAAGCCACGCCCCCCTTTCAGTTAGAATCACTCATTAGGTCACAGTGCCACCTAGGGGTTAAACCCTTCACTGCGTGTGTCATTTTCACAGTAATCAGTGCATTTTTATAGCACTGATTGCTGTAAAAATTACAATGGTCCCAAAAATGTGTCAAAAGTGTCCGATGTGTCCGCCATAATGTCGCAGTCACGATAAAAATCGTTGATCGCCGCCATTACTAGTAAAAAAAAAAAATATTAATAAAAATGCC
The DNA here is from genome assembly GCA_029206835.1 of Rana muscosa. NCBI lineage: Eukaryota > Metazoa > Chordata > Amphibia > Anura > Ranidae > Rana > Rana muscosa. The sequence continues at coordinate 387,313,007 of CM055125.1, read as the reverse complement.
ATAAAACTACCCCCTATTTTGTAGAAGCTATAACTTTTGCGCAAACCAATCAATAAACGCTTATCGCAATTTTTTTTATCAAAAATATGTAGAAGAATACGTATCGGTCTAAACTGAGGAAAAAAAAAAATGTATAGATTTTTTGGGGATATTTATTATAGCAAAAAGTTAAAAATATGTAATTTTTTTCAAAATTGTCGCTCTATTTTTTTTTTTATAGCGCAAAAAAAAAAAGCACAGAGGTGATCAAATACCACCAAAAGAAAGCTCTATTTGTGGGAAAAAAAAGGACATAAATTTTGTTTGGGAGCCACGTCGCACGACCGCGCAATTGTCAGTTAAAGCGACGCAGTGCCGAATCGCAAAAAGGGGCCTGGGTCTTTAACCAGCCAAAATGGTCCGGGGCTGAAGTGGTTAAACAAAGTGCTTAAGGCAATATTATCCAATACACTGAATAGTGAAAGAGTTTTGTACAGTGCAGCTGGTAACATTAATTGCAACGCGTTTCAAATCTAAATCGACAAAGTGGGTCTTTGAAAGAGAAATAAGGTTTGGTTATGCTAGGTTTGGTAAATTGTAATGTTTACCATAAAAAACAAATCTTCTGTCTGGTGCTAATATAGATTTAAAGTGATACGTAATTCTTCGACTGTATGCCGTATGGCTAAAATTGGTAGAGTATCGGAATTTAAAGGAATTGAGCACTATTGGGTGTGGTTCCAGATGTAAACCCTAGGTAAGAGGGGAGAGGAGAGAAGAAAGGAGGAGAGAGTGAAAGAGGGGAAGAGGAAGAGAGAAGAAGAGAAAAAAAAATGGGGGGGGAGCTGAGTCTGGGTGGGGTTGGATTGGGGAGGGGGGTTGGATAGCTAGCATCCCATCTCCGCCACCAATCTCTAGGGGTTTGTGTAAAATAGGTATGGATCGCCTAATATGAGAATTTTTGGGAATAATTGGTCTGAGATCACAAGGAGGGTCCTCCCTCAATCTTCTATTTATATATACTGTATATATATATATATATATATATATATGTATATATATATATGTATTAGACATGGGAGCCGTCGAAAAATTTGTTCCGTTCCGTATTTAAAAAAAATCGTAATTCGTAATCCGTGTACGGAATTCAATTCGAATTCGTACGAAATACGAATTCCGTACGACACGTATAACGAACGATTCGACTGGAACGAACGAATGATTCGACCGGAAATGTACTTCCCCCACCCAATTCCAGCAGCAATCTTTTCTCTCTATAATGTCGAATCTTTTCTCTCTATGTCGAATCTTTTCTCTCTATGTAGAATAATCTTGGACTAATAGAGTTAAGGTTAGTCACATTCGACCAAAAAATATTTACCTATCGCTTTGTCGAATTTTCATGTCTCATTTGGTAGTTTGGATTCGGATAATTTGGATACGAAATTTCGTACAAATTTTTCGAAATTTCGTATTTCGTACAGAATTCGTATTCGAAAAAATTCGTAAATCGGATTCGTACAAATGTACGAATTTCGAAAAATTCGTACGAATTTTCGATTCGTACGAAACTAATCGCACATGTCTAATATATATATATATATATATATATATATATATATATATATATATATATATATAAACATTATATAGGGGAAGGGAAGCACTCACAATGCCACATCCGCAATGGTATTTAATGAAAAAAATTAAGGGGGTAAACTCAAGGAGGAGAAATACCCAAAGAGGCCAGACTTTAGAGGCAATGACACGGTAGATGGACAAAAATTTAAAATGTATTTATAATAGACAAAAAACACAGTAACTACATGATTGAGAAGAGTTAAAAAATGTCACAAGATGGAAAATGTGGTCCCTTTTGCGTCAACGCGTTTGGCCGCGAGGCTTCTTCAGGACGACTCAAGGATAGCAAGAGAAAATATATATCTCATAATGTCTATAAATATATAGATCTATATATCTATAGATCTATAAATCTAATTACATTATATATATATATATATATATATATATATATATATATATATATATAAAAATAGAATATAATATATCTATGTATGTGTGTACATATATATATATATATATATATATATATATATATATATATATATATATATAGGGGTTCTAAGTCCTTTTTTGTTTTGTTTTTTGCAAAAAATGCTGATTTTAACAAGTTCATAAAAAATTAAGGCACGTAATTAAAAAGAACTACATGCCTTAGTGCAAAAAAAAAAAAGGATATATATTAAAAAAAAATTTTTTAGCAGAGGACCTGGAGAATAAAATTGTGGTTGCTGCAGTTGTTTATCTCACGCAATATTTGCACAGTCGTCAAGCAAACCCAAACTTTTAGGGAAAAAGTACACCAAATAATAATAAATAAATAAATATAAGATTTTCCGACAACAAATGTGTAATGGCAGGCTGTTGCCGGAAAATCCGACCGTTTGTACGCTTCATCAGACAATTGTTGTCGGAATTTCCGCCTACAAATGTGGGATAGCAGGCTTTAAAATTTTCCGACAACAAATGTGTGTTGTCGGATTATCCGAGCTTGTGTACACAAGTCCGTCGAAAATAAATCCAAAGTACAAACACGCATGCTCGGAAGCAATGCTAACCATAACACAACATTAGCAGAAGTTGCCCAAAGGGTGGCGCTAAAGAGCTGGAAAAAAAGACGTAGTTTCGTGTTGGTTGGCCGACAATTCTTTGCCGTTTGTATGCAAGACAAGTTCATGGTCAACGCCCTTCGGACAAAAGTCCTACGCTTTGTCCGATGGAAATCTGATCGCATGGCTTTAGACTCAGGGCACTCAGTAATCAGCACTCAGCAACAGACCCGGTCAGACACGCCCCCTATTGCCTTCTTCAGTACAATTCTGAGGGATACTGACGGGTGTGGCTGTTACTCAGCTCTGCAAGCTCAGAGCTCTGCAGTGGCAGACCAAGAAGCAGCATTTTAGCTAAAGGGAACGTTTTTATTGAAAGTAATTTCCAAGCAAAAATAAGCCACAAATGATGTGAGGTACAAGAATAAAAGGCACCAGAGTTAGACCCGGTGCACTCAGTAATCAGCACTCAGCAACAGACCCGGTCAGACACGCCCCCTATTGCCTTCTTCAGTACAAGTCTGAAGGATACTGAGGGGTGTGGCTGTTACTCAGCTCTGCTAGCTCAGAGCTCTGCAGTGGAAGACTAAGAAGCAGCATTTTAGCTAAAGGGGGCATTTTTATTGAAAGTAATTTCCAAGCAAAAATAAGCCACAAATGATGTGAGGTAGAAGAATAAAAGGCACCAGAGTTAGACCCGGTGCACATTTAGGAATCAGCACTCAGTATCAGACCCGGTCAGACACGCCCCCTATTGCCTTCTTCAATACAAGTCTGAGGGATACTGAGGGGTGTGGCTGTTACTCAGCTCTGCTAGCTCAGAGCTCTGCAGCGGAAGACTAAGAAGCAGCATTTTAGCTAAAGGGGGCATTTTTATTGAAAGTAATTTCCAAGCAAAAACAAGCCACAAATAATGTGAGGTACAAGAATAAAAGGCACCAGAGTTAGACCCGGTGCATTCAGGAATCAGCACTCAGTATCAGACCCGGTCAGACACGCCCCCTATTGCCTTCTTCAATACAAGTCTGAGGGATACTAAGGGGTGTGGCGGTTACTCAGCTCTGCTAGCTCAGAGCTCTGCAGTGGCAAACCAGGAAGTAGCATTGTCTGGGAGGGATCATTTTTATTTCAAGTAATTTTGATGCAAAAAATCAGCCATGAATTATAATATGTGAGGTGCAGGAATAAAAAGAGTAAAAAAGGTAAATTTTCACAAGTTGTAGAGGACATAAGTTGACCTACCTCAATGCAGAGCACATTCTGAGCCGAAGTTTTACCTCTACACCACGACTTTACCTCTACAAAACGGCCCGTGTTTAGATCCAGCTAAAACATTCTAGATTCAGAGGTAAAAGGGAACCATGGTGTACTTTTTTTTTTTTTTAATGTGCACACATTCTGTGTTATTATTGTATTGTTCATTTTAAGCATAGTTTCTTAAGTGACTTTTACTGGTGTTTGTTTTTTTTTCATTTGCTTACTGTTCCATATTTCCCGTTATTTCTTAATACAGATATGCAAATGCTCCCTCTAGTCTCCATCTGAATTTCACAAATATTCTGAGTTTCATGCTTAAAGAGAACGTAGAATGGTTCTGTACATTTGAATGTATTTATTTATTATGACTAGGAGTAAAGCAAAAATGTGAATCATTTTCACCATTTCTAGTATAAAATAAACTTTGCATATTTTTTTTTTCTTTATAACTTTATTTATAACATATCTTACACAATCAAGATGAGTAAAAAGAAATATAAGATAATAATAAAAAAAAGACAAAAAAAATAAAAAATCTGCTTTAAGTAAAATGTACGTTTTCATTTATTTATATATTATGGCTAGGAGTAAAGTAGAAATGTGAATAATTTCCACAATTTCTAGTAAATATTAAATAGTGAATACTTTTTATGACTTTATTTATAACATACATAATCACAAAGTGTAAAAAGAAAAAAAAAGATGATAAAAAAGACAAAAAAAAAATAAAAAATCACTGATTAAACAAAATGTAGAATGGTTGTGTACATTTAATTATTTAGAAAAATAAAAAAGTGATGGCAGAAAAAAAAACAAGTAGTCCACTGAGTCTGCCCATTTTCTTTTTCTTTTTCTTTTTTTTCGTTAACATTTTTGTATAGATCTATGTTTGCCCCAAGCATGTTTATGGCCATTTACTGTTGACTGTCTCACTACCTCTGCTGGAAGTTTATTCCAAGCATCAACTATCCTTTCAGTAAAATAGTACTTTCTAAAATTAGTTTTGAACTCATTTTGAATTTATTATGGCTAGGAGTAAAGTAAAAATTCGGATATTTTTTTCCTGATAAATATTGCATTTTTATAACATATCTTACATAGTTAAAATAAATAAAATGAAAATAAAAACTATTTAAAAAGACAAAAATTATCCAAGGTAATTGCAATGTTCTACTCCAGCAATAGGAACACTGGGAAAATCGCTATAGTTAGTCCGCTGCAAAATAATATTTTGTATTTTGTAAAGTAAAAATGTGAATTTTTTTTTCTGGTAAATATTAAATACTGCATATGTTTTTATAACATATTTTACATAATCAGTAAAAAAAAAAAAATCAAGGTAATTTCAATGTTCTACTCCAGCAACAGGAAGACTGGAAATATCTCTAAAGTTAGTCCACTGCAAAATATTTTTTTGTATTTTGTGAAGTAAACATGTGAATATGTTTTTTTTTTCTGGTAAATATTAAATACTGCATTTTTTTATAACATATCTTGCATAATCAGTAAAATAAAAAAAGAACCCAAGGTAATTGCAATGTTCTAATCCAGCAACATGAACACTAACATATCTTACATAATCAGTAAAAAAAAAAAATTAGAAAAATAATCCAAGATAATTTCAATGTTTTACTCCAGCAACAGGAAGACTGGAAATATCTCTATAGTTAGTCCACTGCATAATAATATTTCGTATTTTGTAAAGCAAAAATAAGATTTTTTTTTCTGGTAATTAAATACTATTATTTAAATACTGCATATATTTTTTTTTTATAACATATCTTACATAATCAAAATAAGTAAAAGGAAAATAAAGACAATAAAATAAAACAAAATAATCCAAGGTAATTGCAATGCTCTACTCCAGCAACAGGAGGACTGGAAATATTTCTATAGTTAGTCCGCTGCATAATAATATTTTGTATTCTTAGCCAGCTGGAGCTCTTGGCTCCTTTTCATGTGTTGAAATGTAGAACGATTCTGTAATTTTTTTTTTATTTATTATGACTAGTGCTACAGTAAAAAGGTTAATTTTTTTTTGTTCAGGTAAATATTAAATATTGCCTGTTTTTTATTGTTTTATTTATAATGTTTCTCACATAATCAAGATGAGTAAAAAAAAAGAAAGACAAAAGTAAAAAAATATATAATTTCAATGCCCTATTCCAACAGCTAGAACACTGGAAATGGATTTCTATATTTAGTCCGTTGCATAATTAGATTTTGTATTTTCAGCCAGATGGAGATCTCAATCCCTTTTTTACATGTTCAAATGTTATCTCCTTACAGCCAGTTGAATAAAGCCTGCTGTATGCAGAGACCAGTAGCTCAATCGGCATAAAATACACATAGAGCTGAATAAGTCATTACAGCGGCTTTGTTCTCTTGGCAAACAGAGGGGATGTTCATTACAATCATCCAATCATGTGAAAAAAATATCCTGTTTTTTTAAAAATATTATTTATTTATATATATATATATATATATGTATATATTATTTATATATATATAATTTTAATATTTCCACACATGACTCATGTCCCAGCATTTTTTTATTTTTTACCTTGTCCCTGTAGGGAGCAGCTTTGATTAATCCCTGAGGACGTCATCACTGGGCTTGTAAAGTTCTTGCAAGGTCCCTATTGTCATAATCATGCCCCCAGAACTACATCTCCAGAGAGCTCCTTACCTAAACTGTGGCCAGGCCCATCGGCGTCAATGCAGTTTCGTCATCTGGCTGGGAAAGAAACCGATGAATGTGTGTGAAGAGGGGTGGGAGATGGGTGGAGTTCTGTAGTCCAGGAAGCAGGGCAACACTGGGATTTCAGTGCAACAGAAGCACCACATTGCCAGTCTAACATGATGCTAGAAGCTAATTTTCTGTACTTGTACATTGCTTTTAAATTAATAAAATCTGGGAATATATGCATGTATTGAGGGGTGTGTGTGAGGGGAATAGTGGGTAGAATATATATATATATATATATATATATATATATATATATATATATATATATATATATATATACTATATTACCAAAAGTATTGGGACACCTGCCTTTACACTCACATGAACTTTAATGGCATCCCCAGTCTTAGTCTTTAGGGTTCAATAGTGAGTTGGCCCCGCCCTTTGCAGCTATAACAGCTTCAACTCTTCTGGGAAGGCCGTCCACAAGGTTTAGGAGGGTGTCTATGGGAATGTTTGACCGTTCTTTTGTGAGGTCAGGCACTGATGTTGGAGGAGAAGGCCTGGCTCGCTGTCTCCACTCTAATTCATCCCAAAGGTGTTCTATCAGGTTGAGGTCAGACCAGTCACGTTCCTCCCACCCCAAACTCGCTCATCCGTGTCTTTATGGACCTTGCTTTGTGCACTGGTTCAAATCATTTGGTAGAGGGGGGGTTATGGTGTGGGGGTTGTTTTTCAGGGGTTGGGCTTGGCCCTATAGTTCCAGTGAAGGGAACTCTTAAGGCGTCAGCATACCAAGACATTTTGGACACTTTCATGCTCCGAACTTTGTGGGAACAGTTTGGGGACGGCCCCTTCCTATTCCAACATGTCTGCTCACCAGTGCACAAAGCAAGGTCCATAAAGACATGGATGAGCGAATTTGGGGTGGAGGAACTTGACTGGCCTGCACAGAGTCTTGACCTCAATCCGATAGAACACCTTTGGGAGGAATGAGAGTGGAGACTTCGAGCCATGCCTTCTCGTCCACATCAGTGCCTGACCTCACAAATGTGCTTCTGGAAGAATGGTCAAACATTCCCATAGACACCCTCCTAAACCTTGTGGACGGCCTTCCCAGAAGAGTTGAAGCTGTTATAGCTGCAAAGGGCGGGGCCAACTCAATATTGAACCCTACGGACTAAGACTGGGATGACAATAAAGTTCATGTGCATGTAAAGGCAGGCGTCCCAATACTTTTGGTAATATACTGTATATATATATATATATATATATATATATATATATATATATCAAACCAAATGAGTAATATATGTGAATCCAAGTGCAATAAAATCAAACATTGACAACATAAAAAATCAAAAAGAAACTAGATGTGAAAAAATGTTCATGACACAACTGTCCACAGGGGGCCACCTATAGTGTACCCATACAATTTCACAGTTCATAAAAGTACTTGAAATGGTGATCCATGGGTAATAATAGCCACCAGTGTGATCATCCCACCACCTTGAATAATGAGGGTACGCTTACCAGAGAGTGTAGACCCAAGTACCTTACGGTACTTGGGTACACAGGCAGGGGTAAATGGCCATCACACAGGAAAGCCAGACATCTCAGGTGTCTCTGAAGGATGGATCTCCCCAATGCCCACAGCTATGATGTAGATGGACTCCAACCAGGACCCGCCGTCTCTAGAAATAAGGAGTCTACAGCGCTTGTTACAAATTGCGCAATGACCTCGGCAATAGCGCGTTTCGTCATACGTGCAACCTAACACTGACGCGGTTCATATGAGGATGTCATATTTGACGAAACCTGTTAGGGTCCAGCTATTGCCGAGGTCATTGCACAAATTGTAAACAAGCGCTTTAGACTCCTTGTTTCTAGAGACATCAGGTCCTGGTTGGAGTCTATCTACACCATAGCTGTGTGGGCATTTGAGAGATCCATCCTTCAGAGACACCTGAGAGGTCTGGCTTTCCTGAGTAATGTCCATTTACCCCTGCCTGTGTACCCAAGTAGTGTAAGGTACTTGGGTCTACACTCTCTGGTAAGCGTACCCTCAGCCGAAAAATCTGCAAAAACTGCGTGATGCTATCATGTTACTATGGAGCAAAATCTCTGAGGAACATTTCCAACGCCTTTTTGAATCTATGCCACCAAGAATGAAGGCCAAAGGGAGTCCGGTACTAGCAAGGTGTACTTAATAAAGTGGCCAGTGAGTATATATATATATATATATATATATATATATATATATATATATATACACACAGGTGTGTGATATACAGTGAGTATATATGTATACAGGTGTGAATGACACATCCACTGTACCCTTCAAAGAGAATTTCAGGACAAAATTAAAAGAAATACATTTTTAAATATTGATAAGAATTGAAGAAAAAAATAAAAAAATAAAAAATAAAATAAAATAATAATATATATATATTTTTTTCTATTACAGTGGAACCTTGGATTACGAGCATAATCCGTTCCAGGAGAATGCTCGTAATCCAAAGTACTTGCATATCAAAGCGAGTTTCCCCATTGAAGTCGATGGAAACAAAAATAATTTGTTCCGCATTGACTTCAATGGCATGCAATACCGCATTCGGCCAGAGAGGGGGGGGTGCCAGAGAGCTTTGGAAACGGCCGAAAAGGCCCGAGGACAGTTCGGCTGATCTCGGCAAACCTCGGAAAGACTCCCTTTCCGAGGTTTGCCGAGGTCAGCCGAACAGTCCTCGGGACTTTCCGTGCATTTCCGAACGGCGACGATTGGCTGCGATCGGTGCCGTTCGGCTCCGGCGCCCCCCCCCCCACCTCAGGCCAAAAGTGGTACTGCACACCGCTTTGGCCTGAATCCTGCTCGTTTTGCGAGACAACACTTGCAAACCGAGTTAGGATTTTTAGAAATACAATGCTCATATTGTAAAACGCTTGTTAACCGCGTTACTCGCAATCCGAGGTTTCACTGTATTTATTTATTTATTTATTTTTTCTTCAATTCTTTTCAATATTTTACATTTTTCTTTTAGTTTAGTCCTGACATTCCTTTTGAAGGGTACAGTACAGTGGATGTGTCATTGACCAGACATTCGCTGAAGGTGAATTTAAGCTTGCAATGCATCAGAAAGTATCCCTGCAGTGAATGTCTGGTGAATGCCACATTCACTGCTTTTTAAATATGAAAAAATTATGTCTCAGACCAAAACAACATCCGTATTTTCATATAAATATAAAACCAAAATAAGTTGGGACTTTACAAGCACCACAGGGAGAACTCATATATTTAAATATATATATATATATATATATATATATATATAAATTATTTTAATAAATATCAAGTTATTTTATATTTGGGAAAATGTGCATTGATAAAATCCAAATATATAAAATGTAAAACAAAGCATTAAAAAGTTATAGGTTGATACATGTTTTTTTTCTTCGCACTATAATAAAAACCGCTCCACGTGACATGCCTAACACCATTACCTATCATCAAATACAGCATAATCCTGTATGAATCAAGATCATTACCACAGGACAATTGGCATCCCATCTCAACGCGTTTCACAGACTCCGTCTGCTTCCTCAGGATGAAACAGTGAAATTACTGTGAAAGTCATGCAATAAATAATGTTCAGAAGTCAATCAAATAATTTCCAAAATTGTCCCAATGTCAATATTTAATGTAAAATTGCTACTCGATAATGGTGTAGATTGAATATTGAAATATGGACAATTTTGGAAGTTATTTGATTGACTAAAAAATATTTATTGCATGATTTTCACAGTGATTTTGCTGTTCCAACCTGAGGAATCAATTAAATAATTTCCAAAATTGTCCATAAATCATTATGCAATGTAAAATATGTATTTGCTACTTGTGTAAATTGAATACTGATAAATGGACAATTTTGGAAATTATTTCATTTCATTATTTTCTTTTGCAATAATTTCACTGTTATAAGGACAATTTTGGAAATTATTTGAATGACTTCTAAAAAATATTTTTTGCATGATTTCCGCAGTGATTTTGCTGTTCCATTCCGAGGAGTCAATCAAATAATTTCAAAAATTCTCCATAAATCAATATGCAATGTAAAATATGTGTTTGATAATTGTGTAGATTAAATTCTGATATATGGACAATTTTAGAAATTATTTCATTGCATGATTTATTTTTGCATTAATTTCACTGTTCCGTCCCAAGGAGTCAATCAAATAATTTCCAAGATTGTCCATGAATCTATATGCAATGTAAAATATGTATTTGATTAATGTGTAGATTGAATTCTGATCCATGGACAATTTTGAAAATTATTTGATTGACTTCTAAAAAATATTTATTGCATGATTTTCACAGTGATTTTGCTGTTCCATCCCAAGGAGTCAATGAAATAATTTCCAAAAATGTCCATAAATCAATATGCAATGTAAAATATTTATTTGATACTTGTGTAGATTGAATACTGATTGATGTACAATTTTGGGAATTTTTTTATTGACTTCTAAAAATGATTTATTGCATGATTTTCGCAGTCTGTGAAATGTGTTGAGATGGGATGCCACTTTATCATTGGTCACAATCTTGATGCATACAGGATTTTATTGTACTGATAATAAAAGGTTTAAATAAGTACTTACCAAGGTAACGGTGTTAGGCATAGCATGCAGAATGGAGTTTATAGTGCTAATGTAAGAACCATGTATTGATCTGTAACTTTTTAATACTTTGATCTATATTTTATATATTTGGTGATATTCTTTTTCCATTGTGAAAATATTTTTTACTTTACATTTACTGTAAATGTTTTCAAACCATTCGGATGCTTCCACAGTGTCCCTGATGAAGCAGCAGTTGGCTGCAAAACGCGTCGGGTTAACCAGCGGGATACACCGCCACCACCAACAACTTTTTAATCTATTTGGAACTTTTTATGGTGTTTTATATGATGATTGTACCTTATGGTTGTAACTATACTTGGGTGCCCATTAATGACCTTTAAAGTTATTAATACTTGAAATCTCTTTTTTATGAATTTAATTGTGTTGCCTCACTTTTTAGTACAAAGCCTTTAAAGTCTCTTATTTTGGTAATGGCTTTTTTACCTTTTTTGTTATCTTACTTTTTCCACCAAGACATGGTAAAGTGTTTTTTTATTTTGTATATATTTGGACTAATAAAAATCACGCAATTTTATGTATGAGTGCTTCCTGTAAAGTCTGAACATATTTTGGTTTCCTAAGGTCACTGATAAGTAAGCATGCAAGCTGCTGGGTTGCCTATACGGTCTACCGGATTGGCAAGCCAATAGCTAATGGCAGCTAAAAATGCTGTTACTGGCAGGATTTCCAGGTAAGAAATTTTGATTTAGGTTCTCAAAAAAAAAAAAATACATACATGGCAACATGGTACCCGTAGTACAGACCAGAAGCAATAGAGCACATTTTTCCTTTTTTTTTTTTTTTTTAGTCCTACCTAAAACACACAGACAATAACTGACATTGATGCAAATAATTTTTGTTTTAAATCATGTCCAAAATATTCTGACCCTGACCTCTGACCTCTACTTGACCTAAGCACTAACACTGGCACTGACCTAGATCAAACATTGATCTAGGTATTATTCTTTATTTTTATTTTTTTATTATTTATTTATTTTAAGTTTTTTAACAAACACTTTTTTCTTTCTGCAAGGAACGAAAAAGATACATTGTAGCCTTCTTCTCCATTCACAGAAAGAACAAAAAGACAGAGGGGTGGGCTTTACAGTGACTGATCACTGTGGTAGCCAATCAGAGGCTACCACAGTGATCAGTTGACCCGGAATCGGGAGATCTGGGTCCCGATTGTTAGTACGGGGCTCTCAATGAGAATCTCTGTGCTGGGAGTGTGCCGTTCGCCCAGCACAAAGAGTGAAACACATATACCGTATATACTCGAGTATAAGCCAACCCAAATATAAGCCGAGGCACCTAACTTTACCACAAAAAAATTGGAAAACGTATTAACTTGAGTATACAGTAAGCCTAGGGTGGGGAAATGCAGCAGCTACTGTAAGTGGTAAAGAGTGTCAACAATGCCCATTTGCAGCTTCACTGTGCCCATTTGCAGCCTCACTGTGCCCATCGGATGCCTCACTGTGCCCATTTGCAGCCTCACTGTGCCCATTGAATGCCTCTCTTTGCCCATTGCATGCCTCACTGTGCCCATTGCATGCCTCTCTGTGCCCATTGCATGCCTCACTGTGCCCATTGCATGCCTCACTGTGCCCATTGCAAGACTCACTGTGCCCATTGCATCCCTCACTGTGCCCATTGCATGCCTCACTGTGCTTATTGCAAGCCTCACTGTGCCCATTGCGTGCCTCACTGTGCCCATTGCAAGGCTTACTGTGCCCATTGCAAGCCTCACTGTGCCCATTGCATGCCTCACTGTGCCCATTGCAAGCCTCACTGTGCCCATTGCATGCCTTACTGTGCCCATTGCATGCCTCACTGTGCCCATTGCAAGCCTCACTGTGCCCATTGCAAGCCTCACTGCGCCGATCTGCATACCTGATTTCCGTGTCATGCAGTCGGCATCCATCCAGTGTAACCCCACCCCGCCTCCTCCTTGTCCTCGTCTGTGATAGACAGAACACTCAGTTTCCCAGCAGTGAGTCAGTCTTCAGTCTTCCGCTTATCACGGGCGAGGACGAGGAGGAGGCGGGGCAGGGATACACTGGACGTCGTCTGACTGCATGACACAGGGACACAGAGACTCGAGTATAAGCCAAGGGGGTTTTTTTCAGCACAAAAAAATGTGCTGAAAAACTCGGCTTATACTCGAGTATATACGGTACGTAAAAAAAAAAAACACTGCAGTGAGGCCTCACTGCGTGAAGGGGTTAAATAACTTTTTTCTTTTATATTAATAGTCACTCTGTTTCTCTTCACCTTTCCCTCATAAACCACTTGTGTTTTCACCCACAGAGAGATATGAGGGAACACTTGGCCTACAAAAGAAGGAGCCATTGATTTTCAGAGCTGCAAGCTGCCGGCATTGATCCAGGCAAGTATGATTGAGAAATGTACATTTTCTTATATCACAAAGGTGAATTTAGTATTTTAATACATATTTAATGCACTGGATCAGGTGTGATTCTCTGTGTGTATTGCCAATTAAAGAGGAATTAAAACGACATTGGTCATTTTTTTTTTATGTGCACAATAATAAAATATAGTAATTAAATAATATTAAAATTCTTTTTTAAATAAACATTCAAACTAAATAAATATTGGATTGTTTAAATAAATATTAGGATTCAAATTAATATGAATTCATTTTTAAATAAACATTTAAAGCTAAACTCCAGGCAAACAGATAAATATCCCTGAAATACAGGGAGCTATTTTATCTGTTAAAGGATTAATATTTCTATCTATCTGGTCCTGAGATTTTCAGAGCTCTGCCACAAAGCACAGATGTCTGACAGGGCAGGAGTAACTAACTTTATATTTTAAGAAGCATACATAAGAAATAACAAATGTTCAAGAAATATGACAAAAAACCATAGTAAACAATGCTGACACTTTATTGAGCAATATATTTGTTAAATCGGAACACCGTTTGTTTTTAAATAAACGTAAGGATTAGGAAGAAATTAAAAAAAAATCTGAAAAAAAGTTTTAAACAGAAAAAAATACAATTCAAATTTTTATGTATATACCGTAAAGAAATATCCTTTTTTTATTTTTCTTTATTTTTTTATTTTTTTTAAAGAAAAGTAAAGGGAATGTCAGCAAATTAGCAATCTGTTAAGGTCACACACTTAGCTATTAAATATACATTGTATTAAACATATCTTCAATAAAAATTTTAAGTATAAAGAACATTACATTCTTTTTTTTTCTTTTTTTTTATGTATGCATATGTTTTATTGCTCCCTAATTCAATATTTGACAACCAGATTATATAAATAGAAATAAATAAAAACAAAAGCCAGGATTTTTTTCGGGTTTTTCTTTTACAAGCAATATTTGAAAACAATTCACTATTTTATTTATAACTGCCTCTCAAAATGAGCGACAGGAAAAGTCCATTTTTATATATATATATATTTATATTTCTACCTTGGTTTTCGGTGACTACAGTATGACACAAAGTTTGTTGTCCATCATTGGGTGAAAAAGACAAAGTTGCCTTGCTCTGGATACCTTTGGGTAGTCTTGCTGGAATGGTTCGTCTCTCCACATCCAAATAAAAGTTCTTCAGACAGAGAAGGAATCTTTTTTTCTCGTGCTGTTTCCATTTTTCCATGTTTGCTGGATTAACGTCAATGTGTACGCAAACGACCTCAGTACATGACCTCGGATGCGGCGACGGTGTCAGAGCTGGCAAACAGAGAAACAGCATGAGAAAAAAAAAAATTCCCCCGAACCAATCCACCAAACACTACACCGTCATTAATAGCTGAAAAAGTTGGCCAACTCTACATCGTCATTTCTACTTCAGTCTATTGGCCAACTCTGCATTGTCAAGACTATCTGAAAAAGTTGGTCAACATTAAATAAGTTGGTCAACTTTACATAAGGTCATAACTAAAACACATTTTCTAATTCTGCATTTTCATTGCTAATTGGGTTGATCTAATAAGCAAAATACAGTCACTTCAAGAACTATTCTATAAAAAAAGGTAGGATGATTACAGTACTATTTTTAAAACCCAATGTAGCTAGACTGTAACCATTCATTAGGCTGACCTTTTAAAAAGTAATCAGTAGACTTTTTGAAAATTAATTAACTTTACTACCTATAAGCTTAAAATACATGCAGTTTTATTGATGTATTTATAGTATCAGACACATATTAAATTTGTTGCTTATTAGGGTTGGAAATCTAGAGGAAGATTTATTGGTATTGCATTGTAGATTTAGCAATTATAGTAATCCTAAGAAAGTTTATACAAGATACATATTAAGTAAAATGTGCAATTTTCAGGCTAGGTATATCATCAATATATCTGAATTTTCAAACTATTAAATATGAATGATTTTGTTATTCGTGAATCAATAAAAATTTTAAAAAGAGGTGGTGCTTTATGGACAAAACTAAGATAATAGAACAAAATCATATCTGAGAAATCGAAAGTTTAATCTTGAGACTGAACTAGGAGAGAAGAAATGGATGGCATCTGAGAAAGTCCAACGTTGGATCTCTGAACTAAACTAAGAGCAGACTTAAAGTACATCTGAGAAAGTCCAAAGATGTATCTCTGCACTAAACTAAGTCCAAAGTTGGATCTATAGGAGCTTGAAATACATTTTATGGATTAAAAAAAACTATTAAATGGTATCAGGCAAATGAAACTTTTTGTTGCTTTTTAGAGTTGAAAATCTAGAGGAATAATTACTGATGTTTTGTTGTATATTTAGCTATTATAATAATCCTAAGAAAGTTCCTACAAGGCACATATTAATAAAATGTGCATTTTTCAGCCTAGGTATATCATCGATATATCTGCATTTTAAACTATTGCATATGAATGAATTTGTTATTCCTGAATAATACAATTTTTATAGACAGGTGGTGCTTTTTTGGATACAATTAAAAGAATAGAACAAAATGATATCTGATAAATCCAAAGTTTGATCATTAAAATAAACTAGGAGAGAAGAAATGAATGGAATGTGAGAAAGTCCAAAGTTGGATCTATAGAAGCATGAAATACATCTAGCTTTTATGGATTTAAAAAAAAATATTTATAAAATAGTATCAGGCAAATACAACTTTTGGTGCTTATTAGAGTTGGAAATCTAGAAGGGTGATTACTGATATTTCATTGTAGATTTACTAATTATAATTATGCTAAGGAAGTTTCTACAAGGTATATAATTTAAAAAAAATGTGACATTTTCAAGTTAGGTATATCATAGATATATCTGCATTTTAAACGTGAATGATTTTGTTATTCCTGACTCATTACAAAAACTAAAAGAATAGAATGAAATTATATCTGAGAAATTCAAAGTTAGATCTGTAGGTGCTGGAAATACATGTAGCTTTAAATGATTAAAACAACTATTAAATAGTATCAGACAAATGCAAATTTTGTTGCTTATTAGGGTTAAAAATCTAGAGGGAGGATCATTGGTATTTTATTGTAGATTTAACAGGTATAATAATCTTTAAAAAGTTCCTACAAGGTACATATTAATAAAGAAATGCAATTTTCAGGCTAGATATATCATCGATATATCTGCATTTTAAACTATTACATAGGAATTATTTAGTAATTCCTGACTCAACACAATTTTTAAAGATAGGTGGTGCTTTATGGACAAAACTAAAAGAATAGAACAAAATGATATTTGAGAAATCAAAAGTTTGATCTTGAGACTAAACTAGGGGAAATAAATGGATGCCATTTGAGAAAGTCCAAAGTTGGATCTATAGAAGCTTGAAATACATTCAGCTTTTATGGATTAAAAAAACTATTAAAAATAGTATCAGACAAATGCAACTTTTGCTGCTTATAAGGGTTGGAAATCTAGAGGGAGGATCATTGGCATTTTGTTGTAGATTTAGCAATTATAATAATCCTAAGAACGTTTCTACAAGGTGCATAGTAATAAAATGTGCAATTTTTAGGCTAGGTATATCATCGACATATCTGTATTTTGAACTATTAAATATGAATGATTTTGTTATTCCTGACTCAATATAATTTTTGAAGAGAGGTTGAGCTTTATGGACAAAATTAAAAGAATAGAACGAAATGATATCTCAGAAATCCAAAGTTTGATCTTGAGACTAAACTAGGAGAGAAGAAATAGATAACGTCTGAGAAAGTCCAAAGATGGATCTGTGAACTAAACCAAGAAATTTGAAGTGATAGAAAAGTTCAACACCAAACAATGATGGTGTATGTTATTCTTTGCGAATTGTCTAAATTAAAAAAGGCTGTTAAGGTCAATGGGTGCTATGGATCAGTAAGAAAGAAAAGTTTTGTCAAGAGTTTCTAGGATATGGAGAACTCACCAAGACAGCAAACAGTGATCAGGACACCGCTGTTGGCTGTCCAACATTAACTGACGCTGCATTGTCAAGAATCCAATGAAAGCGGAGCGGCTGAAATAAAGGTAAGAGATGAAGGTGAGGTGGAGCTCAGAAAAATATATATATTAGATTACATATCAGGGTCCATTTACTAACAAAATTCAATTGTGAATGCAATCTTTTTTTTGTGTACTTCATACTAAACCACCCAAATCGGGCTGCATTTAAAGATGGTAAGCACATGTATTGCATCTCCCTTAGAAAATAACCCAGCTTCAATTAGTTGTAAAAAAACTATTACAGAGATAGACTATCCACAGATACAAGAGAGCCCTTGCTGATTAATTCTGTGCAACAGTTCTTTAAATTTACACAAATAGTATAATTTTATTTCTACAAAATTAAGCAAAAAAATAAAAATAAATCATATCTAACCAATACTTCTACATACAGGAAGTGTACATTGATTTGATTGAAAGACATACAAAAAATAGGATTTATAAAAAAAAAAATCCATAAAATATTGCTATAAATATATATATATATATATATATATATATATATATATATATATATATAAAAAATTCTGATATTTTGGTAATGTTCTCAAGACAAAGAAAGATATTACGTGTAGCTAAAAGTTTCCTAAAATTGATGATTTACATTTGTGGATATCCTATGCTTTTTTTTTTTTAAAAAAAAACGTTATCAAAATCATTCAGAATACATCCAGATCAAAATATTTCATTTTGAAGCCCCAAGAACAGAGAAACCATGACGACATATGCCAAGTCAACTTAGATTTTGACAGACTGTAGAGGAACATTTAATTATTATCCAAACAATGAAAACGTAAAACATAATATATTAATTATTTTGATTTCACTTTATCACACTGATGGGTCTATTGTATTATAAATCTGGAGTTTCTGGTAAGTGTATCATTTAGTTATAAACATACAATAGCCAACGGCACCACCGTTTCACACTTCAGGCTCACTAAAACATAATCTCAAAGTTATTGCTATAAAACAATACTGTGGAGACTATAAAAAAAAATACAAATAAGATAATCCTTGCCACTTGCCTAAATATCAAACTTTTTTTTTAGAAAAAAAGTGTAAATGTATACTAAGTTTAGAAATTGTATGTGGTTCCTAAGTTTAGCAGATATGCCAGGTAATTTACTATAAATATAGCTTATATTATAAATTGGACTTACATTGCTATCCTATAAATATATTTATTTATAAATGTGTTAGTGCCATGTGACATTTTATTTTGTTAATCTCAAAACATTATTTTAATAGCCAAAATGTATTCATGTGATTAAATTTTGAGCACAAATTTATCTTTGTACCAAGAAAATGTATGTAGCGCACACAGTGAAGCTCAATTGTTTCTTATTTGTTTTCTATTTATTCATAACATAACAGCCTTTATTAAAAATGAATAAATAAATAAATAAAATATTAAAAATTTTACAAAAAATAAAAATATTTTGTCTCGACTATTTTATTATTATAAAAAAAATTAAAAAAAATACAGAATGTTACAAAAAAATAAAATATTTAGTCTCTTGACTATTTTATTAATATTAAAAAATAAATAAATACAAAAAAAGCAGAATGTTAAAAAAATAAAAGTATTTAGTCTCCTGACAATTGAATTATTATTGAATAACACATCTCTGTTTTTAAAATTATTAGAATTTATTTTTTATTTTTATCTTCATACATTGTAAAATAAACAAAAATAAACTTTAACCTCTTAGCACTGGCTGGCTGGCTCTTTAAGGGGTTATGAAAGATGGGAGGTGGCATTACTGATCATGTGATTACTATGATTGGCTGTTGCGGCGGTCACATGATCAGGAACTCCACCCACCTGCTCCTGTTTATACACAGTGGCCGAGAGTCTCTCTATAAGTCCCAGGGAGACTATTGTCTCCAAGGCCAAAAAGTGATGAAAGATCCATAACTTTTATTGTCCTACTACCCATTCCACCAATTCCCAACACAGCCAATGCACAAAGATAAACCACTGCCAGCTTCATTTTGTAACATCTGGAGCATGGTTTCTTAACCACTTAAGCCCCGGACCAATATGCAGCTTAAAGACCTGGCCACGTTTTGCGATTCGGCACTGCGTCGCTTTAACTGACAATTGCGCGGTCGTGCGACGTGGTTCCCAAACAAAATTGGCGTCCTTTTTCCCCCACAAATAGAGCTTTCTTTTGGTGGTATTTGATCACCTCTGCGTTTTTTTTTGCGCTATAAACAAAAATAGAGCGACAATTTTTTTAAAAATTAAATATTTTTTACTTTTTGCTATAATAAATATCCCCAAAAAATATATAAAAAAAACATATTTTTTCCTCAGTTTAGGCCGATACGTATTCTTCTACATATTTTTGGTAAAAAAAAATCGCAATAAGCGTTTATTGATTGGTTTGTGCAAAAGTTATAGCGTTTACAAAATAGGGGGTAATTTTATGGCATTTTTATAAAAAAAAATTTTTACTAGTAATGGCGGCGATCAGTGATTTTTTTCATGACTGTGACATTATGGCGGACACATCGGACACTTTTGACACTATTTTGGGACCATTGTAATTTTTACAGCGACCAGTGCTATAAAAATGCACTGGTTACTGTAAAAATGACACTGGCAGTGAAGGGCTTAACCAGGAGGGGGCGCTGTAGTGGTTAAGTGTGCCCTGATTTTGTGTTTCATACTGTGGGGGGGGCGTGGCTTAGTGTGTGACATCACTGATCGTCGTTCCCTATTACAGGGAACAGACGATCAGTGACGGGCTCACTAGGAAGCACGGGGAGAGGTTTGTTTACACTTACCTCTCCCCGTTCTTCCTCTCTGTGACCCGATCGCGGGACACCAGGGGCGATCGGGTCCGCTGTTCCCGCGGGGACGGTCATGGAGAAGAGGACCGTGTCGCGAGCGCCCCGCCGGCGGCGCGCTCGCGGCCCATGGCTGGGCTTCTAAAGGGGACGTACCTGTACGCCCATGTGCCCAGCCGTGCCATTCTGCCGACGTACATCGGCGTGCGGCGGTCCTCAAGCGGTTAATCAGGGTTCCATAGAATCCTAGGGTTCCTCCAGAGGTTGCTAGAGGTTTCTTGAGCAATGATCAATTTCTGCCTCTCAGATAAGTTCCCACTGACGTCATTGATCTTTTTAGCTATGTATAAGGGGGTAATTTGTGCCAATGACCATTAGTGTAAGGAGCATTCTTCCTACTGACCATCACACTAATGTACCATGAGTTGTAGATATAGAAATTTTCAGCAGGGGTTCTCTGAGACCAGAAAGTTCAAGGGTTCCTCTGTGTTGAAAAGGTTGAGAAAGACTGATCTAGATTCTAACCAATCAAGAGCTGGACCTAAAAGACACATGGCCATGGGACACATTCTGAACACGGCTTCAACATATCTAATTTAAAAAAAATCAAGTTAGGTATATCATTGATATATCTGCATTTTAAACTATTAAATGTGAATGATTTTGTTATTCCTGACTCATTACAAAAACTAAAAGAATAGAATGAAATTATAGCTGAGAAATTCAAAGTTCAAAATTTAAAAAAAATCAATCCCTGCATGGCAATTTTTAGTACAAATGTGTGCGGGATCCACCTCCAGATTTTATAGTTATTCCATCCAAAGCTAAATTAAAAAAATATATACATAGATAAATATCTCATAGGAGATACTTTTTAATTAAAAATTAGAAAAATCCCAGAGTTTGTATCCTCTCGGAAAGACTTATTGTCAATAACAAAAAAATATAAATTGTGTTTAAAATCTAAAGCTTTGGGATAATTATTAATTAAAAAGAATAGAATGTTCTACCTTGCTCTAATTATACTAAATACCAGTTTCGTCAAGCGATACAGTTTCAAAATGAAAACTTAAACGGAAACAGAATGTAATTAAGAGGCATTAGTGCAAACATTATGCATGTAAATCTACAGACTGAATTAAAAGAAAGAAAAAAAAAAGAAAAGGAAAACGTATAAAATAAAGTTGAAACAAAACATTAATTTGCAGTATGTTCAGGTATCCAGTGGAATAGATGTGGGTTTGTATTATTCAAGTAGAAGACTCTGATCGTTTTTTTAGTTATAAATCCCATTTGATTACGATTTGAAAGGCCTTTATTATACATTTTATAGGCTGATAATACCAGATGACTTGTCTGTAGTCTCAGATTTGTGATACATTGTTGAATATTAGCAGAAAATCAATGGAATGTAAAACAATGGCATGAGAAAAGCCACAACTGTCAATACAATTACCATCAAAATCTCAAGATGAAATCTTTTTATATGTAACGCATGTGTGGGATGGTATACCATCTGTGAATACTTAAAGTAACGGCAGGTAATTATATCTTCCAATCTTGGAGCACAATATCTAAGGTACAAGGCTCACCTTGGACACCAAGACATCATTGCGAGGATCAGGGCCTGGCATTCAAACTCCAGTTGACTGCCAAACTCCTTTTAAAATGAAAGTCAATTTTGCCTAAATACGCACCTTATACATGATGCTGTCCCTGCGAATTTACCCATCTTCTGGTTTGAATGATGGCTAGAGCATCATTCAGCCCACTCCCTGTAAGCCCAGAATGTCATGTACCAAGGGCATTTTCTGAAAGGAGTAAGCCTGCGGGCAAGATCATAAGTTGGGCCCCTGCTTGAGAAAAAGAAAGTAGGGATTGACTTTAGCAATGGCCCCAGTCCTGCTCCCCCTGGAAATATGGACTGGATTCTCAGCCCCCAGCATTAGATCGATCGGTATCAATCTCCTTCCCCAATGAGCTCCAGCATGTTTGGAAAAAAAATCCAAACCTACCCAAGCTATACTTCTGGGAAGCTATCAAGCCCGACAGCCATAGGCGACTGAGGCATTCCCCACCCAGCAGCCACAAGTATGCATGGTGCGTGCTGCAGGGTGGAGAATGCTTGCCCTGCCTATGATTGGCTGTCAGGTTTGACAGCTTTCCGTTGGAATAGCCTATGTGAGTTCAGACTACGTCTGAACATACATGAGCTGATCCTTGCCATGCTAGATGGACACTGAATGCCATTTTCCTATTGTTGTGCAATGTGTGAGAGCACAGTGGTCTATCCAACCATCGGGGTCCATGTGCACCCCACAAAATGCTTGCACTGCCTATGATTGGCTGTCAGGTTTGACAGCTTTCCGTTGGAATAGCGTAAGTGAGTTCAGACTACGTCTGAACATATTTGAGCTGATCCTTGTCATCCTGGATGGACACGGTTTGGTACTTCCCTATTGTTGAGCAATGTGTGAGAGCACAGTGGACCACCCAACTATCTGGGCCCATGTGCACTGCACAAAAATGCTTGCGCTGCCTATGATTGGCTGTCGGGCTTGGCAGCTTTCCTTTGGAATAGCCCATGTGGGTTCAGACTACGTCTGAACATACTTGAGCTGATCCTTGCCATGCTGGATAGACACAGATTGGCATTTCCCTATTGTTGTGCAATGTGTGAGAGCACAGTGGGCCAATCAACCATAGGGGTCCATGTGCACCGCACACATTGCATACATGGAGGGTACACCACTCTCACAGACACATTCCCTGGGAGTGCATCATGTTGAAGTCTGAGCTCACAGTAATAGCACAAAGCTGTAAGGCTGCATACCTCTACTCAAAAAAATTCCTCAGTTCTTCCTGGCTTCTGGCCTAGGCCAAAATTAGGTCTTAATGGGAGGTGGGGGCGTTCTCAACTAAGCACACCCTCCTGCTTGCATGCCTGAGCTAAGGGCAGATGGATTCCAGGAGGTAAATGCTACATAAATCATCTGCCCTTACTGAAGATGGCCACAGCTAGGGGGGTGTTTCTCAAAGCAATTTCTAAACAAAATAAAGCATGGAGACATGGGTAGATGGAGGACCTTGCTTTGACTATGAACAATGAATTAAATAGTGTTTTCGGTTAGTGGCGCTCAGATGCAGTTTAGTTCTACTTTAAAGTAAAAAAAATTTTTGTGACAGAGTCACTTTAAAAATCCTCACAAGGCCTCCATGTTGCAGCTATCAAATCCGGCATCTCTGTTACTTGAATTGTGTCCCCGCAGGATATAATATATATTCATTTCCTGGCACTGATACAATGTCTCACACGGTTCAATTAAATTAGCAGAATGTAAACAGATGACTCGGACTGGCTGTAATATATTTTCATCATTTTATAGCCGTAAAAAAAAAAAAAAAAAACCTAATCCTAAAATACATCAACTGATGATGCTTAACATAGTGGAACTAATTTACAGCACCATGAATACAGGACACTTTGTGCCTGATTAATATACTGGGGACACTGCAGTACAGTAAAATATCAAGTCCCTGTTTGCTGGTTCATACGGCTCTGGAGCTGCACAGTGTATCAGCATTTCTTACAGCATAGTGAATGGGGGGGTTAGAATGTCTGCCATTTAATTAGGGCAGAGAAGCCATATACAGAACAATGGTGTAGTGGCTAGCATTCTACCTGTAGATCTGCCTCCAAAGAAGCCACTCTAAATTTTCAGGTTCTTTCCCCAACAGTGCAGAGGCAGCCAGGCACACAGCAACAGTCCATACACTCAGGCTCATTGAACAATCGAGGGCAGTGATGGCGCACCTTGGCACCCCAGATGTTTTGGAACTACATTTCCCATGATGCTCAACTACTCTGCAGTGTGCATGAGCAAGCATCATGGGAAATGTAGTTCCAAAACATCTGGGGTGCCAAGGTTCGCCATCACTGGTCTAGGGGATGTCTTCTTAGTATTTATAGCTGAAGAAACTTGTAAAAGGAGGGAGTTAGAAAGGTAGACTGGAACAGTTTATAGGTTCACAGATAGAGACTAATGAAGTAGGTTTGAGCACAAGCAAAGGTAACTAGATAGGCTATAGGTTCATGGCTAGGGATAATAAAGTAAGTTTGAGCACAAGCTAAGGTAGACTGGAACAGTCTATAGGTTCACAGCTGCAGACCATGAAGTAGGTTTGAGCATAAATAAAGGTAGAGTGGAATGTTATATGTTCATGGCTGCGGACCATGAAGTAGGTTTGAGCACAAGCTAAGGTAGACTGGAACAGTCTATAGGTTCACAGCTGCAGACCATGAAGTAGGTTTGAGCATAAATAAAGGTAGAGTGGAATGTTATATGTTCATGGCTGCGGACCATGAAGTAGGTTTGAGCACAAGCTAAGGTAAACTGGAAAAGTCTATAGGTTCACAGCTGCGGACCATAAAGTAGGTTTGAGTACAAGTAAAAGTCGACTGGAACAGTCTATAGGTTCATGGCTGGGGACCATGAAGTAGGTTTGAGCACTAGTAAAAGGTAGGCTGGAACAGTCTATAAGTTCACAGCTGGGGACCATGAAGTAGGTCTGAGCACAAGTAAAAGGTAGACTGGAGCAGTCTATAGGTTCACAGCTGCAGACCATAAAGTAGGTTCGAGTACAAGTAAAGGTCGACTGGAAAAGTCTATAGGTTCATGGCTAGGGACCATGAAGTAGGTTTGAGCATAAATAAAGGTGAGTGGAAAGTCTATAGGTTCATGGCTGCGGACCATGAAGTAGGTTTGAGCACTAGTAAAGGTAGGCTGGTACAGTCTATAAGTTCACAGCTGGGGACCATGAAGTAGGTCTGAGCACAAGTAAAAAGTAGACTGGAGCAGTCTATAGGTTCATGGCTGGGGACCATGAAGAAGGTTTGAGCACAAGTAAAGGTAGACTGGAACAGTCTATAGGTTCACGGCTGGGGACCATGAAGTAGGTTTGAGCAAAAATAAAGGTAGAGTGGAAAGTCTATAGGTTCATGGCTGCGGACCATGAAGTAAGTTTGAGCACAAGTAAAGGTTGACTGGAACAGTCTATAGGTTCACGGCTGGGGACCATGAAGTAGGTTTGAGCATAAATAAAGGTGAGTGGAAAGTCTATAGGTTCATGGCTGCGGACCATGAAGTAGGTCTGAGCACAAGAAAAGGTAGACGGGAAAAGTCTATAGGTTCATGGCTGCGGACCATGAAGTAGGTTTGAGCACAAGTAAAGGTAGACTGGAACATTCTATAGGTTCACGGCTGAGGGCCCCTTTCTGAGGGTTTGAAAATATACCTTTTTTTAGCTCCTGTCTCGTTTGTGAATTGGACTTCTGGACTATGTTTTGCGATATTTACAGACATTTTTTTTCCCGTTGTTTACAGAATTTTTTTTTTTTGTTTGTTTATGAATTGGACTTTATTTACCGCATGCAATAATTTATGCAAATGAGTTACATGATAGCCTTACCGCATGCGGTAAAGCTTAGTGAATTGACCCCTTAGTCTTATGTATATGACTAAGGCCTGTAAGGGTAGAAACGCACCAGGTTTTGTTGTGTATTGGATCCTTTTTGTACCTGATGGGTATGCAATGAGGAAGATGGCTGCCGACCTCCTTCTATTTCACTAGTTGACAATATTGGTTGAAATTTCGGTGCAGCAGAGGCACAATGCTGTCAGCCCAAACAGAAGTTAGGAGCTCACTAAATTCCAAGGCAAATCGGCAGATACTTTTTCTGTACCTACAGCTTTTAAAAAGGATAAAACACGTCAGCGAACCTCTGCAGGCCAATGTTTCCCCCAAAAAATTCTGTCTGTCTCCTACGCCACGTTCTTAACACCTAAAATTACACCTACTGCAAATTCAAAGCAGAAACTTCTAACATCAGACTTGTAATTGCAACCCTCTATTCACCAAATGCACATTCTGTTCCTGCTTCAGTTTCAAGGGTGTCGTCTATATCAGCTCAATAGGAAAGAAGTTGCACATTTCCATTCCCGAAAGCTAAAATCAATTTTATTGTTCTGTCTCTACAGGGAGCACTCCACCCAGCACCTCTTACTTATGCATTGCGCCCCCTACTGGGGCTTTCAGAACTAAATATTGAAAGACATCACAACAGCGTTAAAGTGGATCAGCCATACGGCAGAAGGACTGTCTGGCTCCTCGTTAAAGTACACTGCCCAGACCAACTCCAGGCCTTGCTGCCCGCTCCAGAGTGGGGGGGGGGGGGATCCTTAAAACCAAACGAAAAAAGGGCACACCAGCTTTATTTATTACTTTAAGCACCATTTATTATTAACCATTTGAAGACCGTGCTTCAAGTTTAAATCAGTATTTTTTTGCTAGAAAATTACTTATAACCCCCGAACATTATATATTTTTTTCTTAGCAAAGCCCCTATTGAAAAAAATGGCGATCATTGCCATTGTTTCTGTCACACGGTAATTGTGCAGCGTTTTTTCGAGCGTAATTAAAAAAAAAAAAAAAAAGCACAATATTTATCCCAATTTTTTTGCATAACATGAAAGATGATGTTACGCCGAGTAAATAATGACCTAACATGTCATGCTTTAAAATTGCGCACACTTGTGGAATGGCGACGAACTACAGTACTTAGAAATCTCCATAGGCGACTTTTTAATCTCCTTTACAGGTTTCCTGTTTAGAGTTACAGAGGAGGTTTAGTGCTAGAATTATTGCTCTCCCTTTAATGTTTGCGGCGATACCTCACATGTGTGGTGCGAACACCGTTTACATATGCGTGCGTGACTTACGTTTGAGTTCGCTTCTGCGCGCGAGCACAGAGGGATGGGCTGCTTTACTTTATTTTTTACTTACTTATTTTATTTATTTTTATACTGTAGCTTTCATTTTTTTTTTATCAGTTTTATTTATATTACAAGGAATGTAAACATCCCTTGTAATTGAATCAAGGGTGACAGGTCCTCTTTATGAAGAAATCTGTGGTCAAAAAGACCCAAAATCTGTTCTTTACCTTTAAAAATCAAAAGATCAAAAAAAAATGTTTTGATCTTTTGCTTTAAAAAAAAAATAATTGTTTACTTCCACCCTGAACCAGGAGTGATGTCATGATGTTGCTCCAGTCCTCCAAGGCCATAGAGGGGATCAAATCAGATTCTCTCTTTGATTGCCTATGGGAGAAGCCGGCAGAACTGTCGGATCATTTCTCTGGCAAACCGGCGGAAACGGTAAGCCCCAGAAACACAGACAGGAGGGGGATGGGGGGCGTCCCCTCCTGCCGCTTCTGAAAGCATTCCAGTGGCTCATGAGCCGCTCGGAACACTTTCATGAGAAAGTCCACCAGAGGTCCAGAGGCTATGGTTGATGTCTTCAGCCATAATCCCGGGAAAACCCCTCGCAATCCGCAAGTTGTTAAAGTAATAAAATAAATACTCACAAAGGAAGGAAAATAATACTTGCGAATGCATGACCTTTGTAAATATTATTTTATTCCTTTACTGGTGCACCCTTTTTGTTGTTTAGTTCCAAGGATCCCTACTGGATCTTATTCATAGTTCTATAATTTATCGTCGGTAGGGGGTGAAACACTATAGAGGAGGAACAATCCGGACAGCTGCACTCTGAAATAAGACCATCTTTGTTGATAAGTATAAAACAGCATAGAAAGCAACCAAGCCCCGTGGTGGTACCAAGGAAAGTCAACGTGTTTCGCATTGCTACAGCGCTTAATTAAGAGCAGTGTGAAACGCGTTGCTTTTTCTCTGTTCCCCTATGGGGTTCGGTTGCTTTTTTATACTTAGCAATAAAGATGGTTTTGGGATGAGATATACTAATAATAGTGTGTGACTGTAGGGGGTCTTGAGATTGTAAGTTCTTCTGGTGCAGTTTCTGATGTGACTGGCTCAGTGTTCTCTGTACAACACTGCTGTATGCACTAAATTGTCAAAAGTATTGGGACACATGCCTTTACACGCACATGAACTTTAAGGGCATCCCAGTCTTAGTCCGTAGGGTTCAATATTGAGTTGGCCCACCCTTTGCAGCTATAACAGCTTCAACTCTTCTGGGAAGGCCGTCCACAAGATTTAGGAGTGTGTCTATGGGAATGTTTGACCATTCTTCCAGAAGCGCATTTGTGAGGTCGGGCACTGATGTTATACGAGAAGGCCTGGCTCGCAGTCTCCACTGTAATTCATCTCAAAGGTGTTCTATTGGGTTGAGGTCAGGACTCTGAGCAGACCAGTCAAGCTCCTCCACTCCAAACTCGCTCATCCTTGTCTTTATGGACCTTGCTTTGTGCACTGGTGCACAGTCATGTTGGAACAGGAAGGGGCCGTCCCCAAACTGTTATCGGGTTGAGGTAAGGACCAGTCATGTTCCTCCACCCCAAACTCGCTCATCCAAGTCCAACCCCTGAAAAACAACCCCACACCATAATCCCCCCTCCACCAAATAATTTGGACCAGTGTATAAAACAAGGTCCATAAAGACATGGATGGGCAAGTTAGGGGTGGAGGAACTTGCTTGATTGACACTGCTTTTCAGGGGTTGGGAGTGGCCCTTTAGTTCCAGTGAAGGGAACTCTTAAAGTGGAGTTCCACCCAAAAATTTAACTTCCACTTTTTGGAATCTCCCCCCCCCTTCGGTGTCACATTTGGCACCTTTCAGGGGGAGGAGGGAGCAGATACCTGTGTAACACAGGTATTTGCTCCCACTTCCTGGCATAGATCACCGCGGTGATCACGGTGACCTACGCCACGTCCGGCGCCTACTCTGTCCCCCCACTGTCTTCTGGGAGACACACAGGTCCCAGAAGACAGCAGGGACCAGTGAGGATGTGCAGCGTGGCTCGCGCATGCACTGTAGGGAACCAGGAAGTGAAGCCACAAGGCTTCACTTCCTGATTACCTTACCGAAGATAGCGGCGCCTCCACCCAAGTGCCGAGGGACAAATCGGCTTCGGGACACGACATCGCGGGCGCCCTGGACTGGTAAGTGTCCATATATTAAAAGTCAGCAGCTGCAGTATTTGTAGCTGCTGACTTTTAATAAAAAAATTTTGGCAGAACACTGCTTTAAGGAGTCAGGATACCAGGACATTTTGGACAATTTCATGCTCCCAACTTTGTGGGAACAGTTTGGGGATGGCCCCTTCCTGTTCAAACATGACTGTTTACCAGTGCACAAAACAAGGTCCATAAAGACATGGATGAGCGAGTTTGGGGTGGAGGAACTTGACTGGCCTGTACAGAGTCCTGACCTTAAACCGATTCAACACTTTGAGATGAATTAGAGCGGAGACTGCGAGCCAGGCCTTCTCCTCCAACATCAGTGTGGGATTCCTCTAGAAGCTGGAAATCATTGAAGTAGATGTTGCTGCTACACCACTACTACATCACTACTACACCGCTACTATCTTCACTTCCTCCTGGGTCCCATGCTGAGCGGCTGCACTTCTGCTTACTGGCCAGCATGGGCACCATTCAAAGAATGTTTTGCATTTTCTCAATGAATGCAAAGTGTCCCCTGATTGGATAAGGTGGATAGCGTGACATCACTGCCCCAGCTCTCTGTTTCGTCCAATCAGAGAACGCATTGCATTAATTCAGAAACAGTATGATATATAGCATGGGTCTCCAAACTTTTCAAACAAAGGGCCACTTTAATTGTCCTTCAGACTTTAGGAGGGCCGGATTGTGACCAGCAGCGACAGAAAATGTTACGGGCCCAGCATCAGTGAGAATAAATATGGCCTCAGGGTTGGTGGTCAATAGGAGGAGGAGTAGTGCCCCTACTAGTAGTAGGAATAGTATCCCCGCTTTGGTATCATTGGAAGATATAGTGCCCCATTGTTGATGTCAGTGGGATGAATAGTGCCTCATATCAGTTTGAGGAATTGTGCCCCAAGGGCCGGATAAAAGCTAGCAAAGGGCCACATCTGGCCCTTGTGCTGCAGTTTGGAGACCCCTGATATATACTGTAGATAGATACATTAGACCACTGCAAAATCACTTTTCAGAGCACGGGCTAGTGTGACAGACCGTTGGCTTTCCACTGCTAACAATTTAGTAACAGCATCATAACTATTATCAAAAACAATTTCCGCCATAATTCAACCTTCTTGCGTCATAAGGGGCCAATTCATGGCAATAACGCAGCAATCACTAATGATCGCGGTCACAAATCTTCTGTACGGAGAAAAGAAATTAAACTTATTTTGAAGAACACAGCCAAATACTCAATATACTCCGGACTGTAAAAATGATAGATTTGTAGAACGCGTGCCGCCGTTTGAAGGAAGCCTTTCAGGCTGAAACCATTTTAAAAGCAATATATTTCATCTGCAAAGGAGGAAAAATAATGGTTGCCCAGAAAAAAATAAAATAAATTCATATCTGCAGTGTTTTTTCTACTCCCGATACAAAAAAAAACCCTCCTCCACTACACAAATTACCTAATGCATCTTAATATCCCCGAGGCTTCCATGTACCAACTATTTTGCAGAGTCAACAAATTTCCTTCACTCGCTGGAAATGGACTTCTGTACGTTCGGCGATGTCCGGTAATTGTGTAGGCATGCTATGCTGATCTACTTCTAAAATGGTTACTATGTAGATCAGATGCGGTATAAATATTTGTATAGCATGATAATATCTTTACATGTTTACCTCTTTTCACACATGGGTACGGTTATTACTGGAGGGGACGCATTTTGCTGACAGATGCAGTTTACCTTTCAGGATATATTGATTTTTCTCTATGAAATTTTTAACACATACAACTGTAATTAAAGGCCGCTGGGCAAAACTGCGAGTCTCGTCCTAATGTTTTTCTGGATGCCTGTGGCCAAAACTATTTGCATCTCAAGATTCCGGGACAAACATAGAGCTATACTCAGACAAAAAATAAAAAATAATAACATTATATATATATATATATATAATATATATAAAGTATCTCGCAAAAGTGCTGCAATTCCTAAAGTTCTTTTTTAACTACATGCCTTAATTTTTCATAAACTTGTTAAAATTAGCATTTATGCTAAAAAAATTACTTAGAAACATATAAATACAGTATATATATATATATATATATATATATATATATATACTGTATTTATCGGCATATAACACGCGCGGGCGTATAACACGCACCCCAAGTTTAGGAGGGAATTTTAAGGAAAAAACTTACATTTAAATGCCCATCAATGCAGCCTTATCAGTGTTATTTGTAGCCTCGTCAGTGCAGCCTTGCCCCAGTGCAGCCTTGCCCCCAGTGTCCAGTGCAGCCTTGCCCCCAGTGTCCATTGCAGCCTTGCCCCAGTGCAGCCTTGCCCCCAGTGTCCATTGCAGCCTTGCCCCAGTGCAGCCTTGCCCCCAGTGTCCATTGCAGCCTTGCCCCAGTGCAGCCTTACCCCCAGTGTCCATTGCAGCCTTGCCCAAGTGCAGCCTTGCTCCCAGTGTCCAGTGCAGCCTTGCCCCAGTGCAGCCTTGCCCCCAGTGTCCATTGCAGCCTTGCCCCAGTGCAGCCTTGCCCCCAGTGTCCATTGCAGCCTTGCCCCAGTGCATCCTTGCCCCCAGTGTCCATTTTAGCCTTGCCCCACTGCAGCCTTGCCGCCCAGTGTCCATTGCAGCCTTGGATGAATTTAAAATTGGTGCCACCAAGATCGCAGCCGAGACTGGGCGGAGTGGAGCAAATGCTGCCGAGATCGCAGGGACTGGGCGGAGCCGAGATACACATAGCTGAGTGTACTCGGCTCTTCTTGGCTCCGCTCACAGTCACGCCCAGTCCCGCCCTATGATGGACATAACACAGGTCCAATGGCGGGACTGGGCGTGACTGTGAGCGAAGCCGAGAAGAGCCGAGTACACTTGGCTATGTGTATCTCGGCGGCGATCGCTCTGCTCCGCTCACAATCAGCGGAGATCGACGGGGATCGGTGGGGATCGGCGTATAACACGCACCCATGGTTTTCCCTTGATTTTAAGGGGAAAAAAGTGCGTGTTATACGCCGATAAATACGATATATATATATATATATATATATATATATATATATATATATATACGGTATATACAATATATACCGTATTTATCCGCGCATAACACGCACTTTTTTACCCCTAAAACCAGGGGGAAACCGTGGGTGCGCGTTATACGCCGATCCCTGTTGTCTGAGGGAAGAGAAGCGAGCGCCGCTGAATTACATAGAGCCGCGATCTCCTGTGCATCCGGCGCTCTGTCACGCACAGCCACACCTCCTGGCCCCGTATTGGGCCACTGTACTATCTATCTTATGAGCAGGGCCAGGAGGCGTGGCTGTGAGTGACGGAGCACCGGGTACACAGGAGATTGCGGCTCTGTGTAAATTCAGCGGCGCTCGCTCCTCCTCTTCCCTCGGAGACAGCAGGGATAATCTGACACTGATGGCAAAGGTGAGACTGCAGATGGGCACCGAACAGGCTGCATTGTTGGCAAATTTATAGGCTGCAGATGGGCACTGAACAGGCTGCATTGTTGGGCAATTTAATGGCTGCAGATGGGCACTGAGCAGGGTGCATTGATGAGCTGTGACCCCAATTTCTTTATTTAACCATTTCAATACCGGGCATTTTCACCCCCTTCCTGCCCAGACCAATTTTTAGTTTTCATCGCTGTCGCACTTTGAATGACAATTGCGCGGTCATACAACACTGTACCCAAATGAAATCTTTATGTTTTTTTTCCCCACAAATAGAGCTTTCGTTTGGTGGTATTTGATAACCTCTGCGTTTTTTTTTTTTTTTGCGCTATAAACAAAAGAAGTGCGACGATTTAGAAAAAAAAATGTTTACTTTTTGATTTAATAAATATCACAATTTTAAAAAAAAATAACTGTTTTGTTCCTCAGTTTAGGCAGATATTTAATTCTTCTACATATTTTTGGTAAAAAAAACGCAATAAGCGTATATATTGATTGGTTTGCGCAAAAGTTATAGCATCTACAAAATAGGGGATAGATTTATGGCATTTTTCTTTATTTTTATTTTTTTGCTAGTAATGGCGGCGATCTGCGATTTTTATTGTGACCGTGACATTGCGACGGACATATCGGACACTTTTGACACTATTTTGGGACTATTCACATTTATACAGCGATTAGTGCTATAAAACTGCACTGATTACTGTGTATATGTGACTGGCAGGGAATGGGGTTAACAATAGGGGTCGCTTAAGGGTTTAATATGTTCCCTAGGGAGTGATTCTAACTGTAGGGGGGGGAGACTCACAAGGGGAGGAGACCGATCGGTGTTCCTCTGTACTGGGAAAACACCATCGGTCTCCTCTCCTCTGACAGGACGTGGATCTGTGTGTTTACACACACAGATCCACGGTCCTGCTGTGATCCCGGGCAATCGCGGGTGCCCGGCGGACATTGCGGCCGCTGGGCACGTGTACCGGGTCCCGAGCGATGCGGCGGGCGCACGCCCCCTAGACGGCCGGGAAGCACGGACGTCATATGGCGTCCAGCCGGAGGGAGAGAAGGTTCCTGCCGGCGTCATATTACTATGGCCCGGTAAGGAAGTGGTTGAAATGTACGTTTTTTCCTTAAACTTCCCTCCTAAAATTGGGGTGCGTGTTATACGCCGATAAATACGGTATATATATATATATATATATATATATATATATATATATATATACACATACATACATATATATATATATATATATATATACCGTATTTATCGGCGTATAACACGCACCCCAATTTTAGGAGGGAAGTTTAAGTTTTTTTTTCCCTTTAATATTCTTAGTTTCCATTTAGCCAGGTGAAAAAGATGAAATAGTAGGATTTTTAAAACAGCTTACCTGTAAAATCCTTTTCTTGGAGTACATCACGGGACACAGAGCAGCATAGTCATTACTATGTGGGTTATATAGATTACCTTCAGGTGCTGGCACTGGCAACTTCCAAAACAGGAAGTACCCTCCCCTATATAAGCCCCTCCCATCCGGGAGTACCTCAGTTTTGTAGCAAAGCAATACGTGTCCCCAAAAGAGGGGTGGGAGCTCTGT
This sequence comes from Rana muscosa, assembly GCA_029206835.1. NCBI lineage: Eukaryota > Metazoa > Chordata > Amphibia > Anura > Ranidae > Rana > Rana muscosa. Next base: position 387,278,498 of record CM055125.1, on the reverse strand, counting down.
GTCCCGTGATGTACTCCAAGAAAAGGATTTTACAGGTAAGCTGTTTTAAAAATCCTACTTTCTTGTTCATACATCACGGGACACAGAGCAGCATAGTCATTACTATGTGGGACGTCCCAAAGCAATGCCACATGAGGGGGGGGATACACCATACATAAGCTGGGCGCCATCAGGCATGAGGATCTTTTGCGGCCTGCAACACACTGCGCCCAAAGGCGACATCCTCCTGACTTCTAACGTCCACCTGGTAGAACCTAGTAAACGTGTGTACTGAAGACCATGTTGCGGCCTTACAAATTTGCACCAGGGAGGCCTGGTGATGCACTGCCCATGAAGTTCCAACTGCTCTCGTGGAGTGCGCCCTAACTTTGAACGGAGGCGGTCTACTTCTCAAGCCATAGGCTTGTATTATGACCTGTCGAATCCACTTGGCTAAAGTAGATTTTGATGCTGCCTGACCCTTTCTGGGGCCTTCCGGCAGAACAAACAAAGAATCCGTTCTACGAATCTGAGCAGTGGCTTCTAGATAAGCTTTAACTGCTCTTACTACATCCAAAGAATGCAATAACTTTTCCTCTACCGAGCTTGGTTTGGGGAAAAAAGAAGGAAGAACCACATCCTGGTTCAAGTGAAACCTTGATACCACCTTAGGAAGAAAGGCTGGGTGAGGACGTAATACTACTCTAACCAGATATGGCTCTTTACAGGACATGGCGGCTAATTCCGACACTCTTCTAGCCGAGCATATGGCTACTAAAAATATCAATTTCCTGGTGAGTAGAACCAAGGAAATGTGCCGCAAAGGTTCAAATGGCTGCTTCTGCAGAACCGACAGAACCAAATTTAGATCCCATGGGCATATGGGAGCCTTAATCGGTGGAATAATACGAGTCACACCTTGCATAAAGGATTTGACAAGTGAATGCATAGCCAGGGGCCTTTGAAATAGTATTGACAAGGCCGAAACCTGGCCCTTGATAGTACTTAAGGCAAACTTCCTGTCTACAGCCCACTGCAGGAAGTCCAGAATTCTGCCTATAACGTACTTACGTGGATGCCATTTTCTGGCCTCGCACCAAGTGATGTACGCCTTCCAAACTCTATAGTAGATCTGCCTGGATACAGGCTTCCTGGCATTGATTATAGTTGATACCACAGAGTTAGAGAGACCTCTCTTCTTTAGGATGTGGGATTCAATAGCCAGGCCGTTAAACTTAGAGTTAGTAAGGAAGGGTGGTATATCGGTCCTTGCGAAAGCAGGTCCGGACGACGTGGAAGGGTCCAAGGACTCTCCACAGACATTTTGATGATCTCCGCGTACCAGGCCCTTCGGGGCCACGCTGGAGCCACCAGGATCACCGGCTTCTTCTCCAACCTGACTCTGCGAAGGAGTCGAGGCAACAATTGTAGCGGAGGGAATGCATATATCAGTCTGAACTGATCCCAAGGGAACACCAGAGCATCCGAGCCGCAAGCGAGGGGATCCCTTGTCCGGGAGACAAATCTGTCCACCTTTGCGTTGAATCTGGATGCTAGCAGATCTACATCCGGTGTTCCCCACCGCTGACATATTGCTCGGAAGACCTCGGGATGAAGGGACCATTCCCCTGGGCATAACTGTTGGCGACTCAGAAAGTCCGCCTTCCAATTCTCCACCCCTGGAATGAAGACAGCTGATATACATGGGACATGCTTTTCTGCCCATTCCAGGATGTGACTTACTTCCCTCTGGGCTGCACGACTCCTGGTGCCTCCCTGATGATTGATATATGCCACTGCTGTGGCATTGTCTGATTGAATTCTGACAGGGGACCCTTGGAGTCTGGATGTCCAGGCTACTAGGGCGTACCGGGCTGCTCGTATCTCTAAGAGATTGATGGGCAGGGTTTTTACTACCTTTGACCATCTGCCCTGGAGAGACCATTGCTCCAGTACTGCCCCCCAGCCTATAAGGCTGGCATCTGTAGTGACCACCTTCCAAGATATCGGGCTGAAGGGTTTTCCCTTCTGGAGATTCTGGGGGATCAACCACCAGCAGAGACTCTTCCGAACGGAAGGGGACAAAGCCATCGGGAAGTCTAGAGCCTGAACTTTTCCGTTCCAGGCTGACAATATGGCCCTTTGTAAATTCCTTGAGTGGAATTGGGCGTATGGTACAGCTTCGAATGATGCTACCATCTTTCCTAGCAGCCTCATGCACAGGCGTATGGACGGCTGTCTTTTTGCACAAAGCAGACGGACCAAGGCCCTCAAAGAGGATACCTTGTCTAGAGGTAAGAAAATCTTCCTCTGGTCTGAATCCAGCCGTAGCCCTAGATATACCAGGTTTTTCACTGGCTGTAGGGCTGACTTGTCCAGGTTGATGACCCAACCGTGAGACTCTAGATACTTGATTGTATCGACAATTACCACTTCTAGCTTGGCAACTGAGTGGTCCATCAACAACAGGTCGTCTAGGTATGCCATTATCGTTACACCCCGTGTTCTTAGATCGGCCAACAGTGGGGCCAGAATTTTTGTGAACACTCGTGGTGCTGTGGCCAGACCAAATGGTAAGGCTCTGAACTGAAAATGGCGCCCTTCTACTGCAAAGCGTAGGAATTTTTGATGACCTGGAAAGATGGGAACATGCAAGTAAGCATCTTTGATGTCGATCGAGGCTAACCATTCCTCCCCTTGTAGGGCAGCGGTGACCGATCGGATCGACTCCATCCGGAAAGACCGGACGTTTAGAAATTTGTTTAGACTCTTTAGGTCCAATATGGGTCTTATGTCCCCGTTTGGCTTCGGGACTGTGAAAAGGTTTGAGTAGAAACCCAACCCCCACTCTTCCATAGGAACCTCCATAATTACTCCTTGGAGCAATAGTTGTTCTAACGCCAATAGGAGAGACCCTCTTTTTAGAGGGTCTCTTGGCATGCCTGACCACATAAAATGGGACGGAGGAGACTCTTTTAACTCCAACTTGTATCCCAGAGTTACTGCGGAGAGCACCCATCTGTCTTTGATCGTCTCCCGCCAGGTCTCTGCGAACAACTGAAGTCTTCCCCCCACCCGTTTGAGTGGGGGCAGCCCTTCATAGGCTTGACTTGGAGGCTGGTTTAGTACCTCTTCGGATCCAGGGCTTTTTATTACCCTGTGGCTGTCCCTGATTTTTACCTCCTGAGTTTGACCGAGGAGGCCGTCGGAACTGCTTAGTAGCAGACGTCGCAGGGATAGGAGAGGTAGTCCTCTTAAAAGATGGACCCCTAGACCTCTTTTTACTCGGTAAGAGAGTACTTTTACCACTGGAAATCTTCTGGATATACTTATCCAGGTCTTCGCCAAAAAAGGCGTTCCCCATGAAATGGGAAGCTAACTAAGAGCTTCTTACAGGGAGCTTCAGCAGACCAGTTTTTGAGCCACAGAAGCCTACGCATATGTACCAAAGACAGCGTGAGGCGGGAGGCCTGATGGATAGAATCCTTGATGGCGTCAACCGCAAAGCATAATGCTCTAGGCAGATCAGCCAGAGCCTGGGCCTGCTGGTCTGGCAAATCCCTCAGGACCATTTTCATTTGATCCTTTAAAGCTTGGCAGACCCCAATAGCTGCCACTGCTGGCTGTGTAACAGCCCCTGCTGTGGAAAAAGCAGATTTTAATAAAGATTCCAATTTTTTATCCACTGGATCTTTGAACATTTGAACATTATCTACTGGACATGTCAGTGATTTGTTCACAGAAGAGATGGCTGCATCCACCGTAGGAACATTCCATCTCTGGGTGAACTTTTCCTCCATGGGATAGATCACCGGAAACCTTTTAGGCGGAACAAATAGTTTATCAGGATGTTCCCAGTCCTGGTATATAAGTCCTTCCAATAATGGATGTATTGGAAAGGAGCAATTAACCTGGGGAGCTTTTAGCGACCCCAATGAGGAGACAGCAGTAGTTGATGGTTCAACAAGAGGCATTTTAAATGCAGATCGAACCATGTCAGTTAGGGTCTGGACCCACAATCTTTCAGTCTGCGATGCTGAAAATGGTTCATCTACTGTCGATTCCTCAAAAACAGAGCTAACCTCCTCCTGATCCCCTTCAGGTAGGTCGGTCCCTTCCTGGGACTGTTGCTCTGCCAACAGGCACTCTAATGGAGGTGATGGAGATCTGGCGCGCTTTCTTTCCTGTAGAGAAGAAGCGATCAATGCTGCCAATCTCTGCTCCAATCCCTCCAGAGTTGAGGAAAAAACCTCCTCTGTTATATATGCAGGAGCAGGTGGACTGAGGACAGCCGCAGTACCTGGCACTCCCGGGGGTTCCTTATGGGTATTAACCTCTGATTTCTCAGGGGAGGAGGGTGCAGATGACTGCTCCAGATCCTCAGAGCCCGATGGAGACCCCCTACACTTCCTGAGAGGTATATCTCGGAGTTTTTTAGGCGGCATATTCCTTAGTTCAAAGCTGAGGTATTCCAGCCGCAATACACCCCTTACTGAAATAGTCTAATGCAATTTGCTGCTATGTACATCAGTGGGTGTCTACTAATGCGTCTTTCTGGGGATGCCTGTATCAACCGCCCGCTGTAAGCCCCTATACCATGCTACCAGCTCCTTTTCATGCTCTGTGTCCATAGCAAGCAGCGTGGACTGAGTCCTTTTATCTTGCTGGGACGCCCGCACATGCGCAGAAGCGCTGGGCGCACAGAGCGCGTCATCCGCCAGGCTCCGCCCCCTTTTTTTAAGCTAAACCTTATAAAAGGAAAGCATGTGTGCGCGCGCGCGCGTGCACGTGTGCGCTCTTGGCGCCATGTAGGGAGAGAAGCCAGGGTCCCTGTTTCACCAGGACTCTGGGATGGAAGGAAACTACTTGGCAGCATGACAGAGGAATGCAGCTTCCCTGATAGAGAGCTCACTCATCTGCCTGGACTTTCACCATGGAAGGAATAGTCCCAAGAAAAAAGACGTTCCACAGCGGCCTCTAGTGGACAAACACAGGTACCGCACCTTTGTCTTTTTTTTTTTTTTTTTTTAAAACCTCCTTTATGAAAAAACATTTCCAGGTTTACAGTTTTTTTAAAACTTCCCTTATGAAAAAACATTTCTAGGATTTCTTAGGCATATACAGCTATTAGCGGGAATACCCTTTAGGTAACAGGCAGAAAGACATATTAGGCTTGGGGGTCCCCTCAATAGAACCAAGTTCCTGAGGGGCCCCCACTTACCTTTTCCCCGCCGCAGGACTTTGTTTGGTCCACAGAAGCCCAAACTTCACCTCTCACGGCAGGCATTGTACTAGACCTTCAGGGACCGGGTTCCCAAGGATTCCACTCCCCTGGACCTGTATAGCACCCTGCACAGATAGCCTCTTGGTTTTGGGTATGACCAGAGCTCTGGATCCCAGGGTCCAGCCCTCCTAAGAGAGGCATTACAGGCAAAACCCTGCTCTTCTCTGCAAGGCCCGGGTACCGACCGTTTAGCTATGAAGCTTTTTTGGTCGGATCCGGAATAGCTTGCTAAGGCCCAGAGAACCTGTACACAAGCCCAGATGAATACATGTTAACCTTGGCCAACACCTTAGACACTGGCAAAAAACTGAGGTACTCCCGGATGGGAGGGGCTTATATAGGGGAGGGTACTTCCTGTTTTGGAAGTTGCCAGTGCCAGCACCTGAAGGTAATCTATATAACCCACATAGTAATGACTATGCTGCTCTGTGTCCCGTGATGTATGAACAAGAAATTACATATTAGTTTTCATGTCTACCAAGAAATTATATATATATATATATATATATATACATATATATATATATATATATATAGATATATATATATATATATATATATATATATATATATCTATATATATATAGATATATAGATAATTTCTTGGTAGACATGAAAACTAATATGTAATATTTCATCTTTTTCACCTGGCTAAATGGAAATTAAAAATATTAAAAGGAAAAATATATATAAAAAAATAAAAAATAAATAATAAAATTAAGGAAGTTAATTTTATATATACCCGCACTATGGACATACATTTCCTATAAACAAATAAAATGTGTGAATACCTCAAAATAAATAAATAAATGTATTTTTTTTTTTTTTTAAAGCTGCTGCTGTAGTAATAGGTTTATGGATCTTATATGCAAAATCAAAATAGAGCCAAGTGCTGCTTCTATATCATATCTCAAATATAAACTCAATATGTGATTATCTCATATATATATACAAATAATCAACAACCAATCTTATATAAAGTGCTGGTAATAAACTATTGAATGTGACTTTACACCAGCACTTTATGTAAGATTGGTTGTTGCTCATTTGTAGATATATATGAGATAATCACATATTGAGTTTATATCTGAGATATGATATAGAAGCAGCACTTGGCTCTATTTTGATGATGAATAAAATAAGGCAGACTTGAAGGACCACTTGGTCTTCTTTTTTCTGTCGCTCTTCTATGTTTTAAACTCCCCTTGACTATCATTCAGATACAGCTGGCTGGACCGAGTTCTATTGCAAAGGGTGGAATGTATCACTGGATGAAAAGAAAAAAAAGAGGATTGTGGAATTTTAGTTTTCTGCCATTCTTGGAACTGGAAATTTTAGGGACCGGCAATATCGCCCCCTGACATTTCCCCCCTCCCGGCTTCTCCTCCTGGCCAATACGGTCGCTTCTCCTCCCGGTCAATCTGGTCTTAGGGCCTGCTTCCTGTCCTGATTGGCCAGGAGGAGAAACAGACAGACATTAGCAAATGTTGATTCGCAAATGTCACAAGTGGGTGGACTTAAGCCCTGTACACACGATCGGATTTCCTATGGATTTTTAACCGATGGATTTTTCCATCGGAAAACCGATGAAGCTGACTTCCATCAGTCTTGCCTACACACCATCTGTCAAAAAACCGACCGTACCAAACGCGGTGATGTAAAACACTCCGACAAGCCAAGAAAAATGAAGTTCAATGCTTCTGAGCATGCGTCGACTTGATTCTGAGCATGCGTGGGTTTTTTATCCGATGGAGTTCCCCACAGACGATAGTAATTTGCTATAGTTTTTTTTTTCCCATCGGATAAATTTAAAACATGTTCTATTTTTTTACACCGATAGAAAAAAAAACGATGGGGCCCATACACGATCGGTTTGTCCGATGAAAAAAGTCCATCAGACTGTTTTCATCGGTAAAACCGATCGTGTGTACAGGGCTTAAGCACAACCTTTGTGAAGCCAATTAGAGCATCAGGCTCTAATCGTGTGCCTCCAAAAAAAATTAAAAAACATGTAGAAATATATGCGTCTGTCGCCCCCGCATGGAGATTAGAGGCCGGCGCATGGAGATTAGGGGGGGGAGTCATCCCTGCGCCCCTTATGGACCGGCTGCAGGTACCCGTCTCCTAAAACTTCAAGTGCACCTAATCGCAGGTGGGGTTGAGGAGCTAAGACCTGGTCTTCAAACTGTTGAACATCACAGGCTAGTTAGTAAATAATGTAACCCATTTGAATACAATTCAGCTGCAAATAAATGATACCACTATTAAAAAACAAAAAAATGCTAAAAAGATGTACTTATCCTTTAAAGTGGAACTAAACCCTCCTATCGTTTTCAGCCAAGGAAGCTGCCATCTTGGCCTCTGTTTAATTTTCAGCTGCCATGGTGCTGCACATGTGATCAGTTATGAGACCAGCCCCTGGATGGTTTGAAAGTTGGTTGAGAGCACAACCGAAGTGACAGTTAAGCCCTGTACACACGATCGGATTTCCTATGGATTCAAATCTGATTGATTTTTCCATCGGAATTCAGATGAAGCTGACTTCCATCAGTCTTGCCTACACACCATCAGTCAAAAATCCGACCGCCCAAAACGCAGAGACGTAAAACACTCCGACGAGCCGAGAAAAATGAAGTTCAATGCTTCTGAGCATGCGTCAATTTGATTCTGAGCATGCGTGGGTTTTTTCTCCGATGGAGTTCCACACAGACGATCGGAATTTGCTATCGTTTTTTTTTTTCCATCGGATAAATTTGAAAACATGTTCTATTTTTTCTTACCGATGGAAAAAAGACTGATGGGACCCACACACGATCGGTTTGTCCGATGAAAAAAGTCCATCGGACTGTTTTCATCTGTAAAACCGATCGTGTGTACAGGGCATTGTGCCGGAAATGTAACTGTTTTTTGAAACTGTTAAATCGATGAGTTTACTTCCACTTTAAGCAGCACACAGCCTATGAAAGCCAATAAGTAAATGTGTAAGATAATGGTTAGTAATTAAAAAGGTAATTCATTCTGCCAGCATGATACAATGTAAACAAGAAATTCTATATATTACATTTGTTCAAATTCTACATTCATATTCTTTTTTTTACTTCTGTAGTAAAATGTATCAGACTCAGTTTCTTTTTTCCTCGATTCACACCTGTGCATGGTGTGGGCTGTGTATAGGGCAGCCTAATACGTTTCAATAGGCTTCCCTACCGGCAAGCAACATGGGGAATGAAATCACGCCACGCCAAAACCGCATGGTGCTGTGACACTATGGAGTTTGGCATGCGTGAAAATGCGCAATGCTGCTGATGTGTGGGGGTGCAATTAAGAATTAAAGGTACCCCTGCGCATCTACTAAAGTGGAGCACATTTCTCTGCGTGTCGGGAAAGCGCATGATTTTGTGTGTGTGCGCGGGTGCATTTCACCTTCCCTCCTGTAGATGGCTCTGTGCCATTATTACATGAGAAGTGGAGTCTTATAAGAGCATTGAGCCCTTAGAGATTCCATACAGTTCCTTAAAAGGAGAAGTACGGGGAAAGCTTGTTTGGCTGCACTTCTCTTGTGGATCACAGGAGTGCAGTTCGTTCTGCAGTCCTGTGAGCCGTTTTCAGCCGACAGCGTGCTGAAGCCCAATGTCGGCTGACATCACAGAGCCGGTCTAGGCTCGGGCAAGATCGCGACGAGGAAGTCAGGATCCGCCCACATTCCTGGACCGACACCCGGCTCAGCCGCTCAGAGAGCCGCTGAGAGCCTGAGCCGGCCGCTCCTGCCCCCTCAACAGCCCATAGCTTCAGTGAGCGCGGGGAGACAGAGCAAACAGCCGGTGACTGACAGACACCAGCTCTCTGCTCAGGGAGCTGTGAGGACCGAGCGATCGGCGACATTTGATCACTTGGTTCTCAGTGTTAGAGCCGGCGGGGGACAGATGCAGCATCCACCTAGGTAAGTATGATTCTGAAAAAAAAAAATCTCTATTCTTCTCTTTTAAGAGAAGAAGTGGTCTGATTGGACACTGAACTCTGGAGCGACTTTGGTGGCCATTCTGGTGAGTAGAGGGTCAGGGACAGAAACCCATTTATGGGGGAGAGCGCCAAGTGTAGGGAAAGGTTCCTGTGGAGTAGGGACAGCTCAGGACAGGCCCCTTGGTCTTTGGTGATACTCCGATGTTGGGAATGGAGTCATGGTTAAGGTAGAAAGTGGTACTTCAGCCTAAATGCCTCTTCTTATGGAATGTTACCCCTGCTAGCCCAAGCCATCCTCTGATAACGTGAATACAGTGCTGTAACCCCTCTGCTCAGAAGAGAGAGAAGAAGATAAGGGATCGAGAGGAGAGAGAGGAAGATGAAGGCTGGAGAAGAGAGAGAAGAAGATGAAGGATGGAGAAGAGAGAGAAGAAGATAAGGGATCGAGAGGAGAGAGAGGAAGATGAAGGATGGAGAAGAGAGAGAAGATGAAGGATGGAGAAGAGAGAGAAGAAGATGAAGGATGGAGAAGAGAGAGAAGAAGATGAAGGATGGAGAAGAGAGAGAAGAAGATAAGGGATCAAGAGGAGAGAGAGGAAGATGAAGGATGGAGAAAAGAGAGAGAAAAGAAGATGAAGGATGTAGAAGAGAGAAGTCAGTTTGCTGCCCTTGCGCTGGCCCCCGGAGGGCATCCTGCCTCATTGGAGATGTGCCTCCTCCTCATCCTCCTCGGTTCTCAGTGTTAGAGCCGGCGGGGGACAGATGCAGCATCCACCTAGGTAAGTATGATTCTGAAAAAAAAAAATCTCTATTCTTCTCTTTTAAGAGAAGAAGTGGTCTGATTGGACACTGAACTCTGGAGCGACTTTGGTGGCCATTCTGGTGAGTAGAGGGTCAGGGACAGAAACCCATTTATGAGGGAGAGCACCAAGTGTAGGGAAAGGTTCCTGTGGAGTAGGGACAGCTCAGGACAGGCCCCTTGGTCTTTGGTGATACTCCGATGTTGGGAATGGAGTCATGGGGAAGGTAGAAAGTGGTACTTCAGCCTAAATGCCTCTTCTTATGGAATGTTACCCCTGCTAGCCCAAGCCATCCTCTGATAACGTGAATATAGTGCTGTAACCCCTCTGCTCTGTTCTGCATATACTGTTCAACTCTTTATATTTGTGCCAAAGACTTTTTGCTTGTGTGTATCGCACAATAGCAAGGACTCATATAGGATATAGTGCTTTATACCAAGGGTCTACAAACTTTCTAAACAAAGGGCCACTTTTCTATCCTTCACAAGGAGGGTCGGACTGTGTTCAGTGGGAATAGAAAAGGTCCCTACGTCAGTAGGAATAAATAATGCCCCATCTTTCGTGTCAATGGAGGAATAACACCCCATCATTGGTGTCAGTGGGAGAAATTGTGCCCCATCTTTGGTGTCGTTGGGAGGAATTGTGCTCCTTCATTGGTGTCACTAGAGTGAATTGTCAGGAGTGTGTAATTTCCCTGCTCCTCATTGCAGCATCCTGGTTTTGGCTGTGGCATTCTCTTTGTCTGTCTGCTCACCTGCAAGGTGATTAATGTGGCCAGTCTCTGGGTGGAGACCAAACCTGATTTAAGCCAGCCAAGCCTGTAGTCTCATGCTTGTGATATTGCACTTTGTAACACGTGCTCAAAGCTCTCTGTTTGTCTGTCCTGCTCTGCTGTTTGGATCCCCTAGTTGACAACCCTGGATCGGATATCGACTATTCTCTGAACTCTTCCTGCCTTTTGACTACGGATTGACCCTGACTATATATATATTTATATATATATATATATATATATATTTATATATATATATATTGTTTTTTAAATTTTATAATAGTATATATAATTAATGGTACATAGAAGTTGTATCACCTAACAAGGTCCATTTAATACTAATTAATATGGAAACAAACTTATGTCATCTACTGGTATGCAACCTAAGAAAAATTTGAAATTGTATATGAACACCTATGTAACCCAAAAGAAAAAAATATATATATATATATATAAACACACATAAATTTAATATAAATAATAATAAAAAAAATATATATATGTATATATATTTTGTTTTTAATTTGTACTAGAGTTTTTATATATATATATATATATATATATATATATATATATATATATATATATATATATATATACATACACACACATAATAACTATAAATACACTCTATATATAAACTCTAAATTATACACACACACACATAAATATAATATAAACATATATATATATATATATATATATACACACATATATATATATTTTTATTATTATTTATATTATATTTATGTGTGTGTATATATAATTTAGAGTTTATACATAGAGTTTATTTATAGAGTTTATATATATATATATATATATATAATATATATATATATATATATATATAAACTCTAGTACAAATTAAAAACAAAAAAATTATTCAGGTTTTCAAAACTGGACATGCATGAGAAACCAGCCAGAGAAATGTCCCTACACACACAACAGGCCTTCTATCCAATAGGGCCATTAAAGGACAATGCAGTCAGAACAAATAATAATTGCATAAAAAAGATTGCAACTCTGCAACAGAGGTTAACACGATGTAAAAGTAATTAATAATATTGAATATTGTATCAACATATTTTCTATAGCATCATTTTGTGTTTTGAGAGCTTTAAACTAGGGTACACCCTGCCTAGGGGTTAAATAAGGTGACTTTGTCCTATTAAACACTGAATAAATGCTTAAGCTGTGTAATTACACTAGTAACCACACCGATTCTTATGTCAGATCAGTAAACCTTGAAGGTATTTTGTAAAGGACACTTTAAAGAAATGTAAAGATTTGCAAAAAGGATGTTAATCTTGCATTTTTTTTTTTATTATTATTTATATTCCAATAAATCTGCCATTGCAAATCCTATAACAGTAGAAAAAAAAAAAAAAACACACGCATAACTAGAGTGGGTAGATCATGGGAAATACATTTTATCCATTAAGCAAAACCCACAGAGCATATAGTCCAATAAAGAAATAAATACAATTTAAAAATTAAAAAGAAATACGGCAGTGGTTGCTTCACAAGATATTACAATCTTTCATAAATAAATACACAAATAAATAAAATTTAAAAATATATTAAAATATAATGTTGCAGTCATTACTAGACAAGGTCTTTAAAAAAATAAATTAATACATTATTAAAAAAATAAATACAATATTAAAAAAATAAAAATACGGCAGTGGTAGCTCAGCAAAGTGTCAAGAATAAAATTTATAAAAATAAAAAAAATAGTATATATATATATATATATATATATATATATATATATATATATATGCACACACACACACACACATATATATATATATATATATATATATATATATATATATATATATATATGAAAATACATTTATTTTTATCCTTTTCGGAACAAAGCATAATAAACCACAGAGTGTAGTGCTACAACAAAGTGAAGTATGGTATTACAAAATAATATTTAGGCCTGGTCTAGGCCTATGCAGGTTGCAGTTTGCATATTCCAGGTGCATTTTGCAATTTTTTCATGGAACCAAAAACCAGAAAAAAAGTCCCTGGCCCTTCCCATAAATTCTCAGATGTGAGCATGACCCACATAGATGTGCGCAGACTATTGCATTTGCGTGTGCCCTCCAAAGTTCAAACACACGGTACCGATCACTCCCTGTATCCATGCAGAAAGGGAAGGGGGCCGTTAATTACATATTTACAGGCCTCTCCCCCCCCCCCTCATCCTAAAACACCTCCCTGCGTGTGCCCGCAGCAGCAGCTGGTGGGAGAGAAGAGGGGGAAGCCAGGGCAGTAGGGGGAATCTGCACTGCACTGGGAGATTAGGGTGTGCCCAGGCACGCCTTGCACACCCTGTGTGCACGCCTACGATGACCCATAGGAAACCATAGTAAATGGACTGTCGTGTGTTTCTGCAAAACTGAAAGTGCAGTAAAAAAAAGGCATAGGTGTGAACCAGGCCTAAAATGCTGCAGTGTTTGCTCGACAAAGCCTCAAAAAATAAATAAAAAAAATAAACAAATAAAAAAACCTTTAAAAAATAAAAATAAAAAATGTTGCAGTGGGTGCTCAACAAGGTGTCAATAAATAAATAAATATAAAAAAAATAATACATTTTAATAATTGTAAATACATTTTGTCCTTTATAGAACAAACCATAAAAGAAAAAAAAAAAAAACACAGAGTGTAGTACTACAACAAGGTGAAGTATGGTATTACAAAATAACATGCTGCAGTGTTTGCCTGACACAGCCTCAAAAATAAGTAAATAAATAACCAAACAAACAAATAAATAAACCTTAAAAATTTTTAAAAAAAATGTTGCAGTGGTTGCTCAACAGGGTGTCAATAAATAAATAAATAAATATTAAAAAGTAATAAATTTAAATAATTGGAAATACATTTTGCCCTTTATAGAACAAAGCATAACAAACCACAGAGTGTAGTACTACAACAAAGTGAAGTATGGTATTACAAAATAACATGCTGCAGTGTTTGCTCTAAACAGCCTCAAAAATAAGTAAAAATTTAAATAAATAGCCAAACAAACAAATAAATAAACCTTTAAAAAAAAAAAAAAAAATGTTGCAGTGGTTGCTCAACAAGGTGTCAATAAATAAATAAATAAATATTAAAAAGTAATAAATTCAAATAATTGGAAATACATTTTGCCCTTTATAGAACAAAGCATAACAAACCACACTAAAGTGAATTATGACATCGCTAAATGAATGAACAATAATAAAGTATGCCAATGATAAAGCAATACATTATTTAAATGCTGCAGTGGCTGCTCAACAAGTTGTCAAATAAAAAAAATATATATATAATTGGGGGAAAAAAAATTGTTATCCTTTTACAGACCAAAGCATTAGCAGTATAATATATAAATACTGCAGTGATCGCCCCACCAAGGCGCCAACAACAAAAATAAACCTTTGTGTATCTCTGTTAGATCTGCACATCTAAATCTGGGTCTGCTGCTCTGATAAATCTCCCATGCAGAGGGAATTGAAGCTCGCTGGCTTCCCATGTGAACTTTGCACTCATTTTTCTGCCATAAGAAAGCCTGCCTATTTTGTGAAAAGACCTTGAAATACAGCAGAGTCCAGGGAAAGGCTGCCATTCAATTACCATTAAGAAGCACTTATCAGATCCTGCAATAGTTTATTGCTTAGCACCTAGCCTAGTTTACTCAGCTGCATACAATAGCAAACAGTTCCATTGTTTCTCCAAACTCCACAAAAGCCCATTGCAATGTCACCACGGCGGAGGGCTGCACTGCCACCTGCAGGAAAGAGAGCGACTCAAGGAACTCAGCCAAACACAAAAGTTCCTCAGCCAAGATTCAACCAGTTTTCATTCTAGAAGCAATGAACCAAAAAAACTCTTATGTTTTGCTCGCCTAGGTCAAGTAACTGTTCTCTTTTTTATTTTTATTTTTTTCAAGCATCAATGTTTTTTAACACTCCAAAAGGGGACATGTATAGAGGCATAAACCAATACATGATTCCGAATATTCCAGCAAAATGTGGACATTTCACCAAAGCAAGGGCGTAACCTTAGCCATAAACATCTGCTGTGGGGCCCAGCTACGGTTGCCACCTCATCCCTTTAAAACCGAATACATATTAATTAGAGCAGTGTTTCTCAACTCCAGTCCTCAAGGCGCACCAACAGGTCATGTTTTTGGGATTTCCTGCAGATGAAACAGCTGTGGTAATTACTAAGGCAGTGAAACTGCTCAAATCACCTGTGCAAATCACTGGAAATCCCCAAAACATGACCTGTTGGTGCGCCTTGAGGACTGTAGTTGAGAAACACTGAATTAGAGTTCTGTGGCTGATTAAGTTGGTAATTAAACTCACTTGATGCCTTATCTGCATTAAATTAGCCTAGGAAGCCGAGTAATTAATATGTGTTTGTGTTTAAAGGGAAGAGGTGGCAACCCTAGGCCCGGAGGAAGAGAGGGGCAGCACTTGGGTTGCCATCTCATCGCTTTAACACCGAACACGTATTAATGACACAGGTTCTGTGGCTGATTAAGGAGTTAAATAAACTCACTTCGTGCCTTATCTGTTTTATATTAGCCTCAGAACCTGTGTGATTCATATGTGTTCGGGTTTAAAGGGAAGAGGTGGCAACCCTAGGCCCGGAGGAAGAGAGGGGCAGCACTTGGGTTGCCATCTCCTCCCTTTAAAACCAAACACATATTAATGACACAGGTTCTATGGCTGATTAAGGAGTTAATTAAACTCACTTGGTGCCTTATCTGCTTTATATTAGCCTCAGAACCTGTGTGATTCATATGTGTTCGGGTTTAAAGGGAAGAGGTGGCAACCCTAGGCCCGGAGGAAGAGAGGGGCAGCACTTGGGTTGCCATCTCCTCCCTTTAAAACCAAACACGTATTAATGACACAGGTTCTATGGCTGATTAAGGAGTTAATTAAACTCACTTGGTGCCTTATCTGCTTTATATTAGCCTCAGAACCTGTGTGATTCATATGTGTTCGGGTTTAAAGGGAAGAGGTGGCAACCCTAGGCCCAGCCGAAGAGAGGGGCAGCACTTGGGTTGCCATCTCATCCCCTTAAAACCAAACACGTATTAATGACACAGGTTTTGTGGCTAATTAAGGACTTATTTTTACTCCCTTGGTGCCTTATCATCTTTAAATTAGCCTCAGAACCCATGTAATTCATATGTGTTCAGGTTTAAAGGGGTGAGGTGGCAACCCTAAGCAGCACTGTCTGGTTACATGGTTAATAATACAGGTAACTGTAGCACTTAGTATATAGATCTGGATACATTACATGCATGCACAGTTTGGGTATCTCCATATAGGAGTGCCATGGAAGCAAGCAGAGTTCTGAAGACCTTGGAGATGGCAATTAAAGATGGCCGCTTGCTAGGAAGGTCCATCACACATAGAACAAAGAATGGGAATATTCAGATGGGAAGGTCATTGATTGAGCGGACTTTCATAGAATTGAATGCTGTAGTGCTACAGGGGTAGGTTGAGCTTGCCAAACTTGTACCAAACAGATGAAAATGCATTCTTATGCATGGTTAGACAGCCAAAATTGCCATATAAAAGGTATTTCAAAGACCACTCAAAATAGATATTTCAGTTTTGGTTGGGTACCAGCATGTTAAATCACCAGCTGAAAAATTGAGCACTTTTGATACTCAAGAGTTTGTTTCTCCGCCCACTCCCACAAGGTGACAACAATGGTGTCACCCTTACTCGTTGAAGATACCGTTTGGCTAAATATAGAAATTTAGGTAGAACTGGGAAGCCTTGTGTAGAAATGTCTCTACTGAATGAGTTTTTAGAAGCCAGCAAGTGATTCAATTGGCCAGCAAACCTCACAGAAACCAAAATATAAGTTTTGAGTAGTGTTGATGCTTAAATCTGGATAAAGAAACTGAAACAAAAAAATGAATCTTTAGTGCAAGAATTAAGACAGTAATGCATTTTAGTTTACCTGTCGTGTGTGGATTGGACCGGGAGCTTTAAAGCCTCCTTGACAGCTGCATTCTGAGACACTGTACGGATCCGAGCTGCTTGAGGAACACTTAGACAATGAGTCACAACCCACCACAAATGTGTTGTCAAGAGGCAGCTCCTGGATGACATGGTGTTTTTTTGGCGGAACCGGCGTCTCGGGCTTAATCTGGAAGGTAGGCTGCGGAGAAGCAGACTTGTAGTGCTTGGCCAAATCTGGGCTGTCTGGCTTGAAGGTCGTCGGAGTGGTGCCCCAATTGTATTTTCCCATAGTCTGTTCTTCTAACTCCACCGGGATGTCCAAGGTGCCGTTGATGTGCTCGTGGGCAGGATCCTCTGTCTTAGTCTCTTCGATGGTAACAAAATTTAGAAGGAGGTTTTTTGGGGAGCGCTTCTTCTTCTTTTTCTTCTTCTTGATCTGGCGGTTTTCTTGGTTTGGGGAGACCCATTCGCCGGTCTGCTTGTTTTTCTGGACCACTTTGTGCCTTGGTGTTTGGCGGCAACGAACCAAAGCGGTGACAAAAATGACCAGGATCACCGTCATCGTGCCTGCAATGATGGCAATGATGATTTTGACGTAGTCGTTGGTTTGTGGCGTTATATCTCCTTCCCCGATATTCTGCCCTACTGGCGTTTCCATGTGTCTCCGCACAAGCTCTTGAATGTAAGATCCATTGGTAATGGTTTCATTGACAAATAAGTGCACCAGAGCTATGGCATGAAAGGGCTCTGGTTTTCCTGAATCGTTGACTTTAATAACAAGCCGATGTAGACCATGGTCCATAGCCAGGATTTTCTCTTTCAAGCTGATGTTGCCACTCCTTTCATCGATTGTAAACAAACCCCTTGGGTTCCCACCAACTATACTGTAGCGTAGATCAGCATTCACCCCTGTGTCATTATCAACAGCAAAAACCCGAGTAACAACAGATCCAGGGTTGGCCGATGAGGGCACTAGCTCATATGAATAGTTGGTGGATGGCATGACAAACACAGGTTTATTATCATTGACGTCTTCAACAAAGATGGTCACTTTCACTGTTGAAGATTTTTGGGGAGTGCCCCGGTCAACTGCTTTTACTTGAAAAGTATATGAACCCTGTTGTTCCCTGTCGAACGTGATGTTTGGTTTGATGACGCCTGTGTGGGGGTCGATTATAAAATTATCCCTGGCGTTGACAAGTGACAGACTAAACTCAGCATTCTCCCCGACATCTTCATCCGTTACCGTGATAAGACCAACGGTTCCATAAGTGGGCAAATTCTCTGGAACGTAGAAGTTGTACTCGTTATGGGTGAAGGAGGGGCTGTTATCATTTTGGTCAAGCACGGATAAGGTCACTGTGGTATTGGTCTGCAAGGACGGTACTCCATTGTCCTTTGCAATAACGGTAAATGAGTATCGGTCTTGTTTTTCTCTATCCAGCTTCCTGACCGCTGTAAGAATCCCCGTCCTCCTGTCAAGGTTGAATATAGATGGAGCATTGGGAGCCAACATGTAACTAAGTTCTGCGTTGCGACCACTATCTGCGTCAGTGGCGCTTATCTTGGTGAGTTCGGTTCCAGGAGGGTTGTTTTCGATAAAGGATAGCCCGATCACTGGAAGTGTGAAAACTGGAGGATTGTCATTTTCATCCTTTATCTTAATAAGAAGCATGGCAGACTGGTTTAATGGTGGTTTCCCGGAATCGGAGGCAACGATCTTAATGGCGTATTCCCTTGTCATCTCGAAATCCAGAGGGGCTGCGGTCTCCAGCAAGAACTGATTGTCAAACACCGGTTTTAACCTGAATGGGACATCATGGTCTGTGAAACAGGTCACCTTGCCATTAAGATCGGCATCCTTGTCTGTAACGGTAATCAAGGCTATCTTTGTATTAATCGGGGCCTTCTCCGATATTTGTACAGTGCCATTCACAGGATTTATTATATACCTTGTATCAATTGATGGGATGTTATCATTGATATCAGTGATGTTTATGGTGACAGTGGCCCTTGATGGGGTTGAACTGCCATCGCTGGCCAAAACGGTCAGCTTGTGATAGTGAGCTTCCTCGCGGTCCAGCGGCTCTTTCACCGTTATTAATCCAGTGTTGTTATCGATGGCGAAATGCCGCCTGGCAAGATTGGATATCTGGTTGCCGAAATAAAAGTGGATTTTGGCATTGGAGCCCAAGTCGGCGTCCGTCGCATGAAGTTGGCTCACAGAGGTCCCCACAGGGGCGTCCTCTGGAATGTTCACCTCTATGTCTTTGTCCTTAAACACGGGTCGGTTGTCATTGACATCGGTGACTGTCACTTGTAGTATGGCAGTACTCGATCTGGGAGGGTTACCCCCGTCTTCCACTTTGATCTTCATGACGTAAGTGTCCCTTTGCTCCCTGTCCAAACTCTGCTGGACAATAAGCTGTGGCCACTTGTCACCTTCGGGAGTTTCGATGACGTCAAGTCCAAACACATTCTGCCCCTGGAAAAAAAAAGAAAGAAGGTAGGATTTACTATTTTGCTCAAGATTCACCCAATCAAAACACCAAAAAAAACATTTTTAGAAATCAGTGTGCATTTTCATAAAGTTTTTTCAAAAACTTTACTATAGTCTTTCATGGCAGAGATGTTTTTGACCCAGACTGAGAAGACAAATATGCCTGTGTTGAGAGGGAAGGAATGATAATGTGTTTGTAAACCTCAAGAACAAACATGGTTGCATTAGTTTTGTTTATTTATTTATTGTGTATGTTTTATTATTTATTTACATATTTATTTATCTATTTACTTGTGTACTCATTTATGCATTGTGTGTTTTTGTATTATTTATTTATGCATGTATTTATTTATTTATGATTATTATTATTATTATTATTGTTATTATTATTATTATTATTTATATTATTATTTATGTACACTATATTACCAAAAGTATTGGGACACCTGCCTTTACACGCACATGAACTTTAATGGCATCCCAGTCTTAGCCCGTAGGGTTCAATATTGAGTTGGCCCCGCCCTTTGCAGCTATAACAGCAACAAGGTTTAGGAGCGTGTCTATGGGGATGTTTGACCGTTCTTCCAGAAGTGCATTTGTGAGGTCAGGCACTGATGTTGAACAAGAAGGCCTGGCTCGCAGTCTTCACTCTAATTCATCCCAAAGGTGTTCTATCGTGTTGAGGTGAGGACTCTGTGCAGGCCAGTCAAGTTCCTCCACCCCAAACTCGCTCATCCATGTCTTTATGGACCTTGCTTTGTGAACTGGTGCGCAGTCATGTTGGAACAGGAAAGGGCCATCCCCAAACTGTTCCCACACAGTTGGGAGCATGAAAATGTCTCGGGATACTGATGCCTTAAAAGTTCCCTTCACTGGAACTAATTGGCCAAGCCCAACCCCTGAAAAACAACCCCACACCATAATTCCCCCTCCACCAAATGATTTGGACCATTGCACAAAGCAAGGTTCATAAAAGACATGGATGAGCGAGTTTGAGGTGGAGGAACTTGACTGGCCTACACAGAGTCCTGACCTCAACCCGATAGAACACCTTTGGGATGAATTTGGGTGGAGACTGCGAGCCAGGCCTTCTCATCCAACATCAGTGTCTGACCTCCGCGCTTCTGGAAGAATGGTCAAACATTCCCATAGACACCCTCCTAAGCCTTGTGGACGGCCTTCCCAGAAGAGTTGAAGCTGTTATAGCTGCAAAGGGTGTGCCAACACAATAATTTACGTATAAAGGCAGGCATCCCAATACTTTTGGCAATATAGTGTATATATTAGCATTATTAATATATATTATTATTTATTCTAATACATTTTAATATCTATCTATCTATCTATCTATCTATCTATCTATCTATCTATCTATCTATCTATCTATCTATCTATCTATCTATCTATCTATAAGGTACAAAGGGCAGGTCAACTCAATATTGAACCCTATGGACTAAGGCTGGGATGCCATTAAAGTTCATGTGCGTGTAAAGGCAGGTGTCCCAATACTTTTGGTTATATATATATATATATATATATATATATATATATATATATATATATACATATAAAAGAAAGAGTTTTTGGGACTTTAAATGAGGCTGCAAACAAAGGGGTCACTGCCTCCATCCCCAATCAATATTGACTATAAAGGAGGGAAGGGGGGGGAGGGGGAGAGGTGGGACTTTAAATGAAGCACACAGCAGTAAATTGAAGAGTCAAGCGAGTAGAAGAAATGGGATTTATTTTGCATTGTACATTCATTTATAGCATATATTGGGCATACAGCCTCTCAACCATGAATGTTTAGACGTTTACAAAACAAATACATGAAACCACATAATTTGATGTACATTTACATAATGAGTACAGAAATCGCATGATGCTAGTAGCAAACAATTAAAAACATAATTGTGGTCAAAAAAAAAGAAGGGGTCCATGGTAAGAAATGTTGGTAATGAATAGTGGCTCTACGCGTTTCACGACCCTGTAGTCGCTCATCAGGAGCATAAACCATGGCATTAAAATCTAAAAAAGAAGAAATAAATCTAAATAATACCAGATAGTTTGGGCTTGGCATTAAAGATGGTCAGGAAAAAAAATAAGGACATTTTAGGGGGGAGAAAGAAAGGGAGGTTCAATAGTTACAGAGAACTTACATCTGCACATCATGCGAGCTTGGCGTGCCAACCGAAAATATTTTTTATATATATATGGATAGATAGATAGATAGATAGATAGATAGATAGATAGATAGATAGATAGATAGATAGATAGATAGATAGATAGATAGATAGATATTTATTAAAATATATTAGAATAAATAATATTATATATTAATAATGCTAATATATACACTATATATATATATATATATATATATATATATATATATGGTACAAAGGGTGGGCCAACTCAATATTGAACCCTACGGACTAAGACTGGGATTAAAGTTCATTTGCGTGTAAAGGCAGGTGTCCCAATACTTTTGGTAATATAGTGTATATATTAGCATTATCAATATATATTATTATTTATTCTAATACATTTTATTAAATATCTATTTATCTATCTATCTATCTATCTATCTATCTATCTATCTATCTATCTCTCTATATATATATATGTCTAAATATAGGGTACAAAAAGCGGGGCCAACTCAATATTGAACCCTACGGACTAAGACTGGGATGCCATTAAAGTTCATGTGCGTGTAAAGGCAGGCGTCCCAATACTTTTGGTGAGA
Organism: Rana muscosa; assembly: GCA_029206835.1. Lineage (NCBI taxonomy): Eukaryota > Metazoa > Chordata > Amphibia > Anura > Ranidae > Rana > Rana muscosa. The sequence continues at coordinate 387,256,476 of CM055125.1, read as the reverse complement.
TATATATATATATATATATATATATATATATATATATATATATATATATATATATATATGGATAGATAGATAGATAGATATTAAAATGTATTGACTAAATAATAATATATATTAATAATGCTAATATATACACTATACTGTATATAAATGGTACAAAGGGCGGGGCCAACTCAATATTGAACCCTACGGACTAAGACTGGGATTAAAGTTCATGTGCGTGTAAAGGCAGGTGTTCCAATACTTTTGGTAATATAGTGTATATATTAGCATTATCAATAAATATTATTTTTTATTCTAATACATTTTAATAAATATCTATCTCTATATCTATATATAGGGTACAAAGGGCGGGGCCAACTCTATATGGAACCCTACGGACTAAGACTGGGATGCCATTAAAGTTCATGTGCGTGTAAAGGCAGGCGTCCCAATACTTTTGGTAATATAGTGTATATATGTATGAATTTATTTATTTATTTTGCATTTTTTATCATTTATGTGTGTACTTCTTTATTACCCAAAATAATGTACGTAATGAAAATGGAAAATCTTTATTAAAAAATTGGAATGTTGATAAGAAGGGAAGGCCAAGACTTAAGCTGATTGAACTTCAACTTTAAGAGGAAAAAATAAATAAAGTCTAGAACAAACAAAATTGTGCCTATCCCGTGAAAAAATCAAGAAACTTTGGAAGATGCCGAATACAGGTCACGGCACCGAGTCGCTATCACATACATTTCCAAGCCAAGCACAGCACGGAAAACCCATCAGAGTATTAAATCCCATCGTTGGCATTAGAAGAGCAAGAAGCAAAGTTGCCTCCAGTAGTCTAGTGAATCAGCCTAATCACATTAACCGTTCCTTAAAGCAGGTTAGGCTAATAAATTAAATGCACTTTTGGAGATGTTAATCTCATTTTCAGACCCAGATGGGCTTCCGACTGCTACTAAGCAAGGAAATAGATTACCAGAAAATATATTAAAAAGTGATTAAATGATGAAACGTCTAACGAGCCGCCCGCTGAAGGCCACGCGGCGAAGGGCTCCGTTCGCTTCCAAAACAAATTTCTTGCAACAAAATATTAAACAGATTTTTAAGAAAAATGCGAAAATGACTAAAACGATCTTCTTACGATTGATTAAAGTAGCTTGATGGATTTTTCTTTACAATGGAAATGCTAACAACTGAACTCAGGCTGTTATGTCGGGAAGCTGCTCCAGGATTAGGTAGCATGCTGCCTGTTTATTTTGAGATCACTTCTTGTTCAGAGCAAACTTTGTCATTGTACAGAAAACCCAGTAAAAATATTTGGTTTTGGTTTTTCTTGAATAATCTCTACCAACCCCCCGATATTATAGATGCTCCCGATTATTATACAATATATAATACAAGTATATATAATAACACATTGCATAAATGCTGCCCTGTTCAGCAAATAGAAATAAATAACCCCTGATGACGTCATTGCTGACAAAACGTGTCGGGCGGGGCCAGAGGTCCTGACGTCACCTTACATTATCAGTACTGGTAATTCTGGGAGCTGCGGTTTTATGCTAGGACACTGTATACAGCCAACATATGTAAGTGTTTTTAACCATAATAATAAAGCTTTTAACTTGGATTTCAGACTTTTGGGTCCCTCATATTGGTGGCTGCACCCCCCCCCCCCACCGGTACCACTATCTTTGAAAACATGGCTTGTGTGTTGATGCCCGCCTGTGGGACTTGGCAGAGATTTGCAGAACCCTCTAAGATCCGGAAACTCCATACCGACAGTCAGGGCTTTTTTTTCAACTGAAGAGTAGTGGTGACAGTTTTGGCACCAATCGTTGCTGGGAGGTTTCGATTGTTGCTGGAGAGTATGGAGTGGGGGGGGGGTCTATTGTTGCTAGCTGCTAGGGGTCCTAATGTACTAGGAAGGAGCTTATTGTTGCTGATATGGGGATCTATTGTTGCTGGGGGGAGGTTGTTTGGTACTGGGGGAATCTACTGCTTTGAAGGAAGTCTATTGATGCTGGCTGCTGGGGGATCTACTGTTGCTAGCTGCTGAGGGATCTACTATTGCTGGTGGAGTCTATCAATGCTTGGGAGGAACTATTGTTGCTGCCGGGGGTATTTTGTTACTGGTGTCTATTGTTGCTGGGGAGGATCTATTGTTGCTTGGGGGGTCTATTGTTACTGGAGGGAGCTACTGTTTTAGGGGAAGTCTATTGTTGCTGGCTGCTGGAGAGTCTACTGATGCTGGCTGGAACTATTATTGCTGGCAAGGGTATTTTGTTACTGGGGGTCTATTGTTGCTGGGGAGGATCTATTGTTGTTTGGGGGGGTGACTATTGTTATTGGAGGGATCTACTGTTTTAAGGAAGTCTATTGTTGCTGGCTGCAGGAGGGTCTACTGATGCTGGCTGCTGGGGGGTCTATTGATGCTGGCTGCTGGGGGGAACTATTATTGCTGGCGAGGGTATTTTATTACTGGGGGTCTATTGTTGCTGGGGAGGATCTATTGTTGATTGGGGGGATTTATTGTTATTGGAGGGATCTACTGTTTTGGGGGAAGTCTATTGTTGCTGGCTGCTGGAGGGTCTATTGATGCTGGCTGCTGGGGGGGAACTATTTTTGATGGCGAGGGTATTTTGTTACTGGAGTTCTATTGTTGCTGGGGAGGATCTATTGTTGATTGGGGGGAGTCTATTGTTACTGGAGGGATCTACTGTTTTGGGGGAAGTCTATTGTTGCTGGCTGCTAGAGGTTCTATGCTGCTGGGAGATCTACTGTTGCTGGTGGGGTCTAGTAATGCTTGAGAGGAACTATTGTTGCTGGTGAGACCTCATGTCCATTGGTCCTGAGCAAATGAGCTCAAAATCAAATGTTATTAGGCTTTTTTTTCTCCAGGTTGAATGTTATTACACAGAATAGGGTGAATCAGAAAAAAAAAAGCACATTGTGGCCACTAGATGGAGCTGCGGAGCCCGGAAAACAAATACTCATTTACTATGATCCTCAGCTCCACCTAGTGGCCATAACACAGTGTTTCCCGCTTCACTGTACTCTGCATAAAGGAATAACATTCAACCTGGGAAGAAAATATCCTAATAACATTCGATTTTTGCCCCCATTTGCTCATGTACAGTAGATCATTGGTCCGTCTTGATATCTCAGGTAGCACAACATGGCCCATGAGCCGTAGTCACCAAGTATTGGCTGACGAATGAAGTGGCTTCACCCCTTCGCAGTCCTCCATTAAGCGTTACGTTTGTACATTTAGCCTCTTCCGATCCCTAAGGGGACAAAAAGAACCAATCGCCACCTTCATAAATACCCGGAGCGCTCACCGCCGCCGCCGCCGCCGCCGCCGCCACCGGCTTACAAACCCTTTAAATGATAAATCAGCTCACTTTTAAGTATTTCCATTTTTTCTTTTCTTTTTTTTTTTAACAGCTGACTTTATCATATTGCCTGCGTGCGTCTAGCGCCTGTAAATTATTTATTTCCCGGGTCTTTTGTGTGTACTTGTTTGAACTCCATGTTTATAACAAATAATTGGTTCTCTTGCGGAGCGAAGACATTCCATTGATCGGCTGCTGTTTATTTATTATTTTTTTTTCCTCCTTCTGCTTCTTCTTCTCATTTTTATTGGCAGTGTAATAAAACGTTCTCTATGAGTTTCGTTATTTGGAGGAATATGTGCATTATGCAAATCGATTCCCGCCATCGCTCGACTTGACCCCGGCGCTTTCTTCAGACTCCGGATCAGCAATGGGTAAAAGGTTTGGTCTGAGCAGAAAGCAAAATCCTATTGGAAAGCCAATCACTGAAATCCCGTGTGCAATAAGGCTTGCTAATGACCTTTTTTTTTTAAATTTGCAGTTTATATACTGCATATATAATGTACTATATATAATATAAATATATAAGGCTTTGTGATGGCTTTACGGCCTAATAAATATACTGTATAATGTATACAGTATATGATGTAAAAAAAAATATATATATATATATATATATATATATATACATTTTAAAAAGTAATATTAATATTATTATACATAATATTATTTATTATAATAGATATAAGTTCTTTATTAGGAAAATAAATATACTGTATAATGTATACAGTATATGATATAAATATATATATATATATATATATATATATATATATATATATATATATATATATATATATATATATATATAATATAATTTTTAAAAAGTAATATTAATATTATTATACATAATATATATATATATATATATTATATATATTATATATATATATATATATATATATATATATATATATATATGTACATGCATACAATATAAATTTAAAAAAGTAATATTAATATTATTATATATAATATTATTAATTATTATTAATTATAATATATATGTAATAAATATAAATAAAAATGTTAAACATTTTATATAGTGTTATTATATATATATATATATATATATATATATATATATATAATAAGGTCTTGTAATGTCCTCATGGCCTTTATGATATTTTTATATTTGTATATATATCTTTTTTAGAATGTATACAGTATAGGATATAAATATATATATATATATATATATATATGATATAAATTTTAAAAAGTTATATTAATATTATTATACATAATATTATTTATAATAATAAATGTAAATAAAAATGTTAAACATTTTATATAATGTTTTATCTATCTATCTATTAATTATTTAAAAAAATTATATATATATATATATATATATATATATATATATATATATATACGGTATATATATATATACACACACAGTATATTTGTAATAATGGTGTACAGTGGAAGAAGTAAATACTGTACATCCCTTGTCTCAAAAACTTGTATTGCCCCCTGTAGAAGAACTACGTTTTGTGCAGAATCTCCAGGCCTCAAAATAAAAACTCACATTTTACATTTAATGAAAAAACTGGGGCAATGCACACAACCACCTGGATGAAATGAATTTCACATCGGAAACCTTCCTTCATGTCAGAGGCCTCCCATCACATAAGAGATCCCTCATCACGTCAATAGCCCCCCCCCCCTCTCCTTAATGGCAGTAGCCCCCATCACATCAGAGTCCCACCTATACATCAGTGAAGGTCCGAATGAGATGAACTTCCCTCTTCTAAATGCTGGTGGTGGCCCTGAATGGCGCCTACTCTGGATCAGAGTCATGCGGTGCCATCACCATAGTAGTCAATGATGCATTGCGTCCTGGCCCTAGATGGTCATTGGTTGTTATGGTGCTGGCGGGTGGCCCACCTGCACCATAGCATCTCATGACACTGATCCAGGGCAAAGTGGGTTCTTGCTCACAGCACCCCGGGGGAACCCAGATGCCCAGCACCTTGCATGAGAAACACCGTTGTTGATGTCTGAGGCTCACAGCACCCAGGGGGATCCCAGATGGCCCTCCATGGTGCCCCAGCACGATGATTGAGAAACACTGTCGTAGATGTCTGAGGCTTGTGGCACCCTGGAGCAGTGTTTCTCAACTCCAGTCCTCAAGGCGCCCCAACAGGTCATGTTTTCAGTCTCTCCATTATTTTGCACAGGTGATTTGATCAGTTTCACTGCCTTAGTAATTGCCACGGATGTTTCATCTGAGGGAAATCCTGAAAACATGACCTGTTGGAGCACCTTGAGGGCTGGAGTTGAGAAACACTGCCCTGGAGAATCCCAAATGGCACTCCAGGGTGCCCCAGTACCTTGGATGAGAAACACTGTAGTAGATGTCTGAGGCTCGCATCACCCCGGGAGAATGCAGATGGCACCCCAGGGTGACCCAGAGACCTGGTTGAAAAACGCTGTAGAAATGTGTCTGAGGCTCGTGGCACCCTGGGGGAACCCAGATGGCACTCCAGGATGCCCGAGTAACCTGGTTGATAAACAATGTTGTAGATGTCTAAGGCTTGCAACACCCTGGGGGAACCCAGATGGCACTGCAGGGGGAACTTGGATGCCCCAGCCCCCTAGTTGAGAAACACTGTCGCGGCACCCTGGGGGATCCCAGATGGCACTCCAGGGTGCCCCAGTACCCTGGCTGAGAAACACTGTAGTAGATGTCTGAGGCTCGCAGCACCCCGGGAGAATGCAGATGGCACCCCAGGATGACCCGGAACTCTGGTTGAAAAACGCTGTAGAAAATGTCTGAGGCTCGTGGCACCCTGGGGGAACCCAGATGGCACTCCAGGGTGCCCCAGCACCCTGGTTGAGAAACACTGTTGTAGATGTCTAAGGCTTGCAACACCCTGGGGGAACCCAGATGGCACTGCAGGGGGAACTTGGATGGCACTCCAGGGGGAACTCGGATGGAACTCCAGTGTGCCCCAGCCCCCTGGTTGAGAAACATTGTCGCGGCACCCTGGGGGATCCCAGGTGGCACTCCAGGGGGAATCCCGATGGCACTTCAGGGTGCCCCAGCACCCTGGCTGAGAAACACTGTTGTAGATGTCTAAGATTCGCACCACCCTGGGGGAACCCAGATGGCACTCCAGGGGGAACTCGGATGGAACTCCAGTGTGCCCCAGCACCCTGGTTGAGAAACACTGTTGTAGATGTCTAAGGTTTGCAACACCCTGGGGGAACCCAGATGGCATTCCAGAGTGCCCCAGCACCCTGGATGAGAAACATTGTTGTAGATGTGTAAGGTTCGCAACACCCTGGGGGAACCCAGATGGCACTCTAAGGGGAACCCGGATAACACTCCAGGGTGCCCCAGCACCCTGGTTGAGAAACACTGTCGTGGCACCCTTGGGGAACCCAGATTGCACTTCAGGGTGACCAGGCACCCTAGTTAAGACACAGTGTTGTAGATGCCTGAGGCTTGTAGCAGCCTGGGGGAAACCCAGATGGCACCCCCAGGGTGCCCCAACACTCTGGATGAGATACACTATCTGAGGTTTAAATAAGTTCCACCTACATACCCCCAAAGGAGGTTCCAATCACTGAAAACCGATCTGGAACTTTGGATTCCTCATCATCCTGTCTGCATGAGGCACCCATGCCTGAGAACATATATCTACAGACTGCGGTCAGGAAGGGGGTTACAGTTTACAGGTGCATCTCATACAGGACTTATGCGATAAATTCTTTCCTTCAATGTCTAATTTTCATCAGAGCTGCGCGGGTTAATCTCAGAATCGGCAGGTTCATCCAGTAATGCTGTATGTGATGTTATATGGAGACGCTGCTTATTGTGTGTTACTATTTATACCCGGTCACAAGGGGGACAAAACACCTACACTACTACAGGCAACACAATGCGCCGCAATAAAACAACAAGAGTGAGATGCAGAGGAAAAAATAAATGAGACATGGGAAGGATCAGAAAAAAAATAAGCGGCTACATCATTTCTTTTGAGCAGATTGCATCAAATGTTGCAGGTTATCGGTTTAGCTGTTTACATCACCAAGCAGTTTCGCGGAAAAAAAAAAAAAGAAGTTTGCTACGAATAACATTTTTAAAGCAGAACTGTACAATTAGATGAAATAAAAAAAGTATAATATTATAAGATTAAAAAAAAATATATATGTTTTTTTGCCGCAATACTCACCTTCAATCCATAGATTTCACCTTGAGTAGTTTTTTCTGCCACTAGATGTCCTCGGTTTGAAGGCCAGCATCATTCAGCCCAAGTTATCATGGACTCCTCCCCACCCCAGCCTGTGATTGGACATTGAAAGGAGAAGCTGTACAGTGATGAGTTCATTTCTGTCACTTTGCCCTCTCCTTCTGGTCAGCATGCTTTTTTATGTAACAACAAGGGCACTTCTATAAAATGTCTTTAGCTCATCTGAGAATTGACAGTAACAGGCAGTTACAGCTGAAGATTGACACGGAAAACTAGATTTCTCTTTGTAACAATAGATGAAAAAACAACTTGAGAAAAAAATATATGTTCCTTGGTCTGACACTCTCATTTGACTTTCTTTTACCGTGTGTTTTTTATTGAAAATTTTTCAAAAAAAAAATTAAATACAAGCAAACGAATAGAACATTTTCAGTTTTCTGTCAATAGTAAGATAGATACATTCAATTGACTTTCAATATCTGGATTTCAAACTCTGGGCACCCCAAGCTAGAGGGCGTCCGATTTGTGCTGGGAGCAGCCTCAGCGGAGCTACTGCACCCAGTTTGAATGTGATTAACTGTGATGAGTTCCCGAAGAAGCCCTGAAAGGGAAGATCTTTGAGCTTCCGAAACGTGTTGGAGGTTGTATGTCTTCTTGTTATGAACTAATACCAGTATTAAAACATGTTTTTGGATCCTTAGTTTCTTGGTCTGCTGCTCTCATTATACCAGGAGTAGGCAACCTCAGCCTTCCAGCTGTGGTGAAACTACAAGTCCCATGAGACATTGCAAGACCATGACAATCACAGGCATGACTCCTAGAGGCAGGGCCGTTTGAAGGAATTTGGGGGCCCCAAGCAGATTGAGAATTTGGGGCCCCCAAGCGGGGGGGGTTGCTACACAATTTTTTTACTTTTTTTTTTTAATTCAGAAAAGGGGGGGTGCTAACGCAGGACATCGACGCCGATCGCGAGGGGGGGCCGCCAAATCGCGGGAGGGGGGCCGCCAAATCACGGGAGGGGGGCCGCCAAATCGCGGGAGGAGGGGGCCGCCAATCGCGGGTGGGGGGGCCGCCAATCGCGGGAGGGGGGCCGCCAATCGCGGGAGGGGAGGCAGCTCTGCTGGGGCCCCAGGCCAGCTGGGGGCCCCAAGCAGTTGCTTGGTTTGCCTGTCCTGTTCCGACGGCCCTGCCTAGAGGCATGATGGGATTTGTAGTTTCACCACAGCTGGAGTGCCGAGTTTGCCTACCCCTGTTGTAGACCTTGAATACCTGAATTCGAAACTTGGTATCCCCTAGCTAGGGGGTGCCCTGTTTGTGCTGAGAGCAGCCTCAGTGGAGCCATTGCACTCTGCTTGAATGTGATTAACTGTGATCAGTTGAATCCTGCACCTGAAGAAGCCCTGAAGGGGAAGATCTTTGAGCTTCCGAAACATGTTGGAGGTTGTATATCTTCTTGTTATGAACTAATACCAGTATTAACCCTTTCACGCCGAGCGGACGCATATATGCGTCCTCGACTTTCGGGGGTTATACCGGGATGATGCCTGCAGCTGCAGGCATCATCCCGGTACCGTTGTTTAGAGCGGGCGATCGGCTTTCCTGGACATCCCCCCCCCCCCTCCCGCCGCCTCCGCTGCTCTTACCGGGCCTCCCGTCCCACCGGGAGACCCGATCCACGATCCGCCACCTCGGGCGGCTACACAGAGAGTGAATCAAAGCCGCGAACAGCTTTGATTTTTTCTCTGCACTGTAACCACGGAAGCGACGTCATGACGTCACGTCCGGGTTACTCGGCTGCCAATGGCGCCGAATTTAAAGAAGTACACAGTATTCAGAATCGCCGTTTTCGGCGATCTGAATACTTTGAAGTGCAAAGGAGGGATTGGGGTCTTTTAGACCTCTGATCTCTTCATAAAGAGTACCTGTCACCACTTGATACTGTCACAAGGGATGTTTACATTCCTTGTGACAGCAATAAAAGTGATCAAAATTTTTTTTTTTTTAAAACACTATTTTTAATTATAAAAATAAATAAAATAAATAAGAAAAAAAAATATTTTAAAGCGCCCCTGTCCCCGCGAGCTCGCGCGGCAAAGAAAACGCATACGGAAGTCGCGCCCGCATATGAAAACGGCGTTCAAATCACACATGTGAGGTATCGCCGCGATCGTCAGAGCGAGAACAATAATTATAGCCATAGACCTCCTCTGTACCTCTAACCTAGTAGCCGTAAAAAAAATTAAAGCGTCGCCTATGGAGATTTTAAGGTACCGTAGTTTCTCGCCATTCCACGAGTGCGGGCAATTATAAAGCATGACATGTTTGGTATCTATTTACTCGCCATCTTTCACATTATACAAACAAATTGGACTAACTTTGCTTTTTAATTTTTTTAAAATTCATGAAAGTTAATTTTTCCAAAAAAGTTGCGTTTAAAACACCGCTGCACAAATACTGTGTGATATAAAATATTGCAACAATCGCCATTTTATTCTCGATTCTCTGCTAAAAAAATATACATAATGTTTGGGGTTTCTAAGTCATTTTCTAGCAAAAAATCTGCATTTTATCTTGTAAACACCAAATGTCAGAAATGGGCTTAGTCATGAAAGGGTTAAAACATGTTTTTGGTTTCTTCTTAGTTTCTTGGTCGGGTGCTCTATTTAGACCTTGTATACCTGAATTCCAAAATCTGTGTCCCCTAGCTAGGGGGTGTCCTGTTTGTGCTGGGGACAGCTTCATTAGAGCCTCTGCACCCTGTTTGAATGTGATTGACCTTCTTCAACCAAGAATTATTCATGAGTTGATGTTTCAAACCCAGCACCTGAAGAAGCCTAAAAGAAGAAGGGGAAGATCTTTGAGCCTTTGAAACACGTGGTGTTTTCTTGTTTTGAACTAACGCCAGTATTAAATGATTTATTTTTTGGACTGTTACTTCCTTGGTCTGGTGCTTTCATTTGACTTTTTATACCTGGATTCTAAACTCTGGTTCCCCTAGCTAGGGGGTGGCCTGTTTGTGCTGGGAGTAGCTTCACTGAAGCATTTGTAGTGCCGTTGTACGTTTTGTACGTCACCGCGCTTTAGAACGACGAGATTTTAAATGTCAGTCTGTACGCAAGAGTTTGGCAGAATCCCGTCAAGCTTGACAGGAATCCCGACGAGAAAACTAACGTTTTTTTTTTATCCGGCGGGATTCCCGCCCGTGTCTACAGGGCTTAAGCCTTCAAAATGCATTGGGAGTTTTATATCTTATTATGAACTAATGTCAGTATTAAAAGATTTTTTGGACTCTTTCTTCCTTGGTCTGGTGCTCTAAATACACTTTCTATACCTGGACTCCATTTTCTGGGTCCCCTAGCTAGGGGGGAACCCTGTTTGTGTTGGAAGCGGCCTCACCGGAGCCACTGCATACAGTCTGGCATTCATTGATTTTCTTCAACCAGCTAGGGCAGTGATGGAGAACCTTGGCACCCCAGATATTTTGGAACGACATTTCTCATGATGCTCATGCACTCTGCAGTGTAGTTGAGCATCATGGGAAATGTAGTTTCAAAACATCTAAAGTGTTAAAGTTCCCCATCTCTGAGCTAGGGGGTGCACTGTTTGTTCTGTGAGCAGCTTCCATGGAGCCTTTGCACCCTGTTTGGATATATTTGACCTTCTTCAACCAAGAATTATTGATGTGTTGATGAGTCAAATCCAGCACCTGAAGAAGGCCTGAAGAAGAAGATCTTTGGGCCTTCGAAATGCATTGTAGGATTTATATCTTCTTGTTATGAACTAATACCAGTATTAAATGATTTTTTGAACTCTTACTTCCTTGGTCTAAGGATCTCATTAGACATTCTATACCTGGATTACAAACTTTGAGTCTCCTAGCTACCTAGCTGACCTTCTTCAGTCATGAATTATTGATAAGTCGAATCCAGCACCTGCAAAAGCTCTGAAAAAGGCAAAGATCTTTGAGCCTCCACAATGTGTTGGATCTTTTATGTCTTCTTGTTATGAACTAACACCAGATAAAGAGAAAATGTTTTTTGAACTCTTGGTCGTTTGGTTTGGCAGTCTCATTAGACTTACCTGGACTCCAAACTCTGGGTTCCCCTAGCTAAGGGTAACCTGTGTGTACTGGGAGCAGCCCAAATGGAGCCATTACACCTTATTTAAATGTGATTGACCTTCTTAAACCATTAATTATTGATGAGTCTAATCCAGCACTTGAAGAAGCTCTGAAGACGAGGAAGATTTTTGAGCCTTCACATTGGATGATTGTTATGAGCTAACTTTAGTATTAAAATATATTAGGGCTGCAGAAATTAACGATTAATTGCTAGATTAATCGTTAATTTCTTTGATCGTTCAAAATAATTTTGATCGCGGACGATCCGCGGAGTGAGCTCCGCGGTCTCGTCCATAGGAAAGGCCGCGGCTTCAGCCTAGCTCCAGAGCGGCGGCCATCTTGGTCCACTCGGCAGCGGCCTAGTAGCGGTGCGCTGACGTCATCATCAGCCGCCTGCTTGTGCTGTGCCGTCTACTCTGTGAGTCTGCGGACAGTTCTGCCTGGATTTTACGATATGGGGGGAGATGTGGGGAGATGTGGACATTACGGGGGATATGTGGACATTACAGTATGGGAGCACATGTGGACATTACAGTATGAGGGAGATGTGGACATTACGGAATGAGGGAGATGTGGACATTACGGTATGGGGGCACATGTGGACATTACAGTATGTGGGGTAGATGTGGACTTTACAGTATGTGGCATATGTGGACATTACAGGATGTGACAGATGTGGACATTACAGTATGGGGGAGATGTGGATATTACGGTATGGGGAGATGTGGATATTACGGTATGGGGGGAGATGTGGAAAATTGTAAAAACTGTATGTGCGTTATAATTAATCGAAATTAGTCAATTAATCGATTTTTAAAAAAAACGATTAATCGAACACGAAAATTTTAATCAGTAACAGCCCTAAAATATATTTTTGGCTCTTAGTGTCATAGTCCGCTGCTTTCATTGGACTTTATATACCTGGATTCCAATTTTTAGGTCTCCTAGCTAGGGGGTACCCTGTGTGTGTACTAGGAGCAGCCTCACTGGAGCCATTGTGCCCCATTTTAATGCAAATGACCTTCTTCAGTCATGAATTATTGATGAGTCAAATCCAGCACCTGAAGTAGCTCTAAAGACAAGCAAGATCTTAGAGCTGTTAAAACACATTGGTATATTTATATCTTCTTGTTCTGAACTAACACCAGTATTAAAATATAGTTTGGCCTCTTAGTTCCAAAGTCTGCTGCTCTCAATGGACTTTCTATGCCTGGATTCCAAACGACAGGCCTCCAAACTAAGGGGTGCCCTGTGTGTACTGCAAGCAGCCTCACTGGAGCCATTGTACCCCATTTTAATGTGATTGTCCTTCTTCAGTCAGGAATTATTGAAGAGTAGAATCCAGTACCTGAAAAAGCTCTGAAGAAGGCAATGATCTTCGAGCCTCCAAAATCTGTCGGATCTTTTATGTCTTCTTGTTATGAACTAACGCCAGTATTAAAATATTTTTTGAACTCTTGGTTCTTTGGTCTGGCACCCTCACTAGACTTAGAAATGTGATTGACTTTCTCCAACAATGAATTATTGATGAGTTGAATCCAGCACCTGAGGAAGCTCTGAAGAAGTGGAAGATCTTAGAGCTTTTAAAACACGTTGGAGGATTTATGCCTTCTTGTTATGAGCTAACTCCTGTATTAAAATATATTTTGGGCTCTTAGCTTCATACTCTGCTTCTTTCATTGGATTTTCTATACCTGGATTCCAAACTCTAGCTAGGGAGTACCCTGTGTGTACTGAGAGCAGCCTCGCCAGAGCCATTGCACCCCATTTTAATGTGAATGACCTTCTTCAGTTATGAATTATTGATGAGTTGAATCCAGCACCTGGAAAAGCTCTGAAGAAGGCAAAGATCTTTGAGCCTCCAAAATGTGTTGGATCTTTTATGTCTTCTTGTTATGAACAAACACCAGATAGAGTGAAATTGTTGTTTGAACTCTTTGTTATTTGGTTTGGCAGTCTCAGACTTACCTGGACTCCAAGCTCTGGGTTCCTCAAGCTAAGGGTACCCTGTGTGTACTGGGAGCAGCCTTAATGGAGCCGTTGCACCCCATTTAAATGTGATTAACCTTCTTAAACGATTAATTATTGATGAGTCAAATACAGCACCTGAAGAAGTTCTAAAGATGAGGAAGATCTTAGAGCCTACAAAACACGTAGGATGATTTATGACTTTTTGTTATGAGCTAACTCTAGTATTAAAATATATTTTTGGCTCTTAATTTCATAGTCCGCTGCTCTCATTGGACTTTATATACTTGGTTTCCAAGCTTTAGAACTCCTAGCTAGGGGGTACCCTGTATGTGTACTAGGAGAAGCCTCACACCTTCTCCAGTCATGAATTATTGATGAGTTGAATCCAGTACCTGAAAAAGCTCTAAAGAAGATCTTCGAGCCTCCAAAATGTGTTGGATCTTTTATGTCTTCTTGTTATGAACTAACTCCAGTAATAAAAGGTTTTTTGAACTCTTGGTTATTTTGGTTTGGCACTCTCATTACACTTTCTATATCTGGACTCCAAACTCTGGGTCCCTTAGCTAGAGGGCACCCTGTCTGTGCTCAGAGCAACTTCACTGGAGCCATTGCACACTTCCTGACAGTGAGTGACTTTCTCCAACCATGAATTATTGATGAGTCGAATCCAGCACCTCTACATGCTCCAGCTTATAACATACTTAGACATTTTTATTCTTTGTTTCAGATAAAGGAGGCAAAAAATAAACCAAATCCAGGAGCTCCAAGTGATTATTTATCCTACCCAATAATCTTCGAACATTTTGTTTGTTTCAGTCCAGCGCAATCTGCGGAGGGGAGGAACAGAATAAAAGCACAGTTGGAGCTCACGGAACTTGAGAAGAAAACTGCAGCTTCCTTTTAATTTTTCGAAGGCTTCCTGATTAAATGCCACAGAACAATCCAAACTGTCAATAGCTGAACAGATTGCAAACACCCCGAGCGTGCCCGGCGTTGTTAATTCTTGGTGAGTGTGCTGGAATGCGTGAGCTTTTTCAACGGCCTACGCATCTACTTCCCCTTGTTTTTTTCTCAGTTTATTTTTTTTCCCTCTTTTACAAACTTCCCATATGAGCGATTCTTAACACCGTGGGGGGGTCACACTGACATCACTCAATAGACTCAGCCAAGGATATAAATAAACTCGGGCGAGTGTTGCTAGCTTAGAAGATCCTGAATTAAATCACCTGCAGTTACAGTATGATCAATGAACTGTATAAAACAAGTTATAAAAGTGTATCTAAAGCCTGTACTCATTACGTTATAGATTTGGATGCAGTGGTGAGGGGTTAGAACCCCTGTCAGCTTCAGAATGGGCAGTTTCACATTTTGGGGTAAAGCAGTTGCACAATATGGAGCAGGGGTCTTGAATTGAAAGTTACATAGGTCCAGTCAGTAAAATTTTCTTTTGGCAAAGGTCTAAATTTCTTGTTTGCACTATAACACATCAAAGGCCAGTGGCAGCTCGTCTATTAGGGGGGCACGGGTGCTGCCCACCCTATCCATGCGTCCGGCCCTCATATCTACATTTGGGGCGCGGGATGCACGGATTAGAATGGGGGGGGGGGTTTAAGCACATGTTTATAGCCAGAAGCTCTAATAGACTTAAAAAAAGGGTGGGCTCAGGGTGCAGAGCAAAAATGCCCGGCAATCCTAGAGAAAAGGAGGGAGGGGACAAGGAGGCCGCTGGAGGAGATGCAGAGGATGATGCCGCCACCCAGAGGGAAGCACTGCGGGGCTCACTGACCGATCGACCTACTGGGGGTGGGGGGGTGCTGGTGACCCGACCTGAACGACCCACAGGGGGGTGGTCTTGGCTGTGGGTGCATTGTTTTCCGCCCCCCCCCTGAAATATTCCACCAGCCTCCACTGTCACAGACCCCCCTGTACATCATTGTCTGTAGCCTACCCTTCACATCATAGCCCCCTATACATCAGTATCCTCAGCCCCCTTCACACCACAACCCCTCTTAACATTACATTTCCCCCCTTTACATCAGTGTTCACAGTCCCCCTTTACATCGCAGTCCCACCTTCAAAGCAGTCCCACCATGTCCTCAGTTCCCCTTCACATCACAGCCCCCCTTTTACATTGGAGTGCCCCTTTACATTGCATTGCCCTTCCCATTACATGTAACTTCACCTCATAGTGTCCCTTTATAACACAGTGTCCCTTATGTCACAGAACCCCTTACTTCAAGGTGCCCCTTTATGTCACAGTGCCCCTTATGTGACACAACTCCTTATGTCACAGAACCCCTTATGTCAGGGATCTCAAACTGGCGGCCCTCCAGCTGTTGCGATATTAGTCCCATAAGGCATTGCAAGGCTGACAGTTACAAGCATGACTCCCACAGGCAGAGGCATGATGGGACTTGTAGTTTCGCAACAGCTGGAGGGCCTCCAGTTTGAGACCCCTGCCTTACGTCAAGGTGCCCCTTTATGTCACAGTACCTCTCTATGTGACAGTGCCCCTTACGTCACAGGACCTCTTATGTCAAGGTGCCCCTTTATGTCACAGTGCCCCCTATGTCACAGTGCCCCTTATGTGACAGAATCCCTTATGTCACAGAACCCCTTACGTCAAGGTGCCCCTTTATGTTGCAGTACCTCTCTATGTGACAGTGCCCCTTACAATACAGTGCCCCTTACGTCACAGTGCCCCTTACATCACAGAACCCCTTACGTCAAGGTGCCCCTTTATGTCACAGTGCCCCTTAAATCACAGAAGTGTCCCTTCATGTCACAGTGCCTCTTACATCACAGTGCCTCTTACATCACAGTGCCCCTCCACATCAGAGTGTCCCTTTCAATGTAGGGCTCCCTTGCACTGTCTTAGCTCCGGCAGGGTAGAGGCACAGTCAGTTGTGTGGCTCTCTTGAGTCTCCAGCCCTGCTGCCACGATAATCCTCACAGCAGGCAGGGGTGGGATTAGCTGTAGATTGGGGCGGGAGCTGCCCAACTTACTATGTTAACAAGCGGTTAATTACACACTTGTTAATTTGAAAAGACTCATGCTCTTCATCCCCAATCTGCAGCACCTCCCACCCCCCCCCCCCCCCTCACCGTAAGGATAACAGTGACAGCCAGTCGGGAGAATTAGGAGAGCTCACAACTGATAAGTGGCAATAGTGGTCTGGACAGGACTGTCACTTGGTCCGGATCCGGACCACGAATCCACCATTTAGTGATCCCTGGTATAGAGCAAAGAATAAGATAATCCCTTTCAATTATTTCTACCTTATGCTGAATACCAGAAAATAAATAAAGCCAATATGGAGAATGAGACACTGTGGTTGATTTACTAAAACTGGAGAGTTCAAAAACTTGTGCAGCTGCACATGGTAGCCAATCAGCTTCTAACTTCAGCTTGTTCAATTAAGCTTTGACAAAAAAAAACTGGAAGCTGTTTGGTTTCTATGCAGAGCTGCACCAGATTTTGCACTCTCAAGTTTTAGTAAATCAACCCCATTGCCTTTTATTCTTCTCTCCCTTTACAGAGATACTGGTGTTATACTGCACTGTTCTCCTCCAGCCAGCAGGGGGAGAGCTAAAGCCAAGCAAGCCTATAGACTTCTATGCAGAGCAAGGAGAATCCTGGGAGTTATAGTATGAGATAGAAGCCATATAATGAGGCCAATAATTCCTTACACTCCCAATATGCACTATGCAGTAGGAGGGATGATTTTTTATTAAACTGTGCAGAAAAGTTCTTCCCCATGGTGCAGAGGGATTTAGAGAGAGAGCACTCCTGTCTGGATATTCGCCTGCCAATCGGAGACCATCCCAGAATACCGGCACCTATGTTGAGAATATAGTGTACCTTTGCTGTGCATATACTGCATGCAGATTAACTGGGACTGTTGTTAAGTGCACCAACACTCTTAAAGGGCCCCAATGATATCCAGCAGAAGAACATCTCAAAGGACTGCCCCTCCTGTAATAATTATTCTGCAAGCCCCCTTTGTTCCCCTGCCCCCTCCTTTACTATCCTCTTTTTCTTTTCGACAGGGCATACCCAGTCGGTCTAGGACTAGTGGCACCATCATAAATGCACTCTGGCAGTATAGTTTCAGCACTCGGTAGATTAAACTTTACTACTGCTCACTGCTGTACTTGAGGTGTTCTTGCTACTGTTTATGCTGATCTGGATGCCAAATGTCATTTTATGCCCACTCTTTACTGTTAATCCCTTTGTATGGTAGATTGTGTTATTACCATTGTAAATCGATTTTATGCTTGCCTAGTTACCAACCATATTGGGTGAAGGTATATTAGGTTTGCCTTTACTACCTGGTTTAGTGCCTGTTTTCTTTGATATAGCACTACTACTGGGTACCCAGTGTTACTTTCATTGATTTCCTGTGATATTGAAAGTTTGTACACTCAACCTGGTTTGTTAGAGGGGCTGAGGTTTTTAAAAGGTCAAGGCAAAGAACAGAGGACACATCCTGAACAGTGGCTCCTACAGGGGTAGTGCTACAATAAAAAAACTCATATTTTAATCCACTAATGCAGTTCTTATTTTTTATTTATTTTTATTATGCAAATATAAGTACTTAACACCTGTCTTTAGAGTATCAACTCATATTTCCTTAAGGGAGGGATGGCACTATCAGCCAATCAGAGCTTTGTTGCATTACATGGTATTTTCAACCTAAGATTGGCTGCAAACAGCACCTGATCTGACATCTCAGGCGAGGATCGAAGCCCTATGGTACATTTTATGGACAGAAGTGTCAGAATTGATCGCCTTATCTGACCTGGACGATCAATAACACCTCTCAGAAGTAAGAAGAATGGTTGGTTGCTTCAACCTGTTAAGCTGGTTACACAAATACAACAGTAGATCCTGAATAGACAGATGCCCCCAGCCCATCACTCTCCCCAAGAGATCTGCCTGTCTATAGTCACAATTACACTAGAAAGTTGCTAGTGGGAGTAGAAAGGAGAGATATATTATGCCATTTTTTGTTGAGTTGAATCCAGCACCTGAAGAAGTAATGATTATAGGGGAAGATCTCTGAACCTCTGAAATGCGTTGGTTGTTTTATGGGTCTACTAGGGTAGTATGACCACATTTAATTAAGTTAAGTTGGAAAGCGGCCTCAGCCTAGGCTCCTTCCAGGCCACATCCCATAAAACATTTTGTCCTGCCCATGAGTCTTAGAAGTCTATGACTAGAACCCATGGGCGGGGCTAAACACGTCAGTGTGCATGACCCGGGAGGAGCTTAAGCTAAAGCCGCTTTCCATCACTAGTGTCCCTATATTAGCACCCTATTTGTGCCTCACCGGAGCCATTGCACACCACTTAATAGTGACTGGCTTTCTTCAACCATGAATTATTGATAAACTGAATCCAGAACCTGAAGAAGCCCTGA
The DNA here is from genome assembly GCA_029206835.1 of Rana muscosa. NCBI lineage: Eukaryota > Metazoa > Chordata > Amphibia > Anura > Ranidae > Rana > Rana muscosa. The sequence continues at coordinate 387,237,372 of CM055125.1, read as the reverse complement.
TAAAGGTGAAGAGCTTTGAGCCTCCGAAACACCTTTGCAGTTTTTTGTTTTCTTGTTATGAACTTACAACTTTTTATACCTGTTTCCAGGTATTTCCAAACTCTGGGTTATCCTTTTTTGTTCTAGGAGCAGCTTTACTGGAGCCATTGCACACCATCTGGCAGTGATTGGTCTTCTTCAACCAGGAATTATTGATGAGTTGGATCCAGCACCTCTACATGCTCCAGCTTATAACATATTTCATAGACATTTATATGTGTTTATCGCTAAACTGATGTCATGCACTGCACAGCATATATCAGGGAGCTTAGTGTAATCTGATACCTGAGTGGAGGGAACAGACACCTTCCCCCCCCCTTCTACACAGTCTCATAAGGAAACATGCACAGCTGAGACTGTCAAGGTTGCAGTGGGTAAGAATTGTTCTAGGAGGGGACATTTGGGGAGGTGTGCTAAGAGTGGCGATTTGAGGGGATTTTTAATGGGAAGGGAGGGATGAGTGAAGAGGATCTGTGCTAAGAGGGGGGATTTGTGCTATAAAACTTAATATGGTTGATTGGGGGGGGGGGTTGTGCTAAAATCAGATTTTCTTTTGGGGGAGGGGGTTTATGCTAGTGGGGATTATTGGGGGGTATGTGTTCTAGAAGGGGAAATTTAGAGGTGGAATTTGTGCCAGGAGGGGGGGGGGGAATTGGAGTGGGGGGGGGGAGATTTGTACCCGGAGGAGAAATTTGAGGGATTGAGGATTTGTGCTAGGAGGGGTGAGTTTTTTATTTTTTGGGAGGGGAATTGTGTTTGGGGTATATGCGGAGCGAAAGAAAGAAAGAATTTAAGCTGGGGGGGGGCAAAGATTTGTGCCAGGGGTGGGGATTTCAGCAGGGGGATGGGCTTGTACTGGAAGGTAGGGGGCATGTATGCTTAGAGGGTAAGCATGCAGATTTGTGTTTGATTTTTTTGGGGGGTTTACTAACACATAATCATACATCTTGGTGGGGGGGGGGGGACATTTTGGCAGGTTTGCCCTGGGCTCTAGATCAGTGTTTCTCAACTCCAGTCCTCAAGGCGCCCCAGCAGGTCATGTTTTCAGGCTCTCCATTGTTTTGCACAGGTTATTTGATCAGTTTAACTGCTTTAGTAATTCCCACAGCTCTTTCATCTGAGGGAAATCCTGAAAACATGACCTTTTGGGGCATCTTGAGGACTGGAGTTGAGAAACACTGCTCTAGATGACCTGGTTTCAGGCACTGCTTTATAGTAACACAAGGTGTGAAGCCAACCATCAAAAACTCGTTTGATACAATGATATTATTTTTTATTTATTTATTTTTATTGGTTGAACTAGATGGACTTTTTCAAACTGACTAACTATGTAACTATGTAACATTTTTTTTTTGTTGTTGAAAAGTAGCCCTTCAGACGAAGACACCGTCCTTGACAAGACCGAGTTTCTTCCAAAGTAAAATAAAATGAAAAAGGAAGTCGGAGAACAATCTTTAAGCCTTTCCTGCAAATTAGGAAGCCAGGAAATAAAACGACAATTACAATTTAGCATCTGCAATCCGGCCCAGCCATGTATTTTTCTCAGATGAGCTTCCTCAAAGCCACCAAGAGCCTCTCTAGTTTAATCCAACGAGTGCTGAAAGCCGAGCCCAAGAATACAAATTATATTATAAAGAACATTTTGTTTTTTTTTCTTCTTGTGGACAAAAAAAAAAATCAAATTGAAACTGTCAAGTGATTACAAAAATGGTGGCAAAACTCAATCAAGAATCCGCAGCTGACAAATCGCACAATAAAACCCAAAGGCGTCTTAACAGAATAGTGATTGCCCAGCGTCTCTGAATATTCTACATTAAGAGTAATTAGTTAATTAAGTTCCAGCTTGAAAGAACTAGCGATAGGATGATGTGTCGTTCATAACGCCTGGAGCTGTTAGCATTGACGGATAGAGAAAGACAAAAGACTTGTTCTGGATTTCTGGAAAGGCGCAATACATAGGGGGGGTTACTAAAACTGGAGCACACAGAATCTGGTGCAGCTGTGCATGGTAGCCAATCAGCTTCTAACGTCAGCTTGTTCAATTAGGGCTATGTCCACAGTGATCCGACACGAGACTTCTGATCCGACTTTGCTCTGCGACTTCATGTACGACTTCAATGAATGGGATGTGACTTTGAGATGATTGCCACTTGTCCTTTGACCAATCAAAACAATTCCTTTGCTTCTGGTATGGAGGAAACCTCATGCCAAATAAAAAAAAAACGCTGTATTTTTTTTTCAATTTTGGCATGAGGTTCCCCCCTCAAGATCCATACCAGGCCCTTTGAGTCTGGTATGGATTTTGGGAGGGGCCCCACACTGTTTGTTCATTTTTTTTATTTGGGCATGTGGGGTTCTCTCTCTGTTCATTTTTTTTATTTGGGCATGTGGGGTTCTCTCTCAAAATCCATATCAGACTCAAAGGGTCTGGTATGGTCTACGGGGGGGGCACGCTGTTTTTTTTTCAATTTTGGCATGGGGTTCCCCCCTCAAGATCCATACCAGACTCAAAGGGTCTGGTATGGTCTGGGGGGGTGCTCAACGTTTTTTTTTTTTTTTTCAATTTTGGCGTGGGGTTCCCCCTCAAGATTCATACCAGGCCTTTTGAGTGTCTGGTATGGGTTTTGGGAGGGACCCCACGCTGTTTGTTTGTTTTTTTCAATTTTGGCGTGTGGTTCTCTCTCAAGATCTATATCAGACTCAAAGGGTCTGGTATGGTCTACAGGGGGGGGGGGGGGGGGGGGCATGCTGTTTTTTTTTTTTCAATTTTGGTGTGGGGTTCCCCCCTCAAGATCCATACCAGGCCCTTTGAGTCTGGTATGGATTTTGGGAGGGGCCCCACACTGTTTGTTCATTTTTTTTATTTGGGCATGTGGGGTTCTCTCTCAAAATCCATATCAGACTCAAAGGGTCTGGTATGGTCTACGGGGGGGGGGGGGGGCACGCTGTTTTTTTTTCAATTTTGGCATGGGGTTCCCCCCTCAAGATCCATACCAGACTCAAAGGGTCTGGTATGGTCTGGGGGGGTGCTCAACGTTTTTTGTTTTTTTTTCAATTTTGGCGTGGGGTTCCCCCTCAAGATTCATACCAGGCCTTTTGAGTGTCTGGTATGGGTTTTGGGAGGGACCCCACGCTGTTTGTTTGTTTTTTTCAATTTTGGCGTGTGGTTCTCTCTCAAGATCTATATCAGACTCAAAGGGTCTGGTATGGTCTACAGGGGGGGGGGGCATGCTGTTTTTTTTTTTTCAATTTTGGTGTGGGGTTCCCCCTCAAGATCCATACCAGGCCCTTTGAGTCTGGTATGGATTTTAGGAGGGGCCCCACACTGTTTTTTTTTCAATTTTGGTGTGGGGTACCCCTCAAGAGCCTGTCCAGTCGCTAACTTTCATGATGATATTTTAGGGTATGTTTTCTATGCTATGTGATGTTGTATTCTATGAGCTTATTTGTACAGACAATCAATGTTGTAAATGATATGTTTTGCTAAAACTGATTTTATCTATATTGTATAGTGTGACCCCGTCTGGATACTAGCCCCTGACAAAGGGACGCACGGTGTCCCGAAACGCATCAGGCTTTCTGGACTTCTTCCTGGGATCCACACACTATTGTATCATCTATGGTTTTTAAAAATTTGTAACCTTGTATAATTTGTCAATAAACTTTTATATATACTTACGCCCTTGTTGCCCTTAAAGTCCCATCCTGGGGGGGTTTGTCCTCTTTTGATCCATACCAGGCCCTTTGAGTCTGGTATGGATTTTGGGAGTGACCCTACGCTGTTTTTTTTTTATTTATTTTTTTATTTTGCCGTGTAGTTCTCCCTCAAGATCCTTACCAGACTCAAAGGGTCCGGTATGGTCTGGGATGGGGGGCCCCACGCTATTCATTTTTTCAATTTTGGCGTGGGGTTCCCCCCCTTAAGATCCATACTAGACTCAAAGGGTCTGGTATGGTCTGGGGGGGGTGCTCGCCGTTTTTTTTTTTCAATTTTGGCGTGAAGTTCTCCCTCAAGATCCATACCAGACTCAAAGGGTCCGGTATGGTCTGGGATGGGGGGCCCCACGCTATTTCTTTTTTCAATTTTGGCGTGAGGTTCCCCCTCAAGATCCATACCAGACTCAAAGGTTCTGGTATGATCTGGGGGGGGGGGGTGCTCGCTATTCTTTTTTTTTTTCAATTTTGGCATGGGGTTCCCCCTCAAGATCCATACCAGGCCCTTTGAGTGTCTGGTATAGATTTTGGGAGGGACCCGGCGTTGTTTTTTTTTTTTTTGTTTTTGGTGTGGGGTTCACCCTTTAAGATCCTCAGAGCACAAGTCGCATGCTACAAGTCGGATCAGTAAAGATGATGATCTTGACTTTCATTCAAATTATTGGGCTGAAATCGTGCCCTAGTCGGACCAATGTAGTGAAGGGAGAATGTTCAAAGTCGGACCGACACAAGTCGGACCAGTTAAGACGGCTCTCATAGGGAAACTATTGATTTTGACATGTCATGTGAATTGTGCTCTCGAAGTGGGAACGCATGTCGGACCAATGTGAATCGGCCCTAAGCTTTGTCAATGAGGGCCAGTTCACACTGGTCCGACAAGCGCTTTGAGAGCACAAGTCACATGACATGTCAAAATCTGGTCTGAGTAGATCTGGGATTTTCATGCACAACCATCTCTCGGGTTTACAGAGAATGGTGGGGGGAAAGGGAAAATATCCAGTGAGCGGCAGTTGTGTGAAGGAAAATGCCTTGTTGATGTCAGAGGTCAGAGGAGAATGGGCAGACTAGTTCCAGATGATAGAAAGGAAACAGTAACTCAAATAAGATCTTGTTACACCCATGGTATGCAGAATACCATCTCTGAACACACAACACATCCAACCTTGAAGCAGATGGGCTACAGCAGCAGAAGACCACACCGGGTGCCACTCCTGTCAGCTAAGAACAGGAAACTGAGGCTACAATTGGCACAGGATCACCAAAATTGGAGAATAGAATATTGGAAAAACGTTGCCTGGTCTGATGAGTCTGGATTTCGGCTGCGACATTCAGATGGTGGGGTCAGAATTTAGCGCATGGGTCAATCCTGCCTTGTATCACCGGTTCAGGCTGGTGGTGTAATGGTGTGGCGGATCTTGGCACACTTTGGGCCCCTTAGTATCAATTGAGCATGGTTTAAACCCCACGGCCTACCTGAGTATTGTCGCTGACCATGTCCATCCCTTTATGACTACAGTGTCCCCATCTTCTGATGGCTCCTTCCAGCAGGATAATGCACCATGTCACAAAGCTCCAATCATCTCACCACTGGACAATGAGGTCACTGTCCTCCAATGGCCTCCACACTCACCACATCTCATCCAGTAGAGCGCCTTTGGGATGTGGTGGAACAACTGCGTGATGTTATCATGTCACTATGGAGAAAAATCTCTGTGGAACTTTTCCAACACCTTGTTGTATCTATTCCACCAAGAATGAAGGCAAAGGGGGGTCCAACCCACTACTAGCAAGGTGTACCTAATAAAGTGGCTGATGAGTGTATATCTATTGTCTAGCAAAAAAAATACAAATGTATCCTTGTAACATCTAGCAACCCCCCCCCCCCCCCCCCGGCCCTCCAGTTTTGAACAGACCCTCCCCATACATATATTCTATAGACCATAATCCACATCCAAGAAGATTTGCTGTATAACGGCAATAAGCAACAAGATTTATTCCCGATTTCTCATTGCAGGCATGGAATTATGGGAGGATTTGGAATGCAGAGCAGAGCAGGGAGGGGGAGGGGAGGGAGAAATAAATCTGATTTAAATACAATGGATTTTAAATACCGGCTTCACAAATCAACGTTCACAATGTATTAATTTGCCATTCTTCTGAAGATCATCTCATTTAGTTAATTAATCCTGGCAGGAGGAAGAATTTGGAAAATGAAATTTCTCAGTTAAAGCCGAACCCCGGCCGAAACATTTCTTTTGTTCTTTAAAGTCGATCTACGCCCCAATCGCTAAAATCTCACGCAAGCTTGAACAAGTTAATGTCATTTTCAGTCTTGCTAAATCTGCATTCCTTAAGAATTTGAAAAAAAAAAAAAAGCTGCATTCCTTAACCCCGTCCTGCCCCTTCTGGTCGCCCTTTAAGTGGGATCACATGATCACTGTGATTGGTTGGCTGGTCAAAGGTGTCAGATGATCAGGAGCTGGTCCCGCTGCCTGGGAACGGTCTGACAGCCAGTGCCGGGACGCGATAATCCTGTGCCTAGGGAAAAGATGCCGAATTGTGCCCCCCAACCCCTCTTCATTATGTGCAAGCTTATGAGGAGGAGGGGGGGAGAGAGCACAGCCCGCACCTCCACCCGACTCCCTCCTCCTCTCCTTGTCGCTTCCAGCGCTGATACTGCTGCCACTACTCTTGTTAGCCTTACAGTAGAAGTAATTTGCGGCATCCCCAAACAATACAATACACGGTGCGCCCAGGGCAGCTGTCCCTTCTGCCCACCCCTTGTCTCTGCCCACAGTGCTGAGAGGGTGTAAGCAGCAGGCTTTCACCCCACAAGACCACCCCGCCATGAATCCATGCGACATTTGGGCACCCCCCATGATGAATGCATATGTGCAACATTTGGGCATTAAGAACCACCCTCCCTATGGCCACACATATATCGTTAGTGGGCCAGCAAGAGGTTAAAATAACATGTGGTGATCCTGCCATGAAGGTCACTTCATGTGATAGGGTGACAGCTGTCTCCTATCTGTTGTCTTGTGTTATCATATCATCACTTGTTTCACTTCCTGTGATAGGGTGACAACTGTTTCCCAACCGTGGTCTTGTGGGACCTCTAGGGTTGACATCCCTGGAGGTGTCTGTAATATGGAACATGATTTGGTATTGCTGGAAGATTGGTCAAAGCAGTGGAGACTGCAGTTCAATATTTCTAAATGTAAAATAATGCACCTAGGGAAAAAGAATCCCCTTAGAGAGTACAACATTGGGGGGTACAGTGTTAGCCAGCACTACAGAAGAAAAAATATTTGGGGGTGCTTACTTCAGATGATTGCAAAATGAGTAAACAGTGTGACTAGGCAGTGGGAAAAGAAAATAGAATTCTAGGATTCATCAGTAGAGGGATCACCAGCAGGAGGAAGGAGGTCCTGATTCCTCTATATAAATCTTTATATCACTAGAGGGGTCACCAGCAGGAGGAAGGAGGTCCTGATTCCTCTATATAGATCTTTATATCACTAGAGGGGTCACCAGCAGGAGGAAGGGGGTCCTGATTCCTCTATATAGATCTTTATATCACTAGAGGGGTCACCAGCAGGAGGAAGGAGGTCCTGATTCCTCTATATAGATCTTTATATCACTAGAGGGATCACCAGCAGGAGGAAGGGGTCCTGATTCCTCTATATAGATCTTTATATCACTAGAGGGGTCACCAGCAGGAGGAAGGAGGTCCTGATTCCTCTATATAGATCTTTATATCACTAGAGGGGTCACCAGCAGGAGGAAGGAGGTCCTGATTCCTCTATATAGATCTTTATATCACTAGAGAGGTCACCAGCAGGAGGAAGGAGGTCCTGATTCCTCTATATAGATCTTTATATCACTAGAGGGATCACCAGCAGGAGGAAGGAGGTCCTGATTCCTCTATATAGATCTTTATATCACTAGAGGGGTCACCAGCAGGAGGAAGGAGGACCCGATTCCTCTATATAGATCTTTATATCACTAGAGGGGTCACCAGCAGGAGGAAGGGGTCCTGATTCCTCTATATAGATATTTATATCACTAGAGGGGTCACCGGCAGGTGGAAGGAGGTCCTGATTCCTCTATATAGATCTTTATATCACTAGAGGGGTCCCCAGCAGGAGGAAGGAGGTCCTGATTTCTCTATATAGATCTTTATATCACTAGAGGGGTCACCAGCAGGAGGAAGGAGGTCCTGATTTCTCTATATAGATCTTTATATCACTAGAGGGGTCACCAGCAGGAGGAAGGGGTCCTGATTCCTCTATATAGATCTTTATATCACTAGAGGGGTCACCAGCAGGAGGAAGGGGTCCTGATTCCTCTATATAGATCTTTATATCACTAGAGGGGTCACCAGCAGGAGGAAGGGGTCCTGATTCCTCTATATAGATCTTTATATCACTAGAGGGGTCACCAGCAGGAGGAAGGAGGTCCTGATTCCTCTATATAGATCTTTATATCACTAGAGGGGTCACCAGCAGGAGGAAGGGGTCCTGATTCCTCTATATAGATCTTTATATCACTAGAGGGGTCACCAGCAGGAGGAAGGAGGTCCTGATTCCTCTATATAGATCTTTATATCACTAGAGGGGTCACCAGCAGGAGGAAGGGGTCCTGATTCCTCTATATAGATCTTTATATCACTAGAGGGGTCACCAGCAGGAGGAAGGAGGTCCTGATTCCTCTATATAGATCTTTATATCACTAGAGGGATCACCAGCAGGAGGAAGGAGGACCCAATTCCTCTATATAGATCTTTATATCACTAGAGGGGTCACCAGCAGGAGGAAGGAGGTCCTGATTTCTCTATATAGATCTTTATATCACTAGAGGGGTCACCAGCAGGAGGAAGGAGGTCCTGATTCCTCTATATAGATCTTTATATCACTAGAGGGGTCACCAGCAGGAGGAAGGAGGACCCGATTCCTCTATATAGATATTTATATCACTAGAGGGATCACCAGCAGGTGGAAGGAGGTCCTGATTCCTCTATATAGATCTTTATATCACTAGAGGGGTCCCCAGCAGGAGGAAGGAGGTCCTGATTTCTCTATATAGATCTTTATATCACTAGAGGGGTCACCAGCAGGAGGAAGGAGGTCCTGATTTCTCTATATAGATCTTTATATCACTAGAGGGGTCACCAGCAGGAGGAAGGAGGTCCTGATTCCTCTATATAGATCTTTATATCACTAGAGGGGTCACCAGCAGGAGGAAGGGGTCCTGATTGCTCTATATAGATCTTTATATCACTAGAGGGGTCACCAGCAGGAGGAAGGAGGTCCTGATTCCTCTATATACTGTAGATCTTTATATCACTAGAGGGGTCACCAGCAGGAGGAAGGAGGTCCTGATTCCTCTATATAGATCTTTATATCACTAGAGGGGTCACCAGCAGGAGGAAGGAGGTCCTGATTCCTCTATATAGATATTTAGTGAGACCTCATTTAGAATATTGTGTCCAGTTTTCGAGACCTCACATACAAAAAGATATTGATAAGATAGAACGAGTTCCGAGACGGGTAACAAAAATGGTGAAAGGTTTGGGGGATAAAACATACCGAGAGCGACTTCAGGAACTTAATATGGACAGTCTGGAGGAAAGAAGGCAAAAGAGAGACATGATTGAAACCTTTAATCACATCAAGGGGGTGAATAAGGTTCAGGAAGGCGGTCTTTTCAATATGAAACCAAAATCAAGAACAACGGGGACATGACCTCCAACTAACCGGAGGAAAGTTCAAAACTAATCTTAGAAAATATTTTACTGAAAGGGTGGTTTATGATTGGAATAAACTGTGGCTGGCCATGTCAAAGAGGCCTAGGGGTCTGCGTTTGCCACATTGTATCTAAGGCCAAAAATTTTTTTTTTACCCATATTGATGATTTTTCTTTACTTCCTGTCCTGGAGACACAACAGGAAGTTAGAGAAAATCTTTCTAAAGCAGTGGTAAATGCCTTCTTGGACAGCTGCCACTTTAACCTGTGCCCCATTTGGAAGGTTCACCCCCATTTCTTGTTCTGGTGGAAACTGTAACATTTTACATTTCAAATCTTTCTTTGTCCCAGTGAAAATAATCACAGTGACAAATAGAGAGGGTAAATCTCCCCAGCGGGGACACAGGCAGCCATATTTTGGTGGTGTCTCCCAATGGCCAAATTGTGTTTGTTTTCAGTTGGTGAAAAAAGAAGTGATTTAAATGTAACATGCATGTAACAAATATTGCTTTTGCATTTTGAGTTTTGCTTTACTTTTAATGGATGCCTACCAAAAGTGGCCCCTGAAAAATTCTGTATGAGCATCAAAGGGCCCCTGATCAGATCCCAAGGGCCTGAACCCCGTAGTTACTCTTACAAATTTGATTCCATAAAATGCAACATGTATATAACAAATTTTGCATTCCTTGGAGTTTAGCTTTACTTTTAATGGACATTGCCTTCCAAAAGTGGCCCCTGACAGTTTTTGTATGAGCAGCTAAGGGCCCCTGATGAGATTTGATCCCAAGGGCCCGGATCCTGTAGTTACTTCTCTGAATTTGACCCCATAAAATGTAACATGAATGTAACACATTTTGTATTTTTTATTTTCCTTGGAGTTTTGCTGTACTTTTATTGTGCTTTGCCTTCAAAGCTTGGCCCCTGAAAGCTTCTGTATGAGCATCAAAGAGCCCCTGATCAGATTTGATCCCAGGGGCCTATCCTGTAGTTACGAATCTGACCCCAGAAAATGTAACATGGATGTAACAAATTTTGTATTTTGCATTTGGAGTTTCGCTTTACTTTTATTGGGCATTGCCTTCCAAGAGTGGCCCCTGAAAGTTTTCTATATGATCAGAAAAGGGCCCCTGATCAGATTAGACCCCAGGGGGCCGGATCCTGTACTTACTCCCTCGAATTTGCCCCCCCCCCCTCTATAAAATGTAACATGAATGTAATACATTTTGTATTTTTTGTTTTGCTTGGAGCATTGCTTTACTTTTAATCTAAATTGATTTACAAGAGTGTCCCCTGAAAGTTTCTGTATGAGCAGCAAAGGGCCCCTGATGAGATTTGATCCCAAGGGCCTGATCCTATAGTTACCCCTACAAAATTTGACCTCATAAAATATAACCTGTATGTAACAAATTTAGTATTTTTTACTTTCCATGGAGTATTGCTTTACTTTTAATAGACATTGATTTCCAAGAGTGGCCCCTGAAAGTCTCTTTTAGCAGCAAAGGGCCCCTGATCAGATTTGATCCCAAGGGCCTGGGATCCTGTAGTTACTCCCCTGAATTTGGGCCCTTAAAATGTAACATGTATGTAACAAATTTTGCATTTTCGGTTTTCTTTTGGGTTGTGCTTTACTATTTAATGAACATTGCCCCCAAAAAATGGCCCCTGAAAGTTTCTGTATGAGCAGCAAAGGGGCCCTGATCAGATTTGATCCCAGGGACCCATCCTGTAGTTACTCTTACAAATCTGACCCCAGAAAATGTAACATGGATGTAACAAATTTTTGCGTTTGTAAATGCATTTGGAGTTTTGCTTTACTTTTATTTGGCATTGCCTTTCAAGAGTGGCCCCTGAAAGTTTTCTATATGATCAGAAAAGGGCGCCTGATCAGATTAGATCCCAGGGGGGCGGATCCTGTAGTTACTCCCCTGAATTTGCCACCCCCCCCCCATAAAATGTAACATGGATGTAACAAATTTTGTATTTTTTGTTTTCCTTGAAGCATTGCTCTACCTTTAATCTAAATTGGTTTACATGAGTGTCCCCTGAAAGTTTCTGTATGAGCAGCAAAGGGCCCCTGATCAGATTTGATCCCAAGGGCCCAGGATCCCGTAGTTACTCCCCTGAATTTGGCCCCTTAAAATGTAACATGTATGTAACAAATTTTGCATTTTCGGTTTTCTTTTGGGTTGTGCTTTACTTTTTAATGAACATTGCCCCCCAAAAATGGCCCCTGAAAGTTTCTGTATGAGCAGCAAAGGGCCCCTTTTAGATTTGATCCCAGGGACCCGTCCTGTAGTTACTATTACAAATTTGACCCCAGAAAATGTAACATGGATGTAACAAATTTTGTATTTTGCATTTGGAGTTTTGCTTTACTTTTATTGGGCATTGCCTTCCAAGAGTGGCCCCTGAAAGTTTTCTATATGATCAGCAAAGGGCCCCTGATCAGATTAGATCCCAGGGGGCCGGATCCTGTAGTTGCTCCCCTGAATTTCCCCCTCCCCCATAAAATGTAACATGGATGTAACAATTTTTGTATTTTTTGTTTTCCTTGGAGCATTGCTTTACTTTTAATCTAATATGATTTCCAAGAGTGGCCCCTGAAAGTCTCTTTGAGCAGCAAAGGGCCCCTAATCAGATTTGATCCCAAGGGCCCGGGATCCCCTAGTAACTCCCCTGAATTTGGCCCTTTAAAATTTAACAAATTTGACATTTTCTGTTTTCTTTTGAGTATTGCTGTACTTTTAATGAACATTGCCCCCCCAAAAATGGCCCCTAAAAAAACTCTGTATGAGCAGCAAAGGGCCCCTGATCAGATTTGATCCCAAGAGCCCATGGGCGTCCGCTGAACTTTTTTCAGGGGGGGGGGGGGCATCATTTTAAGGTCATCCATGCTCGGTCCCTTTTTGACAATGTCATGAAGGGGAGGGGCTTAGTCGTTATGACATAAAGCGCAGGCATGCAAAGGTTTGAGAAACCTGATGCAAAAGCTTAATAGAAGGATCAAGCTGACATTGTCTGATTAGCAATTTCTATTTTTTTTTACCCCCCCCCTCTAGCGGCCGAATAGCGCCACTAAAACGATGGTAAAGCGCCGCTAAAACTAGCGGCGCTTTACCGATAACGTGGCCAGCTGGCAGTGTGAAATAGCTCTTGAGGATAATTCCGCTTCACTCCATGTCCATATAAATATAGTGTGTCTCCAGGGGGGGGGGCAATTGACCCCCCTTGCCCTATGGAGCGGACGCCCATGCAAGGGCCCGCACCCTGTAGTTACTCTCCTGAATTTGGCCCCTTAAAATGTAACCTTTATGTAACAAATTTTGTATTTTTTTTTTTATTCTCCTTGGAGTTTTGCTTTACTTTTAATTGGGCATTGCCTTCCATGAGTGTCCCCTGAAAGTTTTGGTATGAGCAGCAAAGGGCCCCTGATCGGATTTGATCCCAAGGGCCCCAAATCCCCCTGAATTTGGCCCCAGCAACTGACACAGGAGAGCGGCGGCAGGAAGCAGCCGGCTAGCCGTGGTCTACAGATTACCTCGGTACAAAAGCCGGAATTAAGTTCTTAAGACTCGTCTGGCGTTCTTACAGAGGAAGCGCGATCGTTTTCTGCACGCACGACTTCTTAGCAGTATTAGCTCTCTGGGTAATTTGCAATATTGGGACGTATTTGGCTGGGCCAAGGCTCCGCTGACACTCTGCCAGCACACAGTTTAAAGCAGCAGCCGATGGACACGGAGAGGCTTTTCGGTGCCGCGCACGCTGCACTAGGGCCAGGATTCTCTTCCACGGCTCAGATCCCGCCGGATGCTCTTTGCTGAGTCTTCATGTTGCCGGATCAGGGAAAGTGAGAGAACTGCACTTCTTTATCTTGCTCAGTTTATAGCATGGTGACAAACTCCTCAGCACTTTATAGAAAGACTGAATGGTTCACACAGTCCCCCCCCCCCCCAAACTAGAGGAAACCCTCACAAAGAAACTACGAATTCCTTGCACACAATGACCCCTGATGGGAATCAAACCCAGCAACCAGTGCTGCAAGAGTTCATACAACTAAGTCTCCGTGCTGCATTTGGAAAAGGAGTATATAACTCTACCAAAATTTACCAAAATTTGCAGTGCCGTTTCCAGAGCTCAACCTTTATACACACATATATGTAAACACAGAAAACTGGATTTTTAAGGTGCCAACAAATTAACATACAAAAAAAATAATGTATTCAGAAAACTCACAACATTTTATTATAGATATTCAAAATTAAAAACAGTCATAATCCTAAAACCATCAAGAAAAATCTATGCGGTCATAGAGTATATACAGTGATTTCAGCTCAACATGTTTCACCAGTCAATAGCTTCCTCAGGAGACTTGTGAAGCAAGTGCTTCACAAGTCTCCTGTGTAGGCCTTTGAATGGTGAAATATGTTGAGCTGAAGTCACTGTATATACACTATGACCGCATGGATTTTCCTTGATGGTTTTAAGATTATGACTGTTTTTAATTTTGAATATCTATAATAAAATGTTGTGATTTTTCTGAATACATTTTTACAATAGGGCCGCCCTGCCGCAGTATATATGTGGTTGGCGGTCCTTAACCACTTGCCACCCGCCCTATAGCTGATTGACGGCGGCAAAGTGGTTTCAAAATCCTGACTGGACGTCATATGGCATCGCGGCGATCGTAGCTGCGGGGTGTCAGTCTGACACCCCGCAACACCGATCTAGGTAAAGAGTCTCCGACGGAGACTCTTTACCACGTGATCAGCCGTGTCCAATCACGGCTGATCTCAGTGTAAACAGGAAAAGCCGGTCATCGGCTTTTCCTCACTCGCGTCTGTCAGACGCGAGTAGAGGAGAGCCGATCGGCACCAGGGATGCCACCAGACCACCAGGGATGCCAGCACCAGGTATGCCACCCTAGACCACCAGGGATGCCAGTTAGTGCCTCCTAATGGATGCCAATCAGTGCCCACAATGGATGCCAATAAGTGCCCACAATGGATGCCAATCAGTGCCCACAATGGGCATAACTGATTGGCAGGCATTATTGCTTGGCACTGATTGGCATCCATTACAGTACATCAGTGCCGCCTATCAGTGCCCACCCGTGCCACCTATCAGTGCCCATCCATGCACATCCGTAACACCTATCAGTGCCCATCCATGCCCATCCGTGCCGCCTATCAGTGCCCATCCGTGCCGCCTATCAGTGCCCATCCATGCCGCCTATCAGTGCCCATCCGTGCCGCCTATCCGTGCCACCTATCCGTGCCCATCTGTGCCACCTATCCGTGCCCATCCGTGCCGCCTATCCGTGCCCATCCATGCCGCCTATCTGTGCCACCTATCAGTGCCGCATATTAGTGCCCATCATCAATGCCCATCAATGCCACCTCATCAGTGCCACCTCATCAGTGCCCATCAGTGAAGGAGAAAACGTACTTATTTAAAAAGTTTTGTAATTGAAACAAAAAAAAAAATTTTTTTTTCAACATTTTCGGTCATTTTTTTTTTTTTTTTTTGCAGAAAATAAAAATCCCAGAGGTGATCAAATACCACCAAAAGAAAGCTCTATTTGTGGGGAAAAAATTATAAAAATTTAGTTTGGGTACAGTGTAGCACGACCGCGCAATTGTCATTCAAAGTGCAACAGCGCAGAAAGCTGAAAATTGGTCTGGGCAGGAAGCTGTATAAGTGCCCAGTATGGAAGTGGTTAAGTTGTTAATGAATTCTATGCTTTAAGGTAAAAAAAAACTTTTAATGGTAGCACAGCCCCCAGTCCCCCCCCCCCCCCCTTAAATACTCATCTACACCCAATTTGGATCCAGCGCCGTGCACATCTGCAGCAGCTCTTCTCCCCTCTTCCTGCTCTCACAGGCTTGGCTGAGAGCAGCGGGAGCCATTGGCTCGTGCTGCTGCCAATCAAAACCTGTCAGCAGAGAGACGGGGGCGGGTCCGAGCCAGGCTGTGTGTCTGAATGGACGCAAGCAGCCCGGCTCGGGATCGAGCACACACAGGTGCCCCCCCCCATAGGAGGCAGCTTCCTATGAGGGCACTCGGCTGGAGGGAGGAGTCAGGAGTCAGGATCGGGGGTGCTTTGTGCAAAACGATTACACAGAGCGGGGAAGTGTGACATGTTTGCGGTTTTTAAAAAATAAAAACCTTTACCGTCCTCATGCACACTGGACATTTGGCCATCTCTCCTCGACACCCTTCCTCCTGGCAGCAGCATTTTGGCCAAAAAAAAATGCAAGCCATTCCATAAATGGCGGAGGTGCCAATCGCGTGATCCCCTGTGGTCAGTGTGCAATTGGGCAGCGGCGGTGGTCAGTATGCAGTGTAGCATCCCTTTAAAGGGACCCCCAGGGAATGCTGAATGCCCTAAATCTCACAAAGGGTAAAGGGTAAAAATAAAGACGAGAAAACTGCCATGTTTGCTTTTTGTCGGGAAAACCGGGCGCGTGTGTATGCTCCATAGCAGTTTTCCCGACGAGAAATCTGCCCGCAAAAAAATTAGAACCAGCTCTCTTTTTTCCCCGTCGTGATTCCCGGCGGTCTTTTTCCCGTCGTGAAAACCGCTGGTGCGTATGCTTTTCCGAGGGAAAAAAAACGCGCATGCTCGTAAACAATTTGACGCATGCGCGGAAGCATAGAACGTCATTTTGTCGGCTCGTCGTGGTCTTTGACGTCACCGCGTTCTTGGCATTCAAAAGTTCAGCGGTCTTTTGTGTGTATGCCAGGCAGGCTTGAGAGGAATCCCGTCGGGGAAAATAGTTTTTTTTTTTCCTGCCGGGAAAACCGGTCGTGTGTACGAGGCATTAGGTACACTGTGCCTCGTGGTCCCAGAACTCTCAGCCATTCGCCACCCTTTTCCCCTTTTCAGTCCCTTTAAATGAAAGCAGGCCACAGTTAAAGTGCAACATGCCAAGGCAATGGCTTCCTATATAACGGGGGAACAGCTGCCCAGCTCCGGGGGAAACTGGCAATACAAAACGCAGCAACGTGCCAACAAAAAAAAAAAAAAGTTTAAAGACGAATGTATACAATGCCGACAAACTAAGGACCCGGATTTGTTGATTTATTATTATTATTATTATTATTATTATTATTATTATTAATTATTGTTGTTGTTATTATTTTATCATTATTTTATATTATAATAATAATAATAATTATTATTATTATTATTATTATTATTATTATTTATTGTTGTTGTTATTATTTTATCATTATTTTATATTATTATTATTATTATTATTTATTGTTGTTGTTATTATTTTATCATTATTTTATATTATAATTATTATTATTTATTGTTGTTGTTATTATTTTATCATTATTTTATATTATTATTATTATTATTATTATTATTATTTATTGTTGTTGTTTCCAGTTGATTCCAGTTTTGTCTTTATCCGGTAAGCATTGACTAATAATAACAGCATGTTGTTTTTTATTATTTTATTATCTTATATTGTCACCATCATTTTTGTTGTTATTATTATTTATTGTTGTTTCCGAAGTTGAATCCAGCTCGGTATTGATTTTCAAGCCAGAAGCTTTGGCTAATGATAATACCATGCTGTTTTCATGATTAATATTCATATTTTATATTAATATTATTATTTTACATTGATATTGTTATTTTTTGTTGCTTCTGGAGTTGATTCCAACTTTGTATTAATTTTCAAACCAGTAAGCTTTGGCGAATATTGATACCATTATTGTTGTTATTATTATTATTATTATTTTATATTTTGTTATCATTTCATTTTATATTTTATATGCTTGTTTTTACTGTTATTGTTATTTATTGTTTTTTCTGGAGTTGATTCCAGCTATGTATTAATTTGCAAGCCAGTACACTTTAAAATATTATTATTAATATTATTATTATTAATAATAATTTTATTATGATTTAGGATTCAGTTTGTACAGTGCCTTACAATATAAAGGCAGTACAAACATAACACAGTTCAATACAGAAGGAATAGTAAGGCCCTGCTCATAGAGTTTACAATCTAAATGGGGGGGGGGGGGTGGAATGGGTACAAAACGTAATATCTATGGGGATAATCGGATGGAGGTAGCCGAAGTACAGTTTTGAGATGGAGGTGGAGGTGGGGTAGGCTTCCCCATACCTCCACCTAGATTTCGAGGATTACCTAATACCATGTTATTTTTATTTTTTGTACTCTTTTTTTTTTTATTATCATTATTATTATTATTATTATTACTATTATTATTATTGTTATTTTATATGATTATTTTCACTGTTATTATTATTTATTGTTGCTTCTGGAGTTAATTCCAACTTTGTATTAATTTTTAAACCAGTAAGCCTTGACGAATATTGATACCATATTGTTGTTATTATTATTATTATTTTATATTTTGTTATCATTTTATTTTATATTTTATATGCTTGTTTTTACTGTTATTGTTATCTATTGTTGTTATTATTATTATTATTATTTTATATTTTGTTATTATTTTGTCTTATATGCTTGTTTTTACTGTTATTATTATTTATTGTTGTTTCTGGAGTTGATTCCAACTTTGTATTAATTTTCAAACCAGTAAGCTTTGACGAATATTGATACCATATTGTTGTTATTATTATTATTATTTTATATTTTGTTATCATTTTATTTTATATTTTATATGCTTGTTTTTACTCGTATTGTTATCTATTGTTGTTTCTGGAGTTGATTCCAGCTATGCATTAATTTGCAAGCCAGTACACTTTAAAATATTATTATTAATATTATTATTATTAATACTATTATTAATAATAATAATATTATTATGATTTAGGATTCAGTTTGTACAGTGCCTTACAATATAAAGGCAGTACAAACATAACACAGTTCAATACAGAAGGAATAGGAGGGCCCTGCTCATAGAGTTTACAATCTAAAGGGGGGGGGGGGGTGGAATGGGTACAAAACGTAATACCTATGGGGATAATCTGATGGAGGTAGCCGAAGTAAAGTACAGTTTTGAGATGGAGGTGGGGTTGGGGTAGGCTTCCCCATACCTCCACCTAGATTTCAAGGATTGCCTAATACCATGTAATTTATTATTTTTTGTACTATTATTATTAGTATTATTTTTTTTTTTATTATTATTATTATTATTATTTTATATGATTATTTTCACTGTTATTATTATTTATTGTTGTTTCTGGAGTTGATTCCAACTTTGTATTAATTTTCAAACCAGTAGGCTTTGACTTATATTGATACCATATTGTTGTTGTTATTATAATTATTATGTAGCACCGGGTCCCGCTCTCTTGGTTTAAGGGACCGGCTGGTTTTGTTTTGGGTCTGCAGCAAATTACCTCCCCGGAGTGGATCCTTTAGCTCCTCCTTGTCTAGGCAAACAATAATCTCCAGGAATAAGGCCAATGTCCACACTTGAGTAAAACCTAATCAGCAAGGCTTTATTCTTCTTGAGTCAACTTCGAACAGAGGAAGAGCAGAAGTTGACAGAAGTAGGGGGAAGGTTCAGGCACGCAACACTTAAGTTCAGTATCTACACTCATCGTCACTCAAGCCTGAGTGGGTATTGCTCACCCGGATAGTCCCTATGAGAGCGGTCCTAGAAGCCGGGATGGAGCCCGGACATCAGAGACGATGAATCCCCTCTAGGTCAGTCTCCGGGCCTCTCCCCGAGATAGCAGTACCGTCGCTAGTCTCCGCCTGGACTGATCCTCCCCTGGACTTCTTCCCTAAAGATGGGCCCCCTTCAAGCGGGCAGCCTGGGATGCTTCTCTGAAGCGTAGGCCCTAGTCAGCGGAGCTGGGCCTACAATGCAGCAACAGGACCTCGGGCTGAAGGTGCCCGAGGCCTAAACACCCTTGCGCACCTCGTGCCATGCGGGCCACTAGGCACACTCACAGGGCCAGAGGTCCCCCCCTGAACGCCTCGGGGTCCCCCTGGAATCGCCCCACGCCAAATGGCGTCTGCCCCTTTTGTACCCTCTCCCAGCATGCACCGTGGGTAGACCACGCCCACTGCACGGCTGCCGAGAGAGGACACCTAAGGTGCTGTGATACCCCCACGTAGTTTAACCTATGCCGGCGGTGACAGCGCCACCTGCAGGCAACGGAGAACACTACTGCCGGGCAGTACCACACCCAGAGCAGAACAACAATTGAACCATAATTGGTCTAAGCCCAATTATCGGCTCAGACTACCCTTAAATTTCCACATGGGGGTGGGGGCGCTACAATTATTATTATTAACATAATACCTATGGGGATAATCTGATGGAGGTAGCCGAAGTACAGTTTTAAGGGGGAGGTAAAGGTGGGGTTGGGGTAGGCTTCCCCTTACGTCCACCTAGTTTTCGAGGATTGCCTAATACCATGTTATTTTACATTTTTTTGTACTATTATTATTATTATTATTATTATTATTTTATTTATTTATTATTATTATTATTATTATTATTATTTATTGTTGATGTTTCTGGAATTGATTCCAGCTTTGTAATAATTTTGCAAGCTGGTAAGTTGTAATTACCAAACGCCCCCCAAACAGTTAACATCCTCACCAAGTTAACTACTAGATCTAGTTTTCCTCGAGGGTCCCGCGCGCTAACAAGTACATCCTAAAACCCGGCGGCAGGTAATAAAATCAGACGTTAATTGCTCTGAGCCCATTTCCCAGCCCAGATCGGAACGTAATATAATCCAGCGGAATGTGTAATTAGCCGATAATTGCTTATTTGCACAGATATTGGAGCGGTCGGTGATCAATATCGCTCTTTAATATCATTGTAATGCATGTATAATTAAAGCCCTTAAAAATATTTGCATTGCCTGTTGCAATCTTTCACATTAATCTCTCTGCTGATTCATTCAGGCGAGGGGAGGGAGGCTAAAATATATGCAAGAAATAAATTATCAATGTCATTTTTGTCACTTTTATGCGGGGGAACTGGTTTTGCGTGCTCGCGGCCTGCGTCGCGGGCGCACGCGCTGTGTGAGTTGCTACTGATAAGTGTTGTGCCTGTCAAGGAGATTACAATTCCGAAATTTAAAAAAAAAAAAATTCCCCCTAGAAGTCAGTGTCTGTCAATGACCTACCTGCCATTTGGATGCTTCATCCAAAATTGAGAAATAATAAAATAAAATATAAAAATATTAGTTATGGCATTTAAATAATAAATAAATAATCTCATAAAAGCTTTCACACGTTATTGTCTTTCCAAACAAATATTTCAATTTTTATTTTACGTTAAAATAAATCCTGGTGATCCTGCAATGAAGGTTATTGTTCTAGATCACCAGGATTTATGTTCTAGATCGCCCGGATTTATGTTCTAGGTTGCCAGGATTTATGTTCTATATCTATATCACCAGGATCACAGGGATTTATTTTGACGTAAGCAGCAGACTTAAAATAAAAAGTAGAATATTTATTTGGAAAGACAATAGCGTGTGAAAGCTTTTATGAGATTATATATTTATTATTTAATTGGCCCAACTCAGCCATTCTCAACCAGGGTTCCGTGGAACCCTGGGGTTCCTCCAGAGGTTGCTAGGGGTTCCTTGAGCTGTGGCTGATGGACCACCTATTTGATGATGCCTACAGAGTTCAAGGTTTAGCTGTCTTTAAGGGTGGCATTTTGAACACCACTTTTAGGCCCCTTTCACAATGGGGCGGTGGGTCGTCGGCCGCAAAGCGTTGCTATTTTTAGCAGCGCTTTGCCGCCGCTTTTGCTGCGCTATTCGGCCGCTAGCGGGGCAGTTTTTAAAACCCTGCTAGCAGCCGAGAAGGGGTTAAGGTGCCTGCCCACCCGGTGTGTGACTTCTATGTGGTCTCATCTGAGCTGACTCAGTTGAGCCTGTTCCGTAGGTGAGAAGGTGAGGAGGTGTTCAAGGAGGTAAAGTAGAAGATGAGGAGGCATTCAAGGAGGTAAAGTAGAAGGAGAGGAGACGTTCAAGGAGGTAAAGTAGAAGGTGAAGAGGCGTTCAAGGAGGTAAAGTAGAAGGTGAGGAGGTGTTCAAGGAGGTAAAATAGAAGGAGAAGAGGCGTTCAAGGAGGTAAAGTAGAAGGTGAGGAGGTGTTCAAGGAGGTAAAATAGAAGGAGAAGAGGCGTTCAAGGAGGTAAAGTAGAAGGTGAGGAGGCGTTCAAGGAGGTAAAGTATAAGGCGAGGAAGCGTTCAAAGGGTTAAAGTAGAAGGAGAGGAGGCGTTCAAGGAGGTAAAGTAGAAGGTGAGGAGACATTCAAGGAGGTAAAGTAGAAGGTGAGGAGGCATTCAAAGGGTTAAAGTAGAAGGTGAGGAGGCGTTCAAGGAGGTAAAGTAGAAGGTGGGGAGACGTTCAAGGGGTTAAAGTAAAAGTTGAGGAGGCTTTCGAGGGGTTAAAGTAGAAGGAGAGGTGGCATTCAAGGAGGTAAAGTAGAAGGTGAAGAGGCATTCAAGGGGTTAAAGTAAAAGTTGAGGAGGCGTTCAAGGGGTTAAAGTAGAAGTTGAGATGGCATTCAAGGAGGTAAAGTAGAAGGTGAAGAGGCTTTGGTTTATTGCCATGACACAGAAATTTCATGGTGTTACTTTCGGTAAAACTCAGTGGTTGAGATGCTCCCCCCCCCACCCCCACCACTCCCTATTTAGCTGGAGAGCCAGCAGCCAGGTATGTGCACAAGCTGCAGCTGCAGTGCTTTGCTTCTGGGCTACGGCAGGAATTCTACGCCCTGTTTCTTTGGCGGCTCGTGAATGGGGGCTGCTCTGCAAGCGCCGCTCAACCGCGTGAAATCTACACGATTGCAGTGCGCTAGTGCGGGGTTCAGGGGGTTAAAGTAGAAGGAGAGGAGGCGTTCAAGGAGGCGAAGTAGAAGGTGAGGAGACATTCAAGGAGGTGAAGTAGAAGTAGAGGAGGCGTTCAAGGAGGTAAAGTAGAAGAAGAGGCGTTCAAGGAGGTAAAGTAGAAGGTGAGGAGGAGGCGTTCAAGGAGGTAAAGTAGAAGGTGAGGAGGCGTTCAAGGAGGTAAAGTAGAAGGTGAGGAGGCATTCAAGGAGGTAAAGTAGAAGGTGAGGAGGCGTTCAAGGAGGTAAAGTAGAAGAAGAGGCGTTCAAGGAGGTAAAGTAGAAGAAGAGGAGGCGTTCAAGGAGGATAAATAGAAGGTGAAGAGGCGTTCAAGGAAGTAAAGTAGAAGGTGAGGAGGTGTTCAAGGAGGTAAAGTAGAAGGAGAAGAGGCGTTCAAGGAGGTAAAGTAGAAGGTGAGGAGGCATTCAAGGAGGTAAAGTAGAAGGTGAGGAGGTGTTCAAGGAGGTAAAGTAGAAGGAGAGGAGGTGTTCAAGGAGGTAAAGTAGAAGGTGAGGAGGCTTTGGTTTATTGCCATGACACAGAAATTTCATGGTGTTACTTTCGGTAAAACTCAGTGGTTGAGATGCTCCCCCCCCCCCACCCCCACCACTCCCTATTTAGCTGGAGAGCCAGCAGCCAGGTATGTGCACAAGCTGCAGCTGCAGTGCTTTGCTTCTGGGCTACGGCAGGAATTCTACGCCCTGTTTCTTTGGCGGCTCGTGAATGGGGGCTGCTCTGCAAGCGCCGCTCAACCGCGTGAAATCTACACGATTGCAGTGCGCTAGTGCGGGGTTCAGGGGGTTAAAGTAGAAGGAGAGGAGGCGTTCAAGGAGGCGAAGTAGAAGGTGAGGAGACATTCAAGGAGGTGAAGTAGAAGTAGAGGAGGCGTTCAAGGAGGTAAAGTAGAAGAAGAGGCGTTCAAGGAGGTAAAGTAGAAGGTGAGGAGGCGTTCAAGGAGGTAAAGAAGAAGGTGAGGAGGCATTCAAGGAGGTAAAGTAGAAGGTGAGGAGGCGTTCAAGGAGGTAAAGTAGAAGAAGAGGCGTTCAAGGAGGTAAAGTAGAAGAAGAGGAGGCGTTCAAGGAGGATAAATAGAAGGTGAAGAGGCGTTCAAGGAAGTAAAGTAGAAGGTGAGGAGGTGTTCAAGGAGGTAAAGTAGAAGGAGAAGAGGCGTTCAAGGAGGTAAAGTAGAAGGAGAAGAGGCGTTCAAGGAGGTAAAGTAGAAGGTGAGGAGGCATTCAAGGAGGTAAAGTAGAAGGTGAGGAGGTGTTCAAGGAGGTAAAGTAGAAGGAGAGGAGGTGTTCAAGGAGGTAAAGTAGAAGGTGAGGAGGCTTTGGTTTATTGCCATGACACAGAAATTTCATGGTGTTACTTTCGGTAAAACTCAGTGGTTGAGATGCTCCCCCCCCCCCACCCCCACCACTCCCTATTTAGCTGGAGAGCCAGCAGCCAGGTATGTGCACAAGCTGCAGCTGCAGTGCTTTGCTTCTGGGCTACGGCAGGAATTCTACGCCCTGTTTCTTTGGCGGCTCGTGAATGGGGGCTGCTCTGCAAGCGCCGCTCAACCGCGTGAAATCTACACGATTGCAGTGCGCTAGTGCGGGGTTCAGGGGGTTAAAGTAGAAGGAGAGGAGGCGTTCAAGGAGGCGAAGTAGAAGGTGAGGAGACATTCAAGGAGGTGAAGTAGAAGTAGAGGAGGCGTTCAAGGAGGTAAAGTAGAAGAAGAGGCGTTCAAGGAGGTAAAGTAGAAGGTGAGGAGGAGGCGTTCAAGGAGGTAAAGTAGAAGGTGAGGAGGCGTTCAAGGAGGTAAAGTAGAAGGTGAGGAGGCATTCAAGGAGGTAAAGTAGAAGGTGAGGAGGCGTTCAAGGAGGTAAAGTAGAAGAAGAGGCGTTCAAGGAGGTAAAGTAGAAGAAGAGGAGGCGTTCAAGGAGGATAAATAGAAGGTGAAGAGGCGTTCAAGGAAGTAAAGTAGAAGGTGAGGAGGTGTTCAAGGAGGTAAAGTAGAAGGAGAAGAGGCGTTCAAGGAGGTAAAGTAGAAGGTGAGGAGGCATTCAAGGAGGTAAAGTAGAAGGTGAGGAGGTGTTCAAGGAGGTAAAGTAGAAGGAGAGGAGGTGTTCAAGGAGGTAAAGTAGAAGGTGAGGAGGCTTTGGTTTATTGCCATGACACAGAAATTTCATGGTGTTACTTTCGGTAAAACTCAGTGGTTGAGATGCTCCCCCCCCCCCACCCCCACCACTCCCTATTTAGCTGGAGAGCCAGCAGCCAGGTATGTGCACAAGCTGCAGCTGCAGTGCTTTGCTTCTGGGCTACGGCAGGAATTCTACGCCCTGTTTCTTTGGCGGCTCGTGAATGGGGGCTGCTCTGCAAGCGCCGCTCAACCGCGTGAAATCTACACGATTGCAGTGCGCTAGTGCGGGGTTCAGGGGGTTAAAGTAGAAGGAGAGGAGGCGTTCAAGGAGGCGAAGTAGAAGGTGAGGAGACATTCAAGGAGGTGAAGTAGAAGTAGAGGAGGCGTTCAAGGAGGTAAAGTAGAAGAAGAGGCGTTCAAGGAGGTAAAGTAGAAGGTGAGGAGGCGTTCAAGGAGGTAAAGAAGAAGGTGAGGAGGCATTCAAGGAGGTAAAGTAGAAGGTGAGGAGGCGTTCAAGGAGGTAAAGTAGAAGAAGAGGCGTTCAAGGAGGTAAAGTAGAAGAAGAGGAGGCGTTCAAGGAGGATAAATAGAAGGTGAAGAGGCGTTCAAGGAAGTAAAGTAGAAGGTGAGGAGGTGTTCAAGGAGGTAAAGTAGAAGGAGAAGAGGCGTTCAAGGAGGTAAAGTAGAAGGAGAAGAGGCGTTCAAGGAGGTAAAGTAGAAGGTGAGGAGGCATTCAAGGAGGTAAAGTAGAAGGTGAGGAGGTGTTCAAGGAGGTAAAGTAGAAGGAGAGGAGGTGTTCAAGGAGGTAAAGTAGAAGGTGAGGAGGCTTTGGTTTATTGCCATGACACAGAAATTTCATGGTGTTACTTTCGGTAAAACTCAGTGGTTGAGATGCTCCCCCCCCCCCACCCCCACCACTCCCTATTTAGCTGGAGAGCCAGCAGCCAGGTATGTGCACAAGCTGCAGCTGCAGTGCTTTGCTTCTGGGCTACGGCAGGAATTCTACGCCCTGTTTCTTTGGCGGCTCGTGAATGGGGGCTGCTCTGCAAGCGCCGCTCAACCGCGTGAAATCTACACGATTGCAGTGCGCTAGTGCGGGGTTCAGGGGGTTAAAGTAGAAGGAGAGGAGGCGTTCAAGGAGGCGAAGTAGAAGGTGAGGAGACATTCAAGGAGGTGAAGTAGAAGTAGAGGAGGCGTTCAAGGAGGTAAAGTAGAAGAAGAGGCGTTCAAGGAGGTAAAGTAGAAGGTGAGGAGGCGTTCAAGGAGGTAAAGAAGAAGGTGAGGAGGCATTCAAGGAGGTAAAGTAGAAGGTGAGGACTTGGAGGCGTTCAAGGAGGTAAAGTAGAAGAAGAGGCGTTCAAGGAGGTAAAGTAGAAGAAGAGGAGGCGTTCAAGGAGGATAAATAGAACGTGAAGAGGCGTTCAAGGAAGTAAAGTAGAAGGTGAGGAGGTGTTCAAGGAGGTAAAGTAGAAGGAGAAGAGGCGTTCAAGGAGGTAAAGTAGAAGGAGAAGAGGCGTTCAAGGAGGTAAAGTAGAAGGTGAGGAGGCATTCAAGGAGGTAAAGTAGAAGGTGAGGAGGTGTTCAAGGAGGTAAAGTAGAAGGAGAGGAGGTGTTCAAGGAGGTAAAGTAGAAGGAGAGGAGGTGTTCAAGGAGGTAAAGTAGAAAGTGAGGAGGTGTTCAAGGAGGTAAAGTAGAAGGAGAGGAGGCGTTCAAGGAGGTAAAGTAGAAGGAGAGGAGGCGTTCAAGGAGGTAAAGTAGAAGGTGAGGAGGCGTTCAAGGAGGTGAAGTAGAAGATGAGGAGGCGTTCAAGGAGGTAAAGTAGAAGGTGAGGAGGCGTTCAAGGAGGTAAAGTAGAAGGTGAGGAGGTGTTCAAGGAGGTAAAGTAGAAGGAGAGGAGACGTTCAAGGAGGTAAAGTAGAAGGAGAGGAGACGTTCAAGGTGGTAAAGTAGAAGGAGAGGAGACGTTCAAGGAGGTAAAGTAGAAGGAGAGGAGACGTTCAAGGAGGTAAAGTAGAAGGTGAGGAGGCGTTCAAGGAGGTGAAGTAGAAGGTGAAGAGGCGTTCAAGGAGGTAAAGAAGAAGGCGAGGAGGCGTTCAAGGAGGATAAATAGAAGGTGAGGAGGCGTTCAAGGAGGTAAAGTAGAAGGTGAGGAGGCGTTCAAGGAGGTAAAGTAGAAGGTGAGGAGGTGTTCAAGGAGGTAAAATAGAAGGTGAAGAGGCGTTCAAGGAGGTAAAGTAGAAGGTGAGGAGGGGTTCAAGGAGGTAAGTAGAAGTTGAGGAGACGTTCAAGGAGGTAAAGTAGAAGGAGAAGAGGCGTTCAAGGAGGTAAAGTAGAAGGTGAGGAGGCGTTCAAGGAGGTAAAGTAGAAGGTGAAGAGGCGTTCAAGGAGGTAAAGTAGAAGGTGAGGAGGCGTTCAAGGAGGTAAAGTAGAAGGAGAAGAGGCGTTCAAGGAGGTAAAGTAGAAGGAGAAGAGGCGTTCAAGGAGGTAAAGTAGAAGGAGAAGAGGCATTCAAGGAGGTAAAGTAGAAGGAGAAGAGGCGTTCAAGGAGGTAAAGTAGAAGGAGAAGAGGCGTTCAAGGAGGTAAAGTAGAAGGTGAGGAGGCATTCAAGGAGGTAAAGTAGAAGGAGAAGAGGCATTCAAGGAGGTAAAGTAGAAGGAGAAGAGGCGTTCAAGGAGGTAAAGTAGAAGGTGAGGAGGTGTTCAAGGAGGTAAAGTAGAAGGAGAAGAGGCGTTCAAGGAGGTAAAGTAGAAGGAGAAGAGGCGTTCAAGGAGGTAAAGTAGAAGGAGAAGAGGCATTCAAGGAGGTAAAGTAGAAGGAGAAGAGGCGTTCAAGGAGGTAAAGTAGAAGGAGAAGAGGCGTTCAAGGAGGTAAAGTAGAAGGTGAGGAGGCGTTCAAGGAGGTAAAGTAGAAGGAGAAGAGGCATTCAAGAAGGTAAAGTAGAAGGAGAAGAGGCGTTCAAGGAGGTAAAGTAGAAGGAGAAGAGGCGTTCAAGGAGGTAAAGTAGAAGGTGAGGAGGCGTTCAAGGAGGTAAAGTAGAAGGAGAAGAGGCGTTCAAGGAGGTAAAGTAGAAGGTGAGGAGGCGTTCAAGGAGGTAAAGTAGAAGGAGAAGAGGCGTTCAAGGAGGTAAAGTAGAAGGAGAGGAGGCGTTCAAGGAGGTAAAGTAGAAGGTGAAGAGGCGTTCAATGAGGTAAAGTAGAAGGTGAGTAGACGTTCAAGGAGGTAAAGTAGAAGGTGAAGAGGCGTTCAAGGAGGTAAAGTAGAAGGTGAGGAGGCATTCAAGAAGGGAAAGTAGAAGGTGAGGAGGTGTTCAAGGAGGTAAAATAGAAGGTGAAGAGGCGTTCAAGGAGGTAAAGTAGAAGGTGATGAGGGGTTCAAGGAGGTAAAGTAGAAGGTGAGGAGGGGTTCAAGGAGGTAAAGTAGAAGGTGAGGAGGGGTTCAAGGAGGTAAAGTAGAAGGAGAGGAGACGTTCAAGGAGGTAAAGTAGAAGGAGAGGAGGCGTTCAAGGAGGTAAAGTAGAAGGTGAGGAGGTGTTCAAGGAGGTAAAATAGAAGGAGAAGAGGCGTTCAAGGAGTTAAAGTAGAAGGTGAGGAGGCGTTGAAGGAGGTAAAGTAGAAGGTGAGGAGGTGTTCAAGGAGGTAAAGTATAAGGCGAGGAAGCGTTCAAAGGGTTAAAGTAGAAGGAGAATAGGCGTTCAAGGAGGTAAAGTAGAAGGTGAGGAGACATTCAAGGAGGTAAAGTAGAAGGTGAGGAGGCGTTCAAAGGGTTAAAGTAGAAGGTGAGGAGGCGTTCAAGGAGGTAAAGTAGAAGGTGGGGAGACATTCAAGGGGTTAAAGTAAAAGTTGAGGAGGCGTTCAAGGGGTTAAAGTAGAAGGAGAGGTGGCATTCAAGGAGGTAAAGTAGAAGGTGAAGAGGCATTCAAGGGGTTAAAGTAAAAGTTGAGGAGGCGTTCAAGGGGTTAAAGTAGAAGTTGAGGTGGCATTCAAGGAGGTAAAGCAGAAGGTGAAGAGGCGTTCAAGGAGGTAAAGTAGAAGATGAAGAGGCGTTCAAGGTGGTAAAGTAGAAGGAGAAGAGGCGTTCAAGGAGGTAAAGTAGAAGGAGAAGAAGCGTTCAAGGAGGTAAAGTAGAAGGAGAAGAAGCGTTCAAGGAGGTAAAGTAGAAGATGAAGAGGCGTTCAAGGAGGTAAAGTAGAAGGTGAGGAGGCGTTCAAGGTGGTAAAGTAGAAGTTGAGGTGGCATTCAAGGTGGTAAAGTAGAAGGAGAAGAGGCGTTCAAGGAGGTAAAGTAGAAGGAGAAGAGGCGTTCAAGGAGGTAAAGTAGAAGGTGAGGAGGCATTCAAGGTGGTAAAGTAGAAGGAGAAGAGGCGTTCAAGGTGGTAAAGTAGAAGGAGAAGAGGCGTTCAAGGTGGTAAAGTAGAAGGAGAAGAGGCATTCAAGGTGGTAAAGTAGAAGGAGAAGAGGCGTTCAAGGTGGTAAAGTAGAAGTTGAGGTGGCATTCAAGGTGGTAAAGTAGAAGGAGAAGAGGCATTCAAGGTGGTAAAGTAGAAGGAGAAGAGGCGTTCAAGGTGGTAAAGTAGAAGTTGAGGTGGCATTCAAGGTGGTAAAGTAGAAGGAGAAGAGGCGTTCAAGGTGGTAAAGTAGAAGGTGAGGAGGCGTTCAAGGTGGTAAAGTAGAAGGAGAAGAGGCGTTCAAGGAGGTAAAGTAGAAGTTGAGGGTGGCGTTCAATGTGGTAAAGTAGAAGGAGAAGAGGCATTCAAGGTGGTAAAGTAGAAGGTGAGGAGGCGTTCAAGGTGGTAAAGTAGAAGGTGAGGAGGCGTTCAAGGTGGTAAAGTAGAAGTTGAGGTGGCATTCAAGGTGGTAAAGTAGAAGTTGAGGTGGCGTTCAAGGTGGTAAAGTAGAAGGAGAAGAGGCGTTCAAGGTGGTAAAGTAGAAGGTGAGGAGGCGTTCAAGGTGGTAAAGTAGAAGGAGAAGAGGCATTCAAGGTGGTAAAGTAGAAGGAGAAGAGGCGTTCAAGGTGGTAAAGTAGAAGGTGAGGAGGCGTTCAAGGTGGTAAAGTAGAAGGAGAAGAGGCGTTCAAGGAGGTAAAGTAGAAGTTGAGGTGGCGTTCAAGGTGGTAAAGTAGAAGGAGAAGAGGCATTCAAGGTGGTAAAGTAGAAGGTGAGGAGGCGTTCAAGGTGGTAAAGTAGAAGGTGAGGAGGCGTTCAAGGTGGTAAAGTAGAAGTTGAGGTGGCATTCAAGGTGGTAAAGTAGAAGTTGAGGTGGCATTCAAGGTGGTAAAGTAGAAGGAGAAGAGGCATTCAAGGTGGTAAAGTAGAAGTTGAGGTGGCATTCAAGGTGGTAAAGTAGAAGTTGAGGTGGCATTCAAGGTGGTAAAGTAGAAGGAGAAGAGGCGTTCAAGGTGGTAAAGTAGAAGGAGAAGAGGCGTTCAAGGTGGTAAAGTAGAAGTTGAGGTGGCATTCAAGGTGGTAAAGTAGAAGGAAAAGAGGCGTTCAAGGTGGTAAAGTAGAAGGTGAGGAGGCGTTCAAGGTGGTAAAGTAGAAGGAGAAGAGGCGTTCAAGGAGGTAAAGTAGAAGTTGAGGTGGCGTTCAAGGTGGTAAAGTAGAAGGAGAAGAGGCATTCAAGGTGGTAAAGTAGAAGGTGAGGAGGCGTTCAAGGTGGTAAAGTAGAAGGTGAGGAGGCGTTCAAGGTGGTAAAGTAGAAGTTGAGGTGGCATTCAAGGTGGTAAAGTAGAAGTTGAGGTGGCGTTCAAGGTGGTAAAGTAGAAGGAGAAGAGGCGTTCAAGGTGGTAAAGTAGAAGGTGAGGAGGCGTTCAAGGTGGTAAAGTAGAAGGAGAAGAGGCATTCAAGGTGGTAAAGTAGAAGGAGAAGAGGCGTTCAAGGTGGTAAAGTAGAAGGAGAAGAGGCATTCAAGGTGGTAAAGTAGAAGGAGAAGAGGCGTTCAAGGTGGTAAAGTAGAAGTTGAGGTGGCATTCAAGGTGGTAAAGTAGAAGTTGAGGTGGCATTCAAGGTGGTAAAGTAGAAGGAGAAGAGGCATTCAAGGTGGTAAAGTAGAAGGAGAAGAGGCATTCAAGGTGGTAAAGTAGAAGGAGAAGAGGCGTTCAAGGTGGTAAAGTAGAAGTTGAGGTGGCGTTCAAGGTGGTAAAGTAGAAGTTGAGGTGGCGTTCAAGGTGGTAAAGTAGAAGTTGAGGTGGCGTTCAAGGTGGTAAAGTAGAAGTTGAGGTGGCGTTCAAGGTGGTAAAGTAGAAGTTGAGGTGGCGTTCAAGGTGGTAAAGTAGAAGGAGAAGAGGCGTTCAAGGTGGTAAAGTAGAAGGAGAAGAGGCATTCAAGGTGGTAAAGTAGAAGGAGAAGAGGCATTCAAGGTGGTAAAGTAGAAGGAGAAGAGGCATTCAAGGTGGTAAAGTAGAAGGAGAAGAGGCGTTCAAGGAGGTAAAGTAGAAGTTGAGGTGGCGTTCAAGGTGGTAAAGTAGAAGTTGAGGTGGCATTCAAGGTGGTAAAGTAGAAGAGTAATAGAGTAATAGAGCGAGTGCCTTGCCATGAGTGGTGTGAATGGGTCCCTACGGGAAGCTCTTGCCTGGAGATCCTTTGTAGAGCAAACAGGGTCACTTGAATTCCCATTTTTGAGTGAGCTGCCCCTTTAACGAGACGGTATAATAAAAACCCGCCGCCCTTTTCAAACCAAAAAATAATAAAAAAAGGGAGAGAAAAACTGCAAGCGAGATGCATGTTTTGGGTTTCTAACAAGCCGCGCACAAGTCTGTTGCTACAGTAACTGACACGGGAGTTGTACTGTAGAGCAGAGCGCTGCCTTTCAATCGTTTCTATTTGAATTCCCATCACTCAAAGCTTTTAGAGGAAGCTTCTATTGTAACCCAACTGGCAGCCAAACAGCGGGGGGGGGGGCGGAGAGGGAGAGCCGCTCACAAATAGTAAAATACCTCAAACAATGATTTTTTATTTATTTCTTTATTTGTTTTTTTCTTTCATCATTTGCTAATTTTTAGCATGACTCAATTAGCGGGAGAAGGCGAGGGGAGGAGGGGATGTGGGGGGGGGGGGGGGGGGGGAGGAGGGGATGTGGGGGGGGGGGGAGGGGGGGGTAGGCTGGGAAAGTGATGTATTAATTTTCAATAATTCTGCTCTGGATTCTGAGCCGTCTTTGGTGTGATGGGTGCCGGGGAAGGTACACGGTTAGCCGCAGGATATACAGGTTTCCAGACAGAGCACCCGGGGCGATCTCCCTGACAGAGGGGCGGGGCGGGACGGGAGAATTTTATATAACGAGATTATTACTTCTAGCGCCACATTTCTACCTCTTATAGAGCTGAAGTTTATTCGCCTTTTACTTTGCTTTCCTTGGTTCCTACCCCTCCCCCGCCCAATATGCTAATGCCATTTTAAAATAAAACCTTTCCATTTTCATTACATACCTTATTTTAGAACCAGGTCTTTGTGCTTCTCTGGGCAATGCAGGCAGATCACGGCTGGTTCCCAGATCACGGCCGGGGAGGGGGCAGTACAGAGCTTCATAAAAACATCACAGCGCCCTTCCTCAGTGCTCCTCTCTAGAGCCATTAGCCCTGATGCAAGTAGTGGGCTGACCCTTGGGTGGAGTTATGCAAATAACCTTTCTGGATCTCTGTGCTTTCTATGCAATGCTGGCAGATCAAGGCTGGTGAGAGGGGCCAGCAGGGGGCTGTACATAGCATTATAAAAATATCACAGCACCCTGCCTCAGTACTCCTCACAAGAGCCCTTAGTCCTGATGCAAGCGGAGGAACAACCTATGGGGGGGGGGGGGGGTCATTAAAAAAAAATATCTATGAAGTTGCGGCGCACTAGTGTGGGGTTCAAGGGGTTAAAGCCGATGCTGAGCAGGAAATACAGAGCCTCCTTTCCTTCTACTTTACCTCCTTGAACGCCTCTTCACCTTCTACTTTACCTCCTTGAACGCCTCCTCACCTTCTACTTTACCTCCTTGAATGCCTCTTCTCCTTCTACTTTACCTCCTTGAACACCTCTTCACCTTCTACTTTACCTCCTTGAACGCCTCTTCTCCTTCTACTTTACCTCCTTGAACACCTCTTCACCTTCTACTTTACCTCCTTGAACGCCTCCTCACCTTCTACTTTACCTCCTTGAATGCCTCCTCACCTTCTACTTTACCTCCTTGAACGCCTCCTCACCTTCTACTTTACCTCCTTGAACGCCTCCTCACCTTCTACTTTACCTCCTTGAACGCCTCTTCTCCTTCTACTTTACCTCCTTGAACGCCTCCTCACCTTCTACTTTACCTCCTTGAACGCCTCTTCACCTTCTATTTATCCTCCTTGAACGCCTCCTCACCTTCTACTTTACCTCCTTGAATGCCTCTTCTCCTTCTACTTTACCTCCTTGAACACCTCTTCACCTTCTACTTTACCTCCTTGAACGCCTCTTCTCCTTCTACTTTACCTCCTTGAACGCCTCTTCTCCTTCTACTTTACCTCCTTGAACGCCTCCTCACCTTCTACTTTACCTCCTTGAATGCCTCCTCACCTTCTACTTTACCTCCTTGAACGCCTCCTCACCTTCTACTTTACCTCCTTGAACGCCTCCTCACCTTCTACTTTACCTCCTTGAACGCCTCTTCTCCTTCTACTTTACCTCCTTGAACGCCTCCTCACCTTCTACTTTACCTCCTTGAACGCTTCTTCACCTTCTACTTTACCTCCTTGAACGCCTCCTCACCTTCTACTTTACCTCCTTGAACGCCTCCTCACCTTCTACTTTACCTCCTTGAACGCCTCCTCACCTTCTACTTTACCTCCTTGAACGCCTCTTCTCCTTCTACTTTACCTCCTTGAGAACGCCTCTCACCTTCTACTTTACCTCCTTGAACGCCTCTCACCTTCTACTTTACCTCCTTGAACGCCTCCTCACCTTCTACTTTACCTCCTTGAACGCCTCCTCACCTTCTACTTTACCTCCTTGAACGCCTCCTCACCTTCTACTTTACCTCCTTGAACGCCCTCCTCACCTTCTACTTTACCTCCTTGAACGCCTCCTCACCTTCTACTTTACCTCCTTGAACGCCTCCTCACCTTCTACTTTACCTCCTTGAACGCCTCCTCACCTTCTACTTTACCTCCTTGAACGCCGCTCTTCACCTTCTACTTTACCTCCTTGAACGCCTCCTCACCTTCTACTTTACCTCCTTGAACGCCTCCTCACCTTCTACTTTACCTCCTTGAACGCCTCCTCACCTTCTACTTTACCTCCTTGAACGCCTCCTCACCTCTACTTTACCTCCTTGAAGGCCTCTCCTTCTACTTTACCTCCTTGAACGTCTCCTCTCCTTCTACTTTACCTCCTTGAACGCCTCCTCACCTTCTACTTTACCTCCTGAATGCCTCTTCTCCTTCTACTTTACCTCCTTGAACGCCTCCTCACCTTCTACTTTACCTCCTTGAACGCCTCTTCACCTTCTATTTATCCTCCTTGAACGCCTCCTCACCTTCTACTTTACCTCCTTGAATGCCTCTTCTCCTTCTACTTTACCTCCTTGAACGCCTCCTCACCTTCGACTTTACCTCCTTGAATGCCTCTTCTCCTTCTACTTTACCTCCTTGAACAGCCTCTTCACCTTCTACTTTACCTCCTTGAACGCCTCCTCACCTTCTACTTTACCTCCTTGAACGCCTCCTCACCTTCTACTTTACCTCCTTGAACGCCTCCTCACCTTCTACTTTACCTCCTTGAATGCCTCTTCTCCTTCTACTTTACCTCCTTGAACGCCTCCTCACCTTCTACTTTACCTCCTTGAATGCCTCTTCTCCTTCTACTTTACCTCCTTGAACGCCTCTTCTCCGTCTACTTTACCTCCTTGAATGCCTCTTCTCCTTCTACTTTACCTCCTTGAACAGCCTCTTCACCTTCTACTTTACCTCCTTGAATGCCTCTTCTCCTTCTACTTTACCTCCTTGAACGCCTCCTCACCTTCTACTTTACCTCCTTGAATGCCTCTTCTCCTTCTACTTTACCTCCTTGAACGCCTCTTCACCTTCTACTTTACCTCCTTGAATGCCTCTTCTCCTTCTACTTTACCTCCTTGAATGCCTCTCTCACCTTCTACTTTACCTCCTTGAATGCTTCTTCTCCTTCTACTTTACCTCCTTGAATGCCTCTTCTCCTTCTACTTTACCTCCTTGAACACCTCCTCACCTTCTACTTTACCTCCTTGAACGCCTCTTCTCCTTCTACTTTACCTCCTTGAACGCCTCTTCTCCTTCTACTTTACCTCCTTGAATGCCTCCTCACCTTCTACTTTACCTCCTTGAATGCTTCTTCTCCTTCTACTTTACCTCCTTGAATGCCTCTTCTCCTTCTACTTTACCTCCTTGAACACCTCCTCACCTTCTACTTTACCTCCTTGAATGCTTCTTCTCCTTCTACTTTACCTCCTTGAACGCCTCTTCTCCTTCTACTTTACCTCCTTGAATGCCTCTTCTCCTTCTACTTTACCTCCTTGAACGCCTCTTCTCCTTCTACTTTACCTCCTTGAATGCCTCTTCTCCTTCTACTTTACCTCCTTGAATGCCTCTTCTCCTTCTACTTTACCTCCTTGAACACCTCCTCACCTTCTACTTTACCTCCTTGAACGCCTCTTCACCTTCTACTTTACCTCCTTGAATGCCTCTTCTCCTTCTACTTTACCTCCTTGAACACCTCCTCACCTTCTACTTTACCTCCTTGAATGCCTCCTCACCTTCTACTTTACCTCCTTGAATGCTTCTTCTCCTTCTACTTTACCTCCTTGAACGCCTCTTCTCCTTCTACTTTACCTCCTTGAACGCCTCTTCTCCTTCTACTTTACCTCCTTGAACACCTCCTCACCTTCTACTTTACCTCCTTGAACGCCTCCTCACCTTCTACTTTACCTCCTTGAACGCCTCCTCACCTTCTACTTTACCTCCTTGAACGCCTCTTCTCCTTCTACTTTACCTCCTTGAACGCCTCCTCACCTTCTACTTTACCTCCTTGAACGCCTCCTCACCTTCTACTTTACCTCCTTGAACGCCTCCTCACCTTCTACTTTACCTCCTTGAATGCCTCTTCTCCTTCTACTTTACCTCCTTGAACGCCTCCTCACCTTCTACTTTACCTCCTTGAATGCCTCTTCTCCTTCTACTTTACCTCCTTGAACGCCTCTTCTCCTTCTACTTTACCTCCTTGAATGCCTCTTCTCCTTCTACTTTACCTCCTTGAACACCTCTTCACCTTCTACTTTACCTCCTTGAATGCCTCTTCTCCTTCTACTTTACCTCCTTGAACGCCTCCTCACCTTCTACTTTACCTCCTTGAATGCCTCTTCTCCTTCTACTTTACCTCCTTGAACGCCTCTTCTCCTTCTACTTTACCTCCTTGAATGCCTCTTCTCCTTCTACTTTACCTCCTTGAATGCCTCCTCACCTTCTACTTTACCTCCTTGAATGCTTCTTCTCCTTCTACTTTACCTCCTTGAATGCCTCTTCTCCTTCTACTTTACCTCCTTGAACACCTCCTCACCTTCTACTTTACCTCCTTGAACGCCTCTTCTCCTTCTACTTTACCTCCTTGAACGCCTCTTCTCCTTCTACTTTACCTCCTTGAATGCCTCCTCACCTTCTACTTTACCTCCTTGAATGCTTCTTCTCCTTCTACTTTACCTCCTTGAATGCCTCTTCTCCTTCTACTTTACCTCCTTGAACACCTCCTCACCTTCTACTTTACCTCCTTGAATGCTTCTTCTCCTTCTACTTTACCTCCTTGAACGCCTCTTCTCCTTCTACTTTACCTCCTTGAATGCCTCTTCTCCTTCTACTTTACCTCCTTGAACGCCTCTTCTCCTTCTACTTTACCTCCTTGAATGCCTCTTCTCCTTCTACTTTACCTCCTTGAATGCCTCTTCTCCTTCTACTTTACCTCCTTGAACACCTCCTCACCTTCTACTTTACCTCCTTGAACGCCTCTTCACCTTCTACTTTACCTCCTTGAATGCCTCTTCTCCTTCTACTTTACCTCCTTGAACACCTCCTCACCTTCTACTTTACCTCCTTGAATGCCTCCTCACCTTCTACTTTACCTCCTTGAATGCTTCTTCTCCTTCTACTTTACCTCCTTGAACGCCTCTTCTCCTTCTACTTTACCTCCTTGAACGCCTCTTCTCCTTCTACTTTACCTCCTTGAACACCTCCTCACCTTCTACTTTACCTCCTTGAACGCCTCCTCACCTTCTACTTTACCTCCTTGAACGCCTCCTCACCTTCTACTTTACCTCCTTGAACGCCTCTTCTCCTTCTACTTTACCTCCTTGAACGCCTCCTCACCTTCTACTTTACCTCCTTGAACGCCTCCTCACCTTCTACTTTACCTCCTTGAACGCCTCCTCACCTTCTACTTTACCTCCTTGAATGCCTCTTCTCCTTCTACTTTACCTCCTTGAACGCCTCCTCACCTTCTACTTTACCTCCTTGAATGCCTCTTCTCCTTCTACTTTACCTCCTTGAACGCCTCTTCTCCTTCTACTTTACCTCCTTGAATGCCTCTTCTCCTTCTACTTTACCTCCTTGAACACCTCTTCACCTTCTACTTTACCTCCTTGAATGCCTCTTCTCCTTCTACTTTACCTCCTTGAACGCCTCCTCACCTTCTACTTTACCTCCT
This sequence comes from Rana muscosa, assembly GCA_029206835.1. Classification (NCBI taxonomy): domain Eukaryota; kingdom Metazoa; phylum Chordata; class Amphibia; order Anura; family Ranidae; genus Rana; species Rana muscosa. The sequence continues at coordinate 387,200,247 of CM055125.1, read as the reverse complement.
TGAATGCCTCTTCTCCTTCTACTTTACCTCCTTGAACGCCTCTTCTCCTTCTACTTTACCTCCTTGAATGCCTCTTCTCCTTCTACTTTACCTCCTTGAATGCCTCCTCACCTTCTACTTTACCTCCTTGAATGCTTCTTCTCCTTCTACTTTACCTCCTTGAATGCCTCTTCTCCTTCTACTTTACCTCCTTGAACACCTCCTCACCTTCTACTTTACCTCCTTGAACGCCTCTTCTCCTTCTACTTTACCTCCTTGAACGCCTCTTCTCCTTCTACTTTACCTCCTTGAATGCCTCCTCACCTTCTACTTTACCTCCTTGAATGCTTCTTCTCCTTCTACTTTACCTCCTTGAATGCCTCTTCTCCTTCTACTTTACCTCCTTGAACACCTCCTCACCTTCTACTTTACCTCCTTGAATGCTTCTTCTCCTTCTACTTTACCTCCTTGAACGCCTCTTCTCCTTCTACTTTACCTCCTTGAATGCCTCTTCTCCTTCTACTTTACCTCCTTGAACGCCTCTTCTCCTTCTACTTTACCTCCTTGAATGCCTCTTCTCCTTCTACTTTACCTCCTTGAATGCCTCTTCTCCTTCTACTTTACCTCCTTGAACACCTCCTCACCTTCTACTTTACCTCCTTGAACGCCTCTTCACCTTCTACTTTACCTCCTTGAATGCCTCTTCTCCTTCTACTTTACCTCCTTGAACACCTCCTCACCTTCTACTTTACCTCCTTGAATGCCTCCTCACCTTCTACTTTACCTCCTTGAATGCTTCTTCTCCTTCTACTTTACCTCCTTGAACGCCTCTTCTCCTTCTACTTTACCTCCTTGAACGCCTCTTCTCCTTCTACTTTACCTCCTTGAACACCTCCTCACCTTCTACTTTACCTCCTTGAACGCCTCCTCACCTTCTACTTTACCTCCTTGAACGCCTCCTCACCTTCTACTTTACCTCCTTGAACGCCTCTTCTCCTTCTACTTTACCTCCTTGAACGCCTCCTCACCTTCTACTTTACCTCCTTGAACGCCTCCTCACCTTCTACTTTACCTCCTTGAACGCCTCTTCTCCTTCTACTTTACCTCCTTGAATGCCTCCTCTCCTTCTACTTTACCTCCTTGAACGCCTCCTCACCTTCTACTTTACCTCCTTGAACGCTTCTTCTCCTTCTACTTCACCTCCTTGAATGTCTCCTCACCTTCTACTTTACCTCCTTGAACGCCTCTTCTCCTTCTACTTTACCTCCTTGAACGCCTCCTCACCTTCTACTTTACCTCCTTGAACGCCTCCTCACCTTCTACTTTACCTCCTTGAACGCTTCTTCTCCTTCTACTTCACCTCCTTGAATGTCTCCTCACCTTCTACTTTACCTCCTTGAAGGCCTCTTCTCCTTCTACTTTACCTCCTTGAATGCCTCTTCTCCTTCTACTTTACCTCCTTGAACACCTCTTCACCTTCTACTTTACCTCCTTGAATGCCTCTTCTCCTTCTACTTTACCTCCTTGAACGCCTCCTCACCTTCTACTTTACCTCCTTGAATGCCTCTTCTCCTTCTACTTTACCTCCTTGAACGCCTCTTCTCCTTCTACTTTACCTCCTTGAATGCCTCTTCTCCTTCTACTTTACCTCCTTGAATGCCTCCTCACCTTCTACTTTACCTCCTTGAATGCTTCTTCTCCTTCTACTTTACCTCCTTGAATGCCTCTTCTCCTTCTACTTTACCTCCTTGAACACCTCCTCACCTTCTACTTTACCTCCTTGAACGCCTCTTCTCCTTCTACTTTACCTCCTTGAACGCCTCTTCTCCTTCTACTTTACCTCCTTGAATGCCTCCTCACCTTCTACTTTACCTCCTTGAATGCTTCTTCTCCTTCTACTTTACCTCCTTGAATGCCTCTTCTCCTTCTACTTTACCTCCTTGAACACCTCCTCACCTTCTACTTTACCTCCTTGAATGCTTCTTCTCCTTCTACTTTACCTCCTTGAACGCCTCTTCTCCTTCTACTTTACCTCCTTGAATGCCTCTTCTCCTTCTACTTTACCTCCTTGAACGCCTCTTCTCCTTCTACTTTACCTCCTTGAATGCCTCTTCTCCTTCTACTTTACCTCCTTGAATGCCTCTTCTCCTTCTACTTTACCTCCTTGAACACCTCCTCACCTTCTACTTTACCTCCTTGAACGCCTCTTCACCTTCTACTTTACCTCCTTGAATGCCTCTTCTCCTTCTACTTTACCTCCTTGAACACCTCCTCACCTTCTACTTTACCTCCTTGAATGCCTCCTCACCTTCTACTTTACCTCCTTGAATGCTTCTTCTCCTTCTACTTTACCTCCTTGAACGCCTCTTCTCCTTCTACTTTACCTCCTTGAACGCCTCTTCTCCTTCTACTTTACCTCCTTGAACACCTCCTCACCTTCTACTTTACCTCCTTGAACGCCTCCTCACCTTCTACTTTACCTCCTTGAACGCCTCCTCACCTTCTACTTTACCTCCTTGAACGCCTCTTCTCCTTCTACTTTACCTCCTTGAACGCCTCCTCACCTTCTACTTTACCTCCTTGAACGCCTCCTCACCTTCTACTTTACCTCCTTGAACGCCTCTTCTCCTTCTACTTTACCTCCTTGAATGCCTCCTCTCCTTCTACTTTACCTCCTTGAACGCCTCCTCACCTTCTACTTTACCTCCTTGAACGCTTCTTCTCCTTCTACTTCACCTCCTTGAATGTCTCCTCACCTTCTACTTTACCTCCTTGAACGCCTCTTCTCCTTCTACTTTACCTCCTTGAACGCCTCCTCACCTTCTACTTTACCTCCTTGAACGCCTCCTCACCTTCTACTTTACCTCCTTGAACGCTTCTTCTCCTTCTACTTCACCTCCTTGAATGTCTCCTCACCTTCTACTTTACCTCCTTGAAGGCCTCTTCTCCTTCTACTTTACCTCCTTGAATGCCTCTTCTCCTTCTACTTTACCTCCTTGAACACCTCCTCACCTTCTACTTTACCTCCTTGAATGCCTCCTCACCTTCTACTTTACCTCCTTGAATGCTTCTTCTCCTTCTACTTTACCTCCTTGAACGCCTCTTCTCCTTCTACTTTACCTCCTTGAACGCCTCTTCTCCTTCTACTTTACCTCCTTGAACACCTCCTCACCTTCTACTTTACCTCCTTGAACGCCTCCTCACCTTCTACTTTACCTCCTTGAACGCCTCCTCACCTTCTACTTTACCTCCTTGAACGCCTCTTCTCCTTCTACTTTACCTCCTTGAACGCCTCCTCACCTTCTACTTTACCTCCTTGAACGCCTCCTCACCTTCTACTTTACCTCCTTGAACGCCTCTTCTCCTTCTACTTTACCTCCTTGAATGCCTCCTCTCCTTCTACTTTACCTCCTTGAACGCCTCCTCACCTTCTACTTTACCTCCTTGAACGCTTCTTCTCCTTCTACTTCACCTCCTTGAATGTCTCCTCACCTTCTACTTTACCTCCTTGAACGCCTCTTCTCCTTCTACTTTACCTCCTTGAACGCCTCCTCACCTTCTACTTTACCTCCTTGAACGCCTCCTCACCTTCTACTTTACCTCCTTGAACGCTTCTTCTCCTTCTACTTCACCTCCTTGAATGTCTCCTCACCTTCTACTTTACCTCCTTGAAGGCCTCTTCTCCTTCTACTTTACCTCCTTGAACGCTTCTTCTCCTTCTACTTCGCCTCCTTGAACGCCTCCTCTCCTTCTACTTTAACTCCCTGAACCCCGCACTAGCGCACTGCAATCGTGTAGATTTCACGCGGTTGAGTGGCGCTTGCAGAGCAGCCCCCATTCACGAGCCGCCAAAAAAACAGGGCGTAGAATTCCTGCCGTAGCCCAGAAGCAAAGCACTGCAGCTGCAGCTTGTGCACATACCTGGCTGCTGGCTCTCCAGCTAATTAGGGAGTGGTGGGGGTGGGGGGGGGAGCATCTCAACCACTGAGTTTTACCGAAAGTAACACCATGAAATTTCTGTGTCATGGCAATAAACCAAAGCATAGCACCCACGGCAGGTGTACATCCTCCGGCAGCTGTCTCTGCAGCTTAAAGGGGTAGTGTTGGGGGGGGGGGGACAGCATAAAATCGTGCCTCAACACTAGGATTTTACTGCCCCCCAACCTCATGTGTGAATCAGCCCCAACGCTCCAGTACAAATTGGCTCCTAGGCCCCATTCTCTCCTGAGCGTAGCGATAACACGTCTTCCTGCTTGTGGGTTTTTCTGCATGTTCTTCACGTGTTGCGCCTAGGGAGGCCTATTCACTTGAGTGGGCTGCCCTCTACGCGTGACGGATTCGCTAAAGTAGCTCCAGAACCTATTTGGTTGTGGAGCGTCAGGCGTTTCCTCAGTGTGCGTTTTGTCACGCTCGTAGCGCGTTTCGTCAGACGTCAAACCCGCCAAAAACCCACATTTGCTACCTGCGCTTGGGGTGCCATTAACAGTTAATGGCACTGCAAGTGTGACCCTCGATTGCAGCATGTTTCTTTTTTTTATTTTTATAAATTTTTATCAGACAAGAAAAAAAACATTATATACATTTAAATACATACATACATAAAGTAATAAATACAAATTTACAAATATAACAATTATTTGGTCTCAGTTTAATCCTTTCCAGCATGTCCCTTCATAAGATTTATTAATTTATATCTTGTCCAATAGAGATATGTCCTGTCTTATACCCCCTATGCTCTTTCTCCCTTAATTTGGAGAGTTAAAGCGGAGCTCCGCCGGAAAAAAAATATATTAAAAGCCAGCAGCTACAGCTACAGCAGCTGCTGGCTTTTAATATTTGGACACTTACCTGTCCTGGAGTCCAGCGACGTCCGCAGCAGAGGACGAGCAATCGCTCGTCACTCTGCTGCCCCCTCCGCCATCCTCGCTGAGGGAACCAGGAAGTGAAGCCTTGCGGCTTCATGCCCGGTTCCCTACGGCGCATGCGCGAGTCGCGCTGCGCCGTTCTGATTGATCCTCCTGTGTTCTGGGAGCCGAGTGTCTTCCAGAACACTACGGGAAGTCTGGGGGAAGTGACGTCACTCCCGCAGATTCCCGGAGAGAGGACTCCCGGATGTGGGTATCTTCACCCCCCTCCCCTCTGAAAGGTGTCAATTGTGACACCGGAGGGGGGGAGGGTTCCAAATAGCAAAATATTTTTGTATTTAGGGTGGAGCTCCACTTTAACAACAGTAGGATAGGAGTATGTAGAAAAGAGAGAAGGAAACAGGGAAACAGGGGAAGGGAAGGGAAGGAAGGGGAGGAAAAAGGAAGAAAGGGGAGGGTCAGAATAAAGAAAGTGAAAAAAAAAAAAAAAAAGGGGGAGAAGAGAAAGTACTGACAGACTTACTACCTCATGTGATATAGATTTAGTGTATTCAAAAATCAGGAAGGCCAAAACTTCCGGCCTGGTCGTGGGTCCTCAAAAGAGGAAGGAAGAAAAAAAAAAGGGGGGGGGGGGAGTGAGGGAAAAGAGGAGAAAGTACTAACAAGCTTACTACCTCATGTAATATAAATTTAGTGTATAGATAATCAAGAAGGCCGAAACTTCCGGCTTAATCGTGGAGCCTCTTAAAAAAAAAAGAAAAAGGGGGAGGGAAAGGCATTAATAATGCTGACTAACTCAAGTGGTAAAAATTGAGTGTATATATAAAAAAAGAAAAAAATACATTTTCAAGAAGGCCGTATCTCCCGGCCTAATAGTGAGGCCTCCAAAAAAAAAAAAAATGGTGCCGATAGACTTACTACCTCATGTGATATAAATTTAGTGTCTATAAAAAAAAAAAAAGAGGGGGGGAAGCCCCCAAAGTGCTAATATTACTAAACGTGACCATTTCTAAATTTGAATGAATACATTAGTACCTTTGGGGAAAAAAAGGGGGGGGGGGAAGGGAAAAGAAGAGAGGGGGAGGGAAAGGTGTTAATAATGCTAACTAACTCATGTGGTAAAAATTGAATGTATATATAAAAAATAATAATTCCAGAAGGCCGTATCTCCCGGCCTAATAATGGGGCCTCAAAAAAGGAAAGGAGGAGAAAAAAGTGCTGATAGACTTACTACCTCGTGTGATATAAATTTAGTGTCTAAAAAAAAAAAAAAAGAAAGAATTGCAGCATGTTTCACGTGTTTTTTTTTTTTTTTTTTGGCGTGTTTTTCACACGTGCTGCGCCTAGGCCCGCCTATTCTCTTCAATGGGCTGCCTTATGCACGAAAAACTTTCCTAAAGTAGCTCCAAACCCTTTTTGCTGATGGAACGGCGGGCGTTTTCTCAGCGCGCGTTTTGTCGCGTTGGTAGCGTGTTTCATCGCACGACAAACACGCAGGAAAACCCACGTTTGCTACCTACGCTTGGGGTGCCTTTTAACGGTTAATTTTTGCCCTTCAATAGAACTTTCATGCAACTGGAATTCTTAATCGTTACAGAAGCAGGTCGATTCCTCCAATAGGAAGCCTGCGTTCGTCGCTTATTTCCATTCCAAATGTCACCGTTTTTTTTTTTTTCTTTTCCATTACAATCCGGCGAGGAAATGACATCCAGAACTGTATTTGGCGTTTGTTTTTTTTTTTTTGTTCTTTTAGATTCTCCTTTGAAATGGATACATACATATATATATATATATATGTTTGTGGCGACGGCGGCGGCGGCAGCGGCGGTCGAACGCCTTCAGCAGAGGAAGGCGTGAATGTCAGGTTAAGCGCACAGCTGCAATTTTGAAAAATAAATAAACTCGATCGGCGGCACAAGATGTGCATCTGGAATGTGAGATTAGGGAGGAGCCGCGTGAAAAACGACAATACGGCGTATTATCTGCGAATTTCCCCTTGTGCCGCCAATGACACCATATGGTTGTTTACTGCCGCTCTCGCTACTTACAGAAATGTATGAAATATAATTGCATTGTGTACATTTCACAGGCAGCACTTGAGAAGAGAAAAAAAACGGCTCGCAGGCAACCGGTGGCGACATTTACACCTGTTTTGTTTTTTGTGCGACCGCGGGAATGGCCCGCCGCCGTTGTAGATTTTACGTTGATTAGATTTTACGTTTATTTGGGTTGTCTGTTAAACGTGACATTTTAATATGTTTTTGCCATTTAGAGTTGTCTCAGCCGGGAGGTTATAATTCGGTTACAGAGATGAAAATTAGAGGGGTACGGCCGCGGGGGGTGGGGGGAGTACGCGCCGATTGATCACGCGATTCTATCCAGATTGACGCTCTCATCCGCGGTGACTCATTTCTAAACAAGGGGGCAATTATTATTTTTTTCCTTCGGTATTAAACTGCCGCCCTGGTCAACGTTGTAGCCAATCACAGAATTGACGAAAGGCTTGAAGCCTCGTACACACAACCATTTTTCTCGGCAAGAAAACTGCCGGGAGAGCTTTTTGCCGAGAAAACCGGTCGTGTGTACGAGGCTTTCATGTGTACGGTTTCTCGTTGGGAAAACTGCCAGGAATCTCGACGAGAAAAATAGAGAACCTGCTCTCTATTTTCTCGTCGGGATTCTTGTCGGCCTGTCTCCTGACGAGAAAACCGGTCGTCTGTATGCTTACCTGTCCGAGGTAAACCCGCGCATGCTCGAAAAGACTTTGACGCGGTAGCATACAAGGGTAGTGTAGGGTGTAGCAAGATGGCGGCGACGGCAACGAATGTGACGAGCGCCGGCTCGTCGTAGTCGATGACGTCACCCCGTTCTTGCCATTCAAAAGAAGGGCGGTTCTTTTGAAAGGCCGTGTGTGCACTCTTGTGTGCAAGCTTGCCGGGAATCTCGTCGGGAAGACCGACGTTTTTTTTCCCGAAGAGATTCCCGCCCTTAAGCCTTAGACACTATTGGCTGGCCGATGTGTCAGTCACTAAGCTGTAGCTCCGCCCCCCCCCTCCCCCTCCGTGATTGCCATTTTTGATGACATTGTATCATTCAAGCATGCCATTCGGATCCCATTGCGTTCCCACTCGCGATGTTACGTGGGCGTCTTCACGCAATTCCACGTGTCGCGCATAGGGCAACCTGCTCACTTCAACGCACGTTTGTCACCCTTTTTCTTGGGGGGGGGGGGGCGCGACAAACTTCAAGTAATTTTTTTTAAGGGCGTGTTTTGGCGCAATTGCAGCGTGACAATCTTTACAAAATCACACCGATTGCGGGGTGCCGTGTACAATGAATGGCACCCAAACACGCGCCTACGCGTTTTGCAGCGATTGCCATGCGGTTTAGAATAGCGGGATGGGGGGGGGGGTTCCGCCTGCGATTCCAAGTGGCCAAGTGTGAATGGGGCCCTGAAGCCGAAGTTTTATTAGGCTGATGTTTTTCATTCCTTGGTTCCTCCCTCTCCACCCTCGTCGGCATGGAAATTAGTTTTTTTTTTTTTTTTTATCCGCTTCCGGTAAATGTACGTGGGGCGGTCCGGAAGTGGATAAAAAAAAAAAGAATAATCTCATGTGGGCCACTTTGGTAAGCAGAACTGCCGCTGCGGGATGAACCGAACGCCGGGTTAAGGCGCCCGATGCCCTTCAGCACCAAATCACGTACCTGTACATGATTTCAAATGCAGGGTGGGGGGGGGGGCACGTGCGCACGCTGCCATCGGCCTGCTCCCACTGTGATTGGACACAGCAGGAGCCAATCACTGATCATTACCGAGAGAGGCAGAACGGCGGTCTGTTTATGGAATCAAGGCAGATCGCCGTTCTGTCGGAGGGAACGATGGAGATCTTGTGCTTCTGCTAAGCAGGAACACAAATCTCTGTCTTCCCCCCAGTTAAAGCCCCTCCCCCACACAGTTAGGAAGCTCTCCCTAGGAGCACACTTAACCCTTTGATCGCTCCCTGATGTTAACCCCTTTCCCTGCCAATGTCATTAGTACAGTGACAGTGCATTTTTTTTTCTTTTAGCACTGATAACTGTATTGGTGTCACTGGTCCCCAAAAAGTCTCGCTTAGTGTCAGATTTGTCCGCCGCAATGTCGCAGTCCCGCTAAAAATCACTGATCGCCGCCATTACTAGTAAAAAGAAAAAATAAATTCCATAAATCTATCCCCTATTTTCTAGACGCTATAACTTCTGTGGAAACCAATCAATATATTCGCTTATTGGGAATTTTTTTTTACCAAGAATATGTAGCAGAATATATATTGGTCTAAATTGATGAAGAAATTCGATTTTTTTTAAATGTATTTTTTTCTAAATTGCCATTATTTTTTATTTTTTTTGTTTATAGCGCAAAAATTTAAAAACCGCAGAGGTGATCAAATACCACCAAAAGAAAGCTCTATTTGTGGAATTTATTTATTTATTATTTAAGTACAGCGTCGCACGACCGCGCAATTGTCAGTTAAAATAACGCTGTGCCATCTCGCAAAAAACAGCTTGGTCATGAAGGAAGGGGGGAGGGGTAAATCTTCCAGCGCTGAAGAGGTTAATGAACTCTTTCCATTTCATACCTTTTTTGTACACCCGGTGACATTATCACCTGGTCTCTGTGCTTCTTTATGCAATGCAGGCACATTGTGGTGCATCTAATGCCACCCAACTGCTAGTTTTAAATAAAGCCTTTTTTCTTTTTTTTTTTTATGATATTTCCCCTTTTGTTTTGCCATTGGCTGCAGCTGCTGTTAAGTCGTTGGCTGACTGGGCCTTTTTCTGACATTTGCTGCTTACAAGTTCAAATTAGTACTTTTTTTGCTAGAAAATTATTTAGAACCCCCAAACATTAATTATATATATTTTTTTTTTAGCAGAGACCCTAGAGAATAAAATGGGGATCGTTGCAATTATCTATGTCGCACTGTATCTGCGCAGCGGCCTTTCAAACGCATTTTTTTTTTTTTTTAAATACACTTTAATGAATAAAAAAAAAAAAAAAAAAGTAAGGTTAGCCCAGTGTTTTGTATAATGTGAAAGATGATGTCACACCGAGTAAATAGATACCAAACATGTCACGCTTTATAATTGCGCACAACTCATGGAATGGCAACAAACTACAATACTTAAAGTCTAGAGGACCCCAAACCCCTCCTCTGCACAAATGTTCTCAATGACACCAACAATGGGGCACTATTCCTCCCACTGATACCAATGATGGGGCACAATTCCTCCCACTGACACCAATGATGGGGCACTATTCCTCCCACTGATACCAATGATGGGGCACTATTCCTCCCACTGACACCAATGATGGGACACTATTCCTCGGACTGACACCAATGATGGGGCACTATTCCTCCCACTGACACCAATGATGGGGCACTATTCCTCCCACTGACACCAATGATGGGGCACTATTCCTCCCACTGACATCAATGATGGGGCACTATTCCTCCCACTGACACTAATGATTGAGGACAATTCCTCCCACTGACACCAATGATGAGGCACAATTCCTCCTGCTGACACCAATGATGGGGCACAATTACTCCCACTGATACCAATGATGGGACACTATTCCTCCCACTGATACCAATGATGGGACACTATTCCTCCCACTGATACCAATGATGGGGCACTATTTCTCCCACTGATACCAATGATGGGGCACTATTTCTCCCACTGACACCAATGATGGGGCACTATTCCTCCCACTGACACCAATGATGGGGCACCATTCCTTCCACTGACACCAATGATGGGGCACCATTCCTCCCACTGACACCAATGATGGGGCACCATTCCTTTCACTGACACCAATGATGGGGCACTATTCCTCCCACTGACACCAATGATGGGGCACCATTCCTCCCACTGACACTAATAATGTGGCACTATTCATCCCACTGACACTAATGATGGGGCACAATTCCTACCACTGAAACAAATGATGGGGAATAATTTTTTTCCCCACTGATGTAAGAACCTTTTCTACTCCCAATGGCCACAATCCGGCCCCCTGTAAAGTCAGAAGGACAGTAAACTGGCCCTTTGTTTCGAAAGTTTGGAGACCCTCGGCTTAGACCGGGGTTTCTCATCCAGGGTTCCATGGACAGGGTTCCTCCAGAAGTTGTCAGGGGTTCCTTGAACAATCACCAGTTTCGGCCTCTCAGATAAGTTTCCAGTGACACCATTGATCTTTTTAGCTCTCTGTAAGGGGGGTTCCTCTTTTTAATGATAACAAGTATAAGAAGAATTCTTTCCACTGACCATCACACTAATATATCAGGAGTTGTAGATACAAGCCTCACACACACGACCGGTTTTCTCGCCAAGAAAACTGCTGGGAGAGCTTTTTGCAGAGAAAAACGTTCGTGTGTATGGTTTCTCGACGGGAAAACTGCCGGGAATCTCGACGAGAAAAATAGAGAACCTGCTCTCTATTTTTCTCGTCCGGATTCTGGGCAGAGTTTTTCCTGCCAAGAAAACCGGTCGTCTGTATGCTTACCATGTCCATGGTAAACCCGCGCATGCTCGAAAAGACTTCAATGCATGAGCGGTAGCAAACAAGGGTAGTGTAGGGTGTAGCAAGATGGCGGCGACGGCATCGAAATGTGACGAGCGCCGGCTCTTCGTAGTCGATGACGTCACCGCGTTCTTGCCATTCGAAAGAACGACGGTTCTTTTGAATGGCCGCGTGTACACTCGGCGAGCAAGGCAAGCTTGTCGGGAATCCCGTCGGGAAAACCAACGTTTTTTTTCCCCAACGGGATTCCCGCCCGTGTGTACGAGGCTACTCTCTATTTTCTCGTCGGGATTCTCGGCAAAATGTGTTTCCTGACGAGAAACCCGTCGTCTGTATGCTTACCTTGACCAGGGAAACCCGCGCATGCTCGATGAGACTTTGACGCATGCGCGGTAGCATACAAGGGTAGTGTAGGGTGTAGCAAGATGGCGGCGATGTCTCAGCCGGGAGGTTATAAATCGGTTACAGAGATGAAAATTAGAGGGGTACGGCCGCGGGGGGAGTACACGCCGATTGATCACGCGATTCATCCGCGGTGACTCGTTTCTAAACAAGGGGGCAATTAATTTTTTTTTTCTTCGGTATTAAACTGCTGCCTTGGTCAACGTTGTAGCCAATCACAGAATTGACGAAGGCTTGAAGCCTCGTACACACGACCGTTTTTTTTCTCTGCAAGAAAACTGCTGGGAGAGCTTTTTGCAGAGAAAACCGGTCGTGTGTATGGTTTCTCGCCGGGAAAACTCCCGGGAATCTCGACGAGAAAAATAGAGAACCTACTCTCTATTTTCTCGTCGGGATTCTTGTTGGCCTGTTTCCTGAAGGAGAAAACCAAGCGTGTGCATGCTTACCTGTCCATGGTAAACCCACGCATGCTCGAAAAGACTTTGACGCATGCGCGGCAGCATACAAGGGTAGTGTAGGGTGTAGCAAGATGGCGGCGATGACGTCACCGCGTTCTTGCCATTCAAAAGAACGGTGGTTCTTTTGAATGGCGCGTGTGTACACAAGGCTTGGCAAGACAAGCTTGCCAGGAATCCCATCGAGAAAACCAACGTTTTTTTTTTCGACGGGATTCCCGCCCGTGTGTACGAGGTTTCAGTCATTTTTAGCAGGGGTTCCCAGAAAGTTATTTCAAGGGTTCCTCCATGCTAAGAAGGTTGAGAAAGGCTGGCTTAGACAAATCACAGGTAAGGGGGGGGGGGTACAGCCAAGGTACAGGTAAACAGGTAGCAAGATGTAGTAAATATAATAAATAACAGGATGCTGGAAAAGGAAATGAATAGAAATAGAACAGAAGGACGGGAACACAGAGAACGAATCCGGCAAGATTTACGACGTTTCTCCATTCTCCGGTCCTCTCCTTGATGTCTGAATGATACAGAAACGCAATCTAAATGTATTCATCTCCTATGAATATACGACACTTCGCATTTACATACACATTATAAAGTCACTTTCACAATATTTACTGGAGATCATTTTCCCCCCCTCGAACGTGCCGTCTGAAAGACGCGGCTTCCCATTGGCGGTTTTCCGGGCCTAGGCATAAATAAAAAAATCGATTACGTGAAGACGTAGCGCCGGTTGACAGCCTGATTTTATTTCTCTCCGCCGAGCAGATACAATGGACACAATTGCAATGACAATAGGAACTGATATTTGGCAATACGCTATTCACTTTGCATAAAGACACTCAGCTGATGCCGCGATGGGTCATGCAGCCTTTCACCGTTCATCAGAGTAAATATACGAGATTGGTGAAGGGATGTGGATGTGCCGTATCTGCTTATACTAATGAAATGGTAAATGAATCTCCGATGTCAGCACGGATTTGTGTGGAATATACAGGGTACTCTCCGCCTCTCTCTCTCTCTCTCTAGAGCAACGACGAGCTGCCACTAACACACAGAAAATTCACTAGATATTGCTGGCTTCCAAGAGGGTTTTTATTAGATAAATAAAGGTGAGACCCCCAGAGATAACGTAAAGTAGACAGATCCTTCGACTGAAGCCACTTACCCGATGCAGCGCCATTTTTCCAACACACTCACACAATTGAGGTGGATTGACTAGGCTATACCTGGTTTTGGTTCTTGAGTACCAACCAGATCTTGGCTATTGCTGGTTGGCCAAAATCACATTGGTGTTCCCCTTGGGCGGGGCCATGGATAATTTGTTTGGCCATGTGACAAATTATGGGTGTGACAAAATTGTGCTAGGAGTTGAAGTGGCTTTAAATTTGGGCCTACTCACTGTGTACACCAGCCATTTTCAACTAGGATTCTGTAGAACCCAAGGTTACCTCCAAGGGTGTCTAGTGGTCCCTTGAGTTGTGGTTAACTGACCTCCTATCTGATAGTGCCTCCACGAATCCAGATCCAATGCCTGTAGACAGACCCTATAGCTATAGCCACTTACCCAGTGCAGTGTGCTAGGAGTAGGAGTGGCTTTAAATTTGGGCCTACTCACTGTGTACACCAACTATTCTCAACATTGATTCTGTAGAACCCAAGGTTACCTCCAAGGGTGTCTAGAGGTCCCTTGAGTTGTGGTTAACTGACCTTCTATCTGATAGTGCCTCCACGAATCCAGATCCAATGCCTGTAGACAGACCCTATAGCTATAGCCACTTACCCAGTGCAGTGTGCTAGGAGTAGGAGTGGCTTTAAATTTGGGCCTACTCACTGTATACACCAACCATTCTCAACATTGATTCTGTAGAACCCAAGGTTTTTTTCACTGGTGTCTAGGGGTCCCTTGAGTTGTAGTTAACTGACCTCCTATCTGATAGTGCCTCCACAAATCCAGGTCCAATGCCTGTAGACAGACCTTTCAGCTGTAGCCACTTACACGGTGCAGCGCCATTTTTCCAGCACACACAATTGAGGTGGATTGACTAGGCTATACCTGGTTTTGGTTCTTGAGTACCAACCAGATCTTGGCTATTGCTAGTTGGTCAAATTCACATTGGTGTTCCCCTGGGGCGGGGCCATGGATAATTTATTTGGCCATGTGACAAATTTGTGCTAGGAGTTGGAGTGGCTTTAAATTTGGGCCTACTCACTGTGTACACCAACCATGCTCAACCAGGATTCCGTAGAACCCAAGGTTTCCTTCACGGGTGTCTAGGGGTCCCTTGAGCTGTGGTTAACTGACCTCCTAGGGATCAACCAGGGAAACCACTGCTCCAGGTGAGTGACTCCAGATAAAATAAATTGTATAGAACTCCGGCTCACCTGCCAACGAAGATTAGCTGCACACCGAAGTGATAGAAGTCCATTTATTGAAAATTCCATATAAGGTACATGACACACACAGCAAGTGCAATAGCCGAAACAGAGGTGGACGCGTCATCACCACCTAACTGACCTCCTATCTGATAGTGCCTCCACAAATCCAGGTCCAATGCCTGTAGACAGACCCTTCAGCTGTAGCCACTTACCCAGTGCAGTGCGCTAGGATTAGGAGTGGCTTTAAATTTGGGCCTACTCACTGTGTACACCAACCATTCTCAACATAGATTCTGTAGAACCCAAGGTTTTCTTAACTGGTGTCTAGAGGTCCCTTGAGCTGTGGTTAACTGACCTCCTATCTGATAGTGCCTCCACAAATCCAAGTCAAATGCCTGTAGACAGGCCCTTCAGCTGTAGCCACTTACATAAATAAAGGTGAGACCACCAGAGATAACGTAAAGTAGGCAGATTCTTCGACTGTAGCCACTTACCCAGTGCAGCGCCATTTTTCCCACACAACACACACAATTGAGGTGGATTGACTAGTCTATAACTGGTTTTGGTTCTTGAGTACCAACCAGGTCTGGGCTATTGCTGGTTGGCTAAAATCACATTAGTGTTCCCCTGGGGCGGGGCCATAGATAATTTGTTTCCTGGGGGACACCTAGTGACAAATTATGGGTGTGCCAATATTGCACTAGGAGTAGAAGTGGCTTTAAATTTGGGCCTACTCACTGTGTACACCAACCATTCTCAACCAGGATTCTGTAGAACCCAAAGTTTCCTTCATGGGTGTCTAGAGGTCCCTTGCTGTGGTTAACTGACCTCCTAGGGAACAACAAGGGAAACCAGCGCTCCAGGTAAGTGACTCCAGATGAAATCATTTGGATAGAACTCCTCTTACGGGTGCAAGCCCCAGGTCGCCTGCCCCCGAAGACTGAATAAAAGAGATCAGCTGCAAACCAACGTGATAGAAGTCCATTACTTGAAAATTCTATGTAAGGTACATGACACACACCGCAAGTGCAATAGCCGAAACAGAGGTGAACGCGTTTCACACAGCTACACTCATCACCACCTAACTGACCTCCTATCTGATAGTGCCTCCACAAATCCAGGTCCAATGCCTGTAGACAGACCCTTCAGCTGTAGCCACTTACATAAATAAAGGTGAAACCCCCAGAGATAATGTAAAGTAGACAGATTCTTCGACTGTAGCCACTTACCCGGGGCAGCATTTTTTTTCCAAGGTGTACACTATGGAGGTGGATTGACTAGCCTATACCTGGTTTTAGTTCTTGGGTACCAACCAGGTCTGGGCTATTGCTGGTTGGGTAAAATCACATTGGTGTTCCCCTGGGGCATTGCCATACATCATTTTCTTAGAGGGGCGCCTAGAGACAAATTCTGGGTGTGGCAAAAGTGTGCTAACAGTAGGAGGGGCTTAAAATTTGAGCCAACTCACTATGTACACCAGCCATTCACAACCAGGGTTCTGTGGAAACCCAGGGTTTCTCCAGGGGTGGCTAGTGGTTCCTTGAGCTGTGGTTAATCGACTTCCTATGTGATAGTGCCCCCACAGATCCAGGTCCAATACCAGCAGACAGACCCTTCGGCTGTAACCACTTACCCCATGCAACGTGCATACTATTGAGTTGTATTTACAACGTACTAGACTATACCTGGTTTTGGTTCTTGAGTACCAACCAGGTCTTGGCTATTGCTATTTGGCCAAAATCACATTGGTATTTCCCTAGGGTGGGGCCATAGATAATGTATTTCCTGGAGGGGGCACCTAGTGACAAATTATGGGTGTGGCAAAATGGTGCTAACAGTAGGAGGGGCTTAAAAATGTTGCCTACTCACTATGTACACCAGCTATTCTCAACCAGCATTCTGTGGAACTCCAAAAATTAAATACATAACTGCAACTTTTTCAGCTAGAACTAAAGATATTCCTATTACTTTTGATTTTTTCCTTTGAAATTCAGTACCTTACAACACTGCATAGAGGCAATATGATTTTTTTTAATTTATAATAATAATAATAATAATAATAATAATAATAATAATAATAAAATAAGGAGGAGGAGAATATATTAATGTTAACGATAATAATAATAATAATAATAATAATAATAATAAAATAAAAAGGAGGAGGAGGAGAATATATTAATGTTAATAATAATAATAATAATAAAAGAAGAATGAGGAGGAGAATATATTAATGTTAACGATAATAATAATAATAATAATAAAATAAAAAGGAGGAGGAGGAGAATATATTAACGTTAATGATAATAATAACTGGATTTTTTATTTATTTTTGTATGGTGAAAATATCGTTAGCTCTTATCAGTTACTTATTTTGTGTTATAATTACAAATAAAATAAATAATTTTCCTTCAAATTTCAGTACCTTACACCACTACACAGAGGTAATATGATACAAAAAATAGTAAGAAGAACAAAAAAATATTTTAACGATATTATTAATACTAAAAATAAAAATAGCATTGACCTCTCCCCACCAATGGTAGTGCACAGCCATAGCTTAAATATAACTGTCCTCTCTGCCCAGCACAACCCTGAGAATGATGCATTGTAAAGGAGGTCCATTAAATTTCCATTTCGCGGGACGCTTGCCTATTGAGCCCTAAGCGGCCTTTGTTCTTGTTAATAGCTGCAAAGAACATTTACAAAATATTTCTGCGAGCCGTTCGGACCATCAGTCCCCCTCTTCTGACAGTGAGCGTAATGAACTTGGCCGAGTAATAATTTAGCCAGCTAATTGAATGTAGTACAAGTGTGTGTGGTAGTGTTATTGATTGGCTATTTAACTTACTAAGTATGTTTTAAAAAGCTCTTGGTGCATTATGCATATAACATATAGATAACTCTTCTGTATTTAGAACCCGACCATACATAGATGCCTGAAGGCCCATTCATATACTAATGCTTTATGGCAACAGGCGGTAAAGTACAAACCACTGTGCGTTGCAGTGACATTCATTTTCTATGACATCCCCAATGCAACAGTAGCGGGCAAGGTTACTGTAAAACAAATAATGGGTCACGTGATATTTTTTTCTGTGCAGTAGGGTGACCATTCAAAATGGGTGCAGCTCATAGTGTGAATGGGCCCCTAGCCCAAATGTTAGCTTCCAAAGCCAGAAAATTGTAAAATAGATTTAAATCCATATTTGATATTATATATATATATATATATATATATATATATATATATATATAAGGTTGTATAATATTTTTGTAAATGTAATTTATTTTATTTTAATATATATATATATATATATATATATATATATATATATATATATATATATATATATATTATAAAATAAAAAAATTACATTTTACAAAAATATTATACAATTTATATATATATATATATATATATATATATATATAGAGAGAGAGAGAGAGAGAGAGAGAGAGAGAGAGATTAGATAGATAGATAGATCTATTTTATATATATCTATCTATCTAATCTATATATATATATATTTAAAATTGTGTAATATTTTTGTGAATGTAATTTATTTATTTTAGAATATATGTATGTATATATATATATATATATATATATATATATATATATATATATTATATATATATATATATATATATATATAAGATCCATCTATCTATCTATCTATCTATAAAATTGTATAATATTTTTGTAAATGTAATTTTTTTATTTTGTTTTATATATATATATATATATATATATATATATATATATATATATATATATATATAATAGATCTATCTATCTATCTAAAAATAATAATAATAACAATAAAAAAATATTATAAAGTAAAGAAATTAATATAATCTTTTTTTTATAAATGTAATCTGTTTCATATTTATCTTGGCTTTTTTTTTTTTTTTCTACCTTTCATTGCTGCTAACCTCCTCCAGCCTATTTATGCCACTTCCTGCCAACATGGACCATCTTCCTGACTGCACAAAGGTGACTGTTCAATGTGTATCAGCAGAGGTACCTGTAGTCTCCACCAGTCAACACAGGGGCTCAACTGGGAGAGAGCTATCACTCCAAAACAGTCCTGAGCAAGGACCTTCATGGCAGGTTCCTAAGGTGTATTGTATTTTTTTTTTTTTTTTTTTTAAGAGCTGCAGATTTAAAAAGACTGAAACTTCTTTAAATAATATTAGCATGTTAAAGGTTACATTACGTTTTATTTGGGTTTAGATCTAACTAAAATTAAGCCAATTAAAAATAATAAATAAATACATGAATGTGAAAAGTGAATGTTTATGTTTTCATTTATGTATTTAATTGATTTCATTTAAGTGCATCTAAATGTATGTGGTAGATGTCAATGATACAGGACACAGAGGTTCTCTTGGATCTAACTAACTTAGACTAATTAAAAAACAAATAAATAAAAACAGAGCAAACAATTAATAAATAAATCAATAACGTTATAAATACATAAATCAGCATAAACATGAATTGATTTTGCTATTTTTTTTAATTTTTTTTCACCTAACAGGTGACGTGGCCAGGTAACGTGGCAAGTGGACAATCCACAACTTGTGGCAGGTGACGTGGCCAGGTGACGTGGCAGGTGACGTGGCAAGTGGACAATCCACAACTTGTGGCAGGTGATGTGGCAAGTGATACGCTAAATACAAGTACACTGCTGCTCTCTCAGCTGCTGCTACTCACTCTGGTCTCACAAACTGGCTGAAATGGTTAAAATTTACTGTTTTTTGAGCTTAGGGAGGGTCTTATGATGAAACGCTTATAAACGCAAACGCGGTAAAACGCCGCTAAACGCGGCCGCAAACGCGGCAAAACGCGCGTTTATAAACGCCGGTTTCAGCGTTTAAAAACGTGTGTTCAGCAGAGTTTGCACCTGCGTCTCCTGTGCATGGGGCCTAATAGGGTGGATGTCACTGGTAGAGAGCACAGAAGTTCTCAGATCTAACTAACTTAGATCTGAGAACTTCTGTGCTCTCTACCAGTGACATCCACCCTATAGGCCCCATGCACAGGAGACGCAGGTGCAAACTCTGCTGAACACACGTTTTTAAACACTGAAACCGGCGTTTATAAACGCGCGTTTTGCCGCGTTTGCGGACGCGTTTAGCGGCGTTTTACCGCGTTTGCGTTTATAAGCGTTTCATCATAAGACCCTCCCTAAGCTCAAAAAACAGTAAATTTTAACCATTTCAGCCAGTTTGTGAGACCAGAGTGAGTAGCAGCAGCTGAGAGAGCAGTTTTGCGTTTTTTTCTGCCGAAAAACGGCACTTTGAACGCAAATTTCCTGCGTTCAGAAAAAAGCCCATTAACTCCACTGCTCATTAAAGCTAAAAAACGTTATGTGTACATGAACACATAGGCTAACATAGAGTGCAGTTAATGGGCTTTTAAAAAAAAACGCCAAAACGCCCATTAACTGCAGTTTATCAGCTTCTGTGTACATGGAGCCTAATTAAAACAACAAATAAATAAAAATAAATCAATGAATAAATAAATAAGTTATTACATAAACGAGTATAAAAAATTAGTATAAAAAGTGATTTTTTTTTATTTTTTTATATCTGTACACTTTTACATTAATGTGGTGCAGGTCACTGGTAGAGGGCACAACATTTCTCAGATCTAACATAGTCCAATTAGAAAATAAGTAAATTAAAATTAGTAGATCAATCATTCAAATAAATACTTTTATGAATAAATCAATTAGTGTAAAAAAAATGTATTTTATTTTTTCATGCAGCTTTGAAGGGTAACTCCACTTACAATAGCAAATAGTAAATATATATATATATATATATATATATATATATATATATATATATATATATATAGCATATACAGCTGCTACACAAGTCCTATTGTAATTGATTGTTAATAAAAATTACTTTTTCCTTTCAATCTGCAGCTGCTGTAATTTTCTGTAAAATTCAATATGGCCACCTGGAGGCGCTCTGTACGCAGATGGTATACAGGACGCCCCCCCCCTCCCAGAAATGTAATTTCCTACTTGTGTGATTGGCTCACAAATTTTCCCAGAAGTTTGTACTAAGATACAAGTCAGATTTTGGGCATCCCTGCAACAAAAATTTCGTTTTTGGTGGGATACTCCCAAAGGAAAAAAAAATCACCTCTAAAGGGATGCAGACCCTGCCACTTTCCTCATTAGAGCCCTGTGCAGCAGCTGATTGATAATTATAAAATTACTCCCATTCACATTCACTGTTCACATGGACACAGGCAAACAAACAGCTATTTCTTCAGAATAACACAAGGAAGGAATCTGCAACAAAGTCCCTGCAATGTACATAGATCACCCAGAGGGTTTTTTTTGCAACAAAAGTGGAGTTACCCTTGAAAGGTGGTGAAAGTCAATGATAGAGGGCACAGAAGTCCTTTGTTAATGTCCTCTCCCGGACTGACCGCCTTGTAATCTCCCCCTCCCGCTGATCTACTCCTCACTATCTATACATTGACCTGTTCTCGGTAAGACGTGAACACGAATTGCTGCTCGCTGAATTCAGATTTTTTTTTCTTTTAAGTGATCCCTCTGGGGCAGAACCTGCTCTGTCTGTGAAAATAAAGTAGCAAGATAGTGCAATTAAGTTGTCAACTTTAATACCAAGCAATTTCTCTTTATTGTTTATTGACTTAGTGTTAATGTAACATTCAAATAAAAATATGTCTGTAAGAAGTAAGGAGAAAAAAAAAAATATCAAGACTAATTTCTCTCTCTCTCTCTTCTCTTCTGTATTTATTTAATTTTTTTACTTCATGGTTTAATAGAGACTGACGCTGCAAATGTTGCGCTGTCAGTGTCAGGTTACTATGAAGATGATAAAGCTGCAGGGAAATATATATTATTTTGAAGCCTTCATTATCTTTTAATGTATGCGCAGTATGCGGTTTTATATTTTCTGTATATAAAGTTTATGAGCAGGCTCAGAATTTTTGTTTGTTTTCTCTTTCTTAAAGCGGACCTTCCACCAAATTTAGAACTCCGTCTCTTTATTTCCTCCTCCCACCTTCCTATATAATTGCTTACTAGTTTTATTTTTTTTGCAAATATCTTTAGTTGGATGCATCACAATTTAACCTATGGTTTCTCTCCTAGATGAGGGTGATGTAGCCGGTCTCCACCCCCAGCGGGCTCAACGTTTTGTCTATTTTCTCTTTCTTAAAGCAGATCTTTCACCAAATTTACAACTCCGTCTCTTAATTTCCTCCTCCCTTCTTCCTATATAATCGCTTACTATTTATTTATATTTTTTGCAAATACCTTTAGTTGGATGCATCACAATTTAGCCTATGGTTTCTCTCCTAGATCAGGGTGATGTAGCCGTTCTCCACCCCCAGCGGGCTCAACGTTTTGTCTATTTTCTCTTTCTTAAAGTGGATCTTTCACCAAATTTACAACTCTGTCTCTTAATTTCCTCCTCCCTCCTTTCTATATAATTGCTTACTATTTATTTATATTTTTTGCAAATACCTTTAGTTGGATGCATCACAATTTAGCCTATGGTTTCTCTCCTAGATCAGGGTGATGTAGCCGTTCTCCACCCCCAGCGGGCTCAACGTTTTGTCTATTTTCTCTTTCTTAAAGTGGATCTTCCACCAAATTTAGAACTCTGTCTCTTTATTTCCTCCTCCCACCTTCCTATATAATTGCTTACTATTTTTTTTGCAAATACCTTTAGTTGGATGCATCACAATTTAGCCTATGGTTTCTCTCCTAGATGAGGGTGATGTAGCCGTTCTCCACCCCCAGCAGGCTCAACGTTTTGTCTATTTTCTCTTTCTTAAAGCAGATCTTTCACCAAATTTACAACTCCGTCTCTTAATTTCTTCCTCCCTCCTTTCTATATAATTGCTTACTATTTATTTATATTTTTTGCAAATACCTTTAGTTGGATGCATCACAATTTAGCCTATGGTTTTTCTCCTAGATCAGGGTGATGTAGCCGTTCTCCACCCCCAGCGGGCTCAACGTTTTGTCTATTTTCTCTTTCTTAAAGTGGATCTTCCACCAAATTTAGAACTCTGTCTCTTTATTTCCTCCTCCCACCTTCCTATATAATTGCTTACTAGTTTTATTTTTTTTGCAAATATCTTTAGTTGGATGCATCACAATTTAACCTATGGTTTCTCTCCTAGATGAGGGTGATGTAGCCGGTCTCCACCCCCAGCGGGCTCAACGTTTTGTCTATTTTCTCTTTCTTAAAGCAGATCTTTCACCAAATTTACAACTCCGTCTCTTAATTTCCTCCTCCCTTCTTCCTATATAATCGCTTACTATTTATTTATATTTTTTGCAAATACCTTTAGTTGGATGCATCACAATTTAGCCTATGGTTTCTCTCCTAGATCAGGGTGATGTAGCCGTTCTCCACCCCCAGCGGGCTCAACGTTTTGTCTATTTTCTCTTTCTTAAAGTGGATCTTTCACCAAATTTACAACTCTGTCTCTTAATTTCCTCCTCCCTCCTTTCTATATAATTGCTTACTATTTATTTATATTTTTTGCAAATACCTTTAGTTGGATGCATCACAATTTAGCCTATGGTTTCTCTCCTAGATCAGGGTGATGTAGCCGTTCTCCACCCCCAGCGGGCTCAACGTTTTGTCTATTTTCTCTTTCTTAAAGTGGATCTTCCACCAAATTTAGAACTCTGTCTCTTTATTTCCTCCTCCCACCTTCCTATATAATTGCTTACTATTTTTTTTGCAAATACCTTTAGTTGGATGCATCACAATTTAGCCTATGGTTTCTCTCCTAGATGAGGGTGATGTAGCCGTTCTCCACCCCCAGCAGGCTCAACGTTTTGTCTATTTTCTCTTTCTTAAAGCAGATCTTTCACCAAATTTACAACTCCGTCTCTTAATTTCCTCCTCCCTCCTTTCTATATAATTGCTTACTATTTATTTATATTTTTTGCAAATACCTTTAGTTGGATGCATCACAATTTAGCCTATGGTTTTTCTCCTAGATCAGGGTGATGTAGCCGTTCTCCACCCCCAGCGGGCTCAACGTTTTGTCTATTTTCTCTTTCTTAAAGTGGATCTTTCACCAAATTTACAACTCCGTCTCTTAATTTCCTCCTCCCTCCTTTCTATATAATTGCTTACTTTTTTTTATACCTTTAGTTAAATACATCACAATTTAGCCTATAGTTCCTCTCCTAGAGTAGGGTGACATATCTGTTCTCCACCCCCAGTAGGCTAAACATTTTGTCTGTTTTCACTTTTCTTAAAGCGGACCTTCCACCAAATGTAAAACCCTGTCTCTTTATTTCCTCCTCCGTCCTATATACAGTAATTGTTTACTATTTTTTTTCTTTTGCAAATACTTTTAGTTGGATGCATCACAATTTAGCCTATGGTTCCTCTCCTAGATCAGGGTGATGTAGCCATTTTCCACCCCCAGCGGGCTCAACGTTTTGTCTATTTTCTCTTTCTTAAAGCGGACCTTAACCCAAATTTTAAACTCCATCTCTGTATTTCCTCCTCCCATCTTCCTATATAATTGCTTACTTTTTTCTTTTATACCTTTAGTTAGATGCATCACAATTCAACTTATGGTTCCTCTCCTAGATAAGGGTGTTGTGACTGTTCTTCACCCTCAGCCTCCTGAGATACATGCCACGCAACGCAGAAGGATGCAGGGCCCTAACTATAGCCAGATCTCCTGACACCTTGGGGGTACAATGGATATTTGAATGAAGAAGTATCTCCGCTAAGAGCCACCAGCCCAACATAATTTATTACTTTTAGACCTGGGGCCTTGTTGTTAGTTCCGGTTCCTGTTCATCAATGGGTCTACAGAAACTGTTGGTAGGCCTTGTGCAAACACTGTTTGCCATTTTTTTTGCCAAAGCCCCTGAACCCAACTCAATAAAAGCCTATGTGTCCATGTACACATAGGCTGTTATCACAGTATAGGAGCAGTTAAATGTCCCTCTCCAGATTGCAGAAGAATCGCGTTCAGGAGAGGAACATTTTGTAACAATCGCAAATGCGGCAGAAATGCGATACGGCTTTTTTGTCACGTTTAGCGAATTTCTGCTGCAAGGAGAGTTATGTTTAGGGGTGGCCAGTGTACATGTAGCTGTAGGGTGCTGGACACCAGAGTAGTCAAAAATCAGGCTTAAACTGACGTTTTTAGACACCGGTTCCTAGCTGTCAAGTTAAGTCGTTCAGGAGAGTTTAAACAACGTCCCCTGTACATGAAGCCTTAGAATCTAGCTCATGCACACACATATGGAGATCAGGTGCCATATCTTTATTACATGTTCAATATGTAATATAAAAGACATGGCACCAGGTCTTTGTATGTGCTAATGTTCGGACCTGGGTCTGAACCTGTGACCTCTGTTGTGTCTGGCAATGTCTTGTCTCACTGAGCAACCTGGGTTGCTGGACAACTTCCAGGACAATCTCTCAAATAATTTTGCCCTGTACCTTGTTTTTCATGCTCCTCCCACAAAATTCCTTTTTAAGCCATGCCTTTGCACCTCCCGTTTTTCAGACAATCATGCTTTCTCCAGCCAATATCTTACTTTTGTCACTCCTGCTGCTGTCAGTATCTTCAATACCACTCATTGCCGACCAATAGCTTATTCCTCAACTACGCTTCTGCTTGATCCTTACCTGCAACCACTTGTTACTGACCTTTGGCTTGTTTACTGACTATGCTTCTGCTTGATCCCTACCTGCCATATCTTTTGTGTTGACTTGCAGATGCAGTTTGTTTTCAGCTAAATTCTGCTTGCTTTTGACATCAGTTTGAGATATTTCTGAGATAATTAAGAATTCATGAAGAGGGACCTTTCATCTCTAGTTGACCACCTTCTAACCAGCATCAACCTTCTTCATTCTGCTTTTGCATTCCCACGTGAAGCATTTCTAATTAGGACAAGAGCCGGGCCAATACAGACCCTTAGGAACATTCACATTTCACTATGCCCGATGACAGGTTTTCTTTAAAGTCTTCAGGGGGGCCAGACTGTGCCCAGTGGAACTAAACAATGTTGATGCCAGTGGGAGGAATAGTGCCCCATCATTAGTGTTAGTGGGAGGAATTATTCCCCATCATTGGTGTCAGTGGGAGGAATTATGCCCCATCTTTGTGGTCAGTGGGAGGGATATCGCTCCATTGTTGGTGTCAGTGGAAGGAATAGTTCCCCATTGTTGGTGTCAGTGAAAGGAATAGTTTCCCATAGACTTGTGCACAACGGAAAAATTCGTTCCGTTTCGGTTCGTTTCTTTCCGGTCCTGTTGATTCGTAATCATTCGTAATTTTGCTAGACGGGATTTTTCGTGTTCGGACTCATTCGTATTTTTGCAAGCGACATTTTTCGTTGAATTTTTTGTTGCTTTATAATTCGTACTTTCGGTAGAGTACGTTGTTTTTCGTTGATTCTGGACACAACTCCTACTTTCGTAACTTTTTTTGGGTTCGTTGATTCGTAATTTTCCGTGTCTCTCTCACAACGACGCTGCCTATTATGCCTAATGTGCTTCGAATGGATTTGTACTTTTCTAAATACATAGCGGTTATTTGTAACGATTCGAAATCTCGTATTTTACTTTCGTTTTTTACATGCGGCTATAGGCTCCGCCCCTGTACACCATTTTGAGAGGGTTCAGCACGGTGAGGGAGAAGCAGAGAGCAGAGCAGAGTGAGTGTTATTGTGCTTCGAATGGATTTGAAATCTCGTATTTTACTTTCGTTTTTTCATGCGGCTATAGCCTCCGCCCCTGTACACCATTTTGAGAGGGAGTTCAGCATGGTGAGGGAGAAGCAGAGAGCAGAGTGAGTGTTATTGTGCTTCGAATGGATTCGTACATTCGTAACTTTTTTCATAACGAATTATGCCGAAGACCTTCGGGCATTCGCTATTTTGCGGTATAATTTATTTCGGATTCGGTTTTATTCGTAATTGCTCTGTTCGGAAATTCGAATGCTTCCGAATGTCCGAAAGTTGCTAAATTCGGACGAATTTTGATTCGTTACGAAACGAATTGCACAAGCCTAGTTTCCCATCATTGATGTGAGTGGAAGGAATTGTTGGTGGTAGTGTGAGGGATTATGCCCCATCTTTGGTGTCAGTGGGCGGAAAAGTTCCCCTTCGTGGGTGTCAGTGGAAGGAATAGTGTCCCATCTTTAGTGTCAGTGGAAGGAATAGTGCCCCATCGTTGGTGTCAGTGGAAGGAATAGTGCCCCATCATTGCTGTCAGTGGCAGGAATAGTGCCCCATCATTGGTGTTAGTGGGAGGAACTATGCCACATTGTTGGTGTCAGTGACAGGAATTATGCCCCATTGTTAGTACCAGTAGCAGGAATTATGCCCCATTGTTGGTGTCAGTGGCAGGAATTCTGCCCCATTCGTGGTGACAGTGGCAAGAATAATGCCTCAAGGGATAGATAAAGGCAATCAAAGGGCGACAGCTAGCCCCCTGGCAGCAGTTTGAAGACCACTGCCCCTATTTTTTAAGATACTTTGTTTCAGGGGTCTTAGATTGTGTTTTCTGATACTCAAGGTCCTACTACTCCTAGTGGGTGGGTCCTGAATGCTAAAGAGGCCAATGCCTCTATAGAATTCTCCTGTGAGCCCAGGCCATAGTGATTACAACCCCCTCCAAGGGGGCAGATCCCTGACATCCTAAACTTATAGGAAGTGGTTTAAATTTAAACCCAGAGAGGACTGGTGCTCTATCGATAGAGTGAATTGCTTTTTATTCAACCCATGCAGGGCAATAGCACTTTTTTTTTATTGAGCTGGAGTTGAGCTTTAAATCAGAATGAGTTGGTGTTCTTTTCTGAACAGCTACAACTTATATCCTCGAGACAATGCCACTCCATTGATTGAAGCTTAACAATACATGTGTCTGAACAGATAGAACATCTCCAAACCTAGAAAAAATAAATTCTTTGTCCTCATCAAAATGCCTTCCAGCCTTTAAAAGGCACAGCTAGATCCCTCTCCCTCAACCAGGGAAAATATCTCAATCACTTTACATTTTGGACTGTGTGAACTACAAAGTAAAGCAAAGAATTGGGTATTGTCAGCCAATTCCGTATTGTTTTTACACGGGAACGCTACACAGCAGGTTGTCTGTTCTCTAAAATAAAAAAGGAGGGACAAAAAAAATTGTGTTAAAACTCGTCGCCCATCTCTCTAAAAGCTCCGTCCAGATGAATGAGAAAGAGATCTGGACCGGACAGCATTGTCCATCAAAGCTTGCGTCCATCAGCTGGTGACACACAAAGACAAGCCGAGACGGGTCCGTTTTTCGTTCTGTTGTGGCAGCTGGTGAGAAAACGTGAGATTTTAATGTAGACAGATAGAATGGTTTCTCCTTGACCCCCACAGCCCGATTCCAGAAGCCCAGGAGCCGCGCTTTTTCCCTTCAACCTTCAGTTGCGTCTACCCTCCCCAAAGGAACGTAAGGATAATGGAACGTGACAGGTCGACGGTTACCATGCCACAATCCGCCCCGGAGGAAGCTGCCTGCCCTGACAAACAGTTTGGTGTACAATTACCTTGCCCGTTGACTGACTGAGTTCCAATCCCGACTCGGTAAATGGAGCTTATTCACTTAGAGAGGGGTCCTTCTGGCGCTGTGGGTTCGACAAGACTGATGGAATCTCGCCTCTGGATGCAGATGTCATGCTTGGAAATGAAGCTGTTTAGCGTGTTCCCTTGGGTGGTGGTGCCATATGTGTACCAGGCTGGAAAAATGATCTCTCTCATGGATTGCAACCTTCATTTCAATTTACGATTATGCCAAAGCCTCCACAAGCAACCATATTGGACACGCAATACAAAAATTAGCAGGGCAACAAAAGCCACAAAAAGCCATGAAAAGGAGTTTTTTTTTATGGCGTTTCATTCCTCTCAGCGGGCCTATAGTCAGGGCATCCTAAAAATGCAGTACACAGTCTAGAAGCTCGCAATGGTGAGCAGGTGTTGGTCGCCCTAACCAATCAGAATCTCTACTCATCCCAGAAAGAAGAAGCATGCAGAAGTACCGTATATACTTGGGTATAAGCCGACCCGAATATAAGCCGAGGCGCCAAATTTTACCACAAAAAAATGGTAAAACGTATTGACTCGAGTATAAGCCTAGGGTGTCCATCTGCATGCCTCACTGTGCCTCATTTTGCCTCACTGTGCCCATGCCTCACTGTGTCCATGCCTCACTGTGTCCATGTCTCACTGTGTCCATGCCTCACTGTGTCCATGACTAGACACGTTTAACATGGGAGTATATGGAAGGGGTGCCCGGATTTGAAAAAATGGTGCTCCCCGGTGGTAGGTTCCCAAGACAGCAAACTTTGCACACTTGTAGAGGAGAACTGGGGCTACATGTGTGCCAAGTTTCGGGTCCAGGGGACCTACGGCCAGGCCGGTACCAGGTCACCCAAATTTACCAGAGAAATTACCGTTTAACATGGGAGTCTATGGAAGGGGTGCCCGGCTTTGAAAAATCGGTGCTCCTTGGCCGTAGGTTCCCTAGACAACAAACTTTGCACACTTGTAGATGAAGAGTGGGGATATATGTGTGCCAAGTCCCCAAAGTCCAGGAGATCAGGCGCAAAGAGGTGACTCGAGTATAAGCCGAGGGGGGCATTTTCAGCACAAAAAAATGTGCTGAAAAACTCGGCTTATACTCGAGTATATACGGTAATATCCTGTGAAGCATTATAATGCTCATAATAGTGAGCCTGCATTGGTCCGCACCACCACGTGAGCAGGCTGGCCAATCATAATCTCTTTGAGCTGCCATGGCATCCCAGAAGAAAGAAGCATGCAGAAGAGTTCGGCTTTCAAATTTTTTGTGTAGCATTATAATGCTCACAATGTAGAACTGGCATTGGTCGTGCCGGCATGTTATGGTGCTGACCAATCGGAATCTTTCTCTCGAGCTGTTCCGGTATCCCAGAAGCATGCAGAAAATTATGGCTTTCAAATTTCCTGTGTAGCAATATAATGCTCACTATGGTAAGTGGGCATTGGTCGCGCCACCGCGTGAGTGTGCTGACCAATCAGAATCTCTTTAAACCGCCCCGGTGTCCCAGAAGTAAGAAGCGTGCAGAAGAGCATGGCGTTCAAATTTCCTGAGTAGCAATATAATGCTCTCTATGGTGAGCAGCCATTGGTTGCGCCACCAAGTGAGCTCGTTGACCAATCAGAATCTAAATCTGAATCACCAATCCGATCTGAATGGGCGTCATTGAAAAGAATGGTAGCGACTTGTCAAGTGACTTGTCATGTCCAAAGTCACATCACAAGTCGCGCCAGTGTGAATGGAGCCTACAGTTTAGACCTCATGCACGCTGGACGTTTTAAAGGCTGATGTTAGGGGCGTCTTTTTTTGTCTACCTCAAAATGTATGCATGTTAGCCTATGTGTCTGTGCATTTAGAGGCAGAAACAAAAAAAACACTGGCAGGAGCAGAAAAATTTTGGTAGAAAAAAATCTCTGACGCGCCTAAATGCGCCCAATCACTAGGTGCGCTTAGCGCTTGCTTGTTAATTCATTTCACTGGCCAGAAGAAATTATTTTACTGGCCAATGAAATTAATGAACTAAAGGCGCATCAAGTGTTTTTTTTCTGCTAAAGCGCTGCTGCCAGGGGGAAAGGCGTTAAGGAGAGCTGGGGAAATGCCCTGTGTGCATACGGTCTTATCAATACCGGGACAGGGTCTTCCAGTGCCCAGGGCAAGGATGCAGATTTGCACCCACCCCCCCACTATTAATACATGCTGTAGAATGGGTGTACCAACCTGCGTCCATTTTTTGCCCCTTTGCTTCACTGCACCCAGGTAAACTGCCCCTCCTGCCCACCCCTTGTCCCAGCCCTGGGTCTTACAGTCCTCCTTTTAAAAAGAGACATTATACAAATGATACATTGTGGGAGTTCAAGTCATTTTTTTACGTTGTATCAATGTCCCCTTAAATGTAGTAAAATGCTGAGTGCTATCAGGAGGACATGGACAACACCACAACGTCCCTTTCTTCCCTCCAACCTCCTACCCCACAAATACATTTGACTAAGCATTTTACTCTCCTGGCAGATGTTCATCTCACAGGTGGTGGGGTTGGAGGACACTCGGGCTTTGAGGAACTAGGTGTAATCATACGGAGCGCGTTACGTCAAATTGATTTACTGTTCACAAAACCTTATTATGCTCCACCTGTCAATAGCAAAATCTATTCCTGCAGACGTCTGCGCTCACCTCCCATCCTGACAATTCTGACACCTTCTGTCTTTTGCCCTCTAAGCAGAATTTCTAGACTTTATTGTTCTCCGACTTTTTTGTTGCAGACAGGATTTTATCAACCCCCCTCACCCCAGGATCAATTGCATGCTAAATGTATTTTTCTCTATCCCCAGTTCACCTTGTGGCTCCATTAGAAGCCTTACAAATAAGGCAGATTACATTGAGAAGGATGTGTGGGGTCCTCTGCTGTAGGACGGGTTGATGCTAATGGGCCAACGTTGGGATCTGGTGTCACATGACCAAATGCAGGGTGTGTTTTATGTTACCTCAATAAGTTGTATTTTTTGAGGATCAGGGCTGTCCTAAAAGCCTTATAAGCCCTTGGGCAAAGTAATGCACTAGGGTCCCTACCAGCCTGCCCCAATTTACGCACCTTCTCTCAAGAATTAAAGGAGAGGATCGTTTGGCTGTACCTCTCCTGTTGATCAGAGGAGTGTAGTTCGTTTTGCACTCTCTGTGACCCCTTTTAAGCAGACAGCGTGCTGAACCCCGCTGTTGGCTGACGTCACAGAGCAGAGCAAGGCTTGGGAAGGATCGCGGGAACCGCCCACATGCCTAGACCGTACTGGACCGGCACCAGCGAGCCGTTGAGAGCCTGAGCCAGCCACTCCTACCCCCTCCACAGCCCTGACCTCCAGTGAGCGTAGGGGGGGAGGGGGGAGAGCAGAGAGCTGCTGACTGACAGTCACAAGCTTTATGCTCAGGGAGCTGTGGGAATCGGTGCTGTTTGATCGCTCAGTTCTCAGTGTTAGAGCTGGTGAGGACCGATGCAGCATCCACCTAGGTAAGAATGAATCTGAAAAAAAAACAAAACAACCCCATACTTCTTTTTTTAAAATACAAAAACATTGATAGATTAATGATATATTTATTAGTCATTTTAAAATCTCCTGTAAATCAAGAAAACAAGCCATAAATCAAAGATCAGCGACACATGGAAAATGGTGGTCATGGTCAGGTTGGACCTAACAGTGGGAATGGCTTAAAGGGGGGGGTGGTTAAACAGAACCTGAGTCTAGTCCCTGTATACACTCTACACATATACCAAAGCCCTTGTACCCACAAAATACTCCTAATTACAGTAAGACAAGTCACTGTCTAACAAACACGCATAAACCTCAGGACAAGGAATTATTTTAGAAAATTAAAACTTTCATTTAAATATGCTTTTCTGCTCACAAAAAGATATAATTTTGCCTTACTCATCCTACCTTAAAGTAGAACTTTATTTAAGTTTGGGGTGGAGGAACTTGACTGGCCTGCACAGAGTCCTGACCTCAACCCGATAGAACACCTTTGGGATGAATTCAAGTGGAGGGGGATTCTAGTGTGGGGTTGTTTTTCAGGGGTTGGGCTTGGCCCCTTAGTTCCAATGAAGGGACCACTTAAGGCGTCAGCATACTAAGGGTCCTTTCACACGGGGCGGATCCGTGCAGATCCGCCCCGTGAAGCTCCGCTTGCTCAGCGGGGATCGCTCCGTTGATCCCTGCTGAGCCGACGGATGACTGGGCGGTCCCCGCACACTGTGCAGGGACCGCCCTATCAGAGTGCCGCTCTCCCCTATGGGGAATTGGATGACGACGGACCGTAGAGTCCGTTGTCATCCGATCCGCTCCGCCGACGGAAGGAAAAATAGGGTTTTCCTCCGTCACACTTTGGCGGAGCGGATGTTAGCGGACATGTCTCCGCTGACATCCGTGCTTCCATAGGGCTACATGGAGGATCCGTTTCAGGTCCGCCTAAAAAACTGACAGGCGGACCTGAACGGACATCCGTGTGAAAGAGCCCTAAGACATTTTGGACAATTAAATTCTCCCAACTTTGTGGGAACAGTTTGGGGATGACCCCTTCCTGTTCCTACATGACTGCGCACCAGTGCACAAAGTAAAGGTCCATAAAGACATGGATGAGCGAGTTTGGGGTGGAGGAACTTGACTGGTCTACACAGAGTCCTGATCTAAACCCAAAAGAACACCTTTGGGATGAATTAGAGCGAAGACTGCGAGTCAGGCCTTTTTGTTCACATCAGTGCCTGACCTCACAAATGCTCTTCTGGAAGAATGGTCAATCCCCATAGACACACTTCTAAACCTTGTGGACAGCCTTCTCAGAAGAGTTGAAGCTGTTATAGGTGCAAAGGGTGGGCCAACCCAATATTGAACCCTACGGACGAAGACTGGGATGCCATTAAAGTTAACGTGCGTGTAAAGTTAAGTGTCCCAATACTTTTGACAATATAGTGTATATAGATATATATAGTGCAGGAGTCAGGAGTAAAGTTGCCCATAGAGTAATCTTTTTTTTAAGCATGCCGATTAAAAAAAAAAAGATTCCTTCATCCAAGCCCACAACAGCACCCCCTAGTTCTGGCTCTGATGTGGCTCCCCCTGCACCTGGGGCCCCTTGGTTGTGCCCATGCACTAAGATGGCAGTGTGCAGGCTTTCCACATGAATGAGCTGCAATACAGTTTCCCCATTGGCCATTCACCCCCTAAGGCAGTGGTTGCCAACCTATGAGCTAAAGGGGGCCTCAAATGTGGCCACACACATGCCTCTGGCATCACCAGAGGGCCATAAAGAACATTCAACATATATAATGCTTGAGAGGACAGTCAGAAACTGCAGACCTAATAGAGGAAATAAGGGTGTGGACGAGATACCTATTTAGCTGGGTGCATGCTGCATACAGTGTCGGGACAAGATCATCCAGTGCCCAGGTCAAAGATGTAAAAAAGCGCCCCCCCTCACCTCCTCCTGGCTCTTTCCTCTTTTCCTTGTCTTGCCTAGTGATGCCGCTGTCACTGCACCTGTCAGCCTTAAAGAAGAAGGAACTTGGGCGCCTCCAATCCCTACAATGCCCAGGGCAGCCTCCCCTTCTGCCCACCATGGCCCTGGCTGCATATACCGGCCTTATTTTGAAAAGGTTCATCTGTTGTGGTGCACTGGCTGGCCACGGCCTTACGCAATGCACACAAACGTGCACCATAATGCGCACGAACGCAATGCTCGCGTGTGAATGGACCCCTCGCTCTTTACTGCTGCATGGAGATGCAATTCCTACGAAGCACTGGAAATCACAGTGGGTAGATCCCACGCGGGGCACGCCGCTATTGTTTCATGCCGCGCTTCATTCCTTTAACTAACATCAGAAAAACACTTAATAAGACCGATCTTCCATCTGATGTTTAAACTGAAATCCTTAAGCAGCACTCCGGCTTACCCAGCTCCCCAAGGTAGCGCTGCTCATTTGGAAGTGTTGATTGGAAAAAAAGAGAAAAAAAAGAAGAGAATTGTCAAGATGTAAAAGACGGCGACTAATTAAAGTTTAACCCCCTACAGTAGAGGTAGATCGGTTCACCGACAGAGAGAACGTGGGAGTTTTTTTTTTACTGCTGGATGGGGGAGCAGACTTAATGTACTGTACTATTCTAGCATTTCCATTAAAATGCAAATTATACTGTCCTTGAAATTGTACAAGAAAAGGAAATCCAATAAAAATATTAATAAGAATGAGCTCTGCATAATGCTGATTTCACTGTTTAGTTACCAGAGACAGTAAAATTCCCGCACTTCAGCAATAATCCTTGTTTATGATATGGGCGTTTCTGGATCTTCACCAGACCTTTAGCAGAACAAAAAAGCTGGCTTGACTTTTTTTTTTACTGATTCCAGGACCCTTAAAGGATATGACCACCCTTACCATTTATTTTTGGTTGATGGCGAGTCAGACATTTTTTTTTTAAATATGGCGAGCCAGCCAACATTTTTGATTTATGGCGAGCCAGCCAAAATTTTTGATTTATGGTGAGGCAGACAAAATTTTTGAATTATGGCGAGCCAGTCAAAATTTTGATTTATGGCGAGCCAGTCAAAAATTTGGATTTATGGCGAGCCAGCCAAAATTTTTGATTTATGGCGAGCCAGCCAAAATTTTTGATTTATGGCGAGCCAGACAAAATTTTTGATTTATGGCGAGCCAGACAAAATTTCTGATTCATGGTGAGACAGACAACATTTTTGATTTATGGTGAGTCAGCCAACATTTTTAATTTATGGCGAGCCAGACAAAATTTTTGATTTATGGCGAGCCAGCCAACATTTCTGATTTATGGTGAGCCAGCCAACATTTTTGATTTATGGCGAGTCAGCCAACATTTTTGATTTATGGCGAGCCAGCCAACATTTTTGATTTATGGCGAGCCAGCCAACATTTTTGATTTATGGCGAGCCAGACAAAATTTTGGAATTATGGCGAGCCAGACAAAATTTTTGAATTATGGCAAGCCAGCCAACATTTGTGATTTATGGCGAGCCAGACAACATTTTGGATTTATGGCGAGCCAGACAACATTTTGGATTTATGGCGAGCCAGCCAAAAATTTTGATTTATGGCGAGCCAGCCAAAATTTCTGAATTATGGCGAGCCAGCCAAAATGTTTGATTTATGGCGAGCCAGCCAAAATGTTTGATTTATGGCGAGCCAGCCAACAATTTTGATTTATAGCGAGCCAGCCAAAATTTTTGATTTATAGCGAGCCAGCCAACATTTTTGATTTATGGCGAGCCAGCCAACATTTTTGATTTATGGCGAGCCAACCAACATTTTTGATTTATGGCGAGCCAGCCAACATTTTTGATTTATGGCGAGCCAACCAACATTTTTGATTTATGGTGAGCCAGCCAACATTTCTGATTTATGGCGAGCCAGCAAATTTTTTTAAATAATGGCGAGCCAGCCAAAATTTTATGTTTATGGCAAGCCAGCCAACCAAAGATTTCCAATGAGCCGAATTGAAAGTTTGTATTTCGGTGTAATTTCAGCATTTTGACTGAATGCATTGAAGTTCAGATTTAGAATACTTTTTTTGATCCCGAAGGGAAACTGTTAAGCGCTTCATGACCGCCCACCGCAGATATTCTGCGGCAGGGCGGCCGCTTTGCGCCACATCGCATACAGTATCTCACAAAAGTGAGTACACCCCTCACATTTTTGTAAATATTTTATTATATCTTTTCATGTGACAACCATAGGCGTGCGCACAGGGTGTGCCAATTGTGCCTGGGCACACCCTAATCACCCTGTGCTGCACAGATTCCACCTGCTGCTTGGCTACAGAGAAAGGAGAAAGAGACTGGGAAATCTTTGTCCTTAGTCCCTTTCTCTGTCTTTAAAATTTGTAAAAAAAAAAAATATTATTAATTATTTTTTTTAAATAATAAAAATAAACTACTGACACCAATCTCTCCCCAAATGACATTGCTCATTGCCCTACTGCCCTATATATATTTACACACACGCATGTGTGTTTGAGCTTTGGGGTGCACACCTATGAAGACACCCCGGGAATAACGTCGCGGCAGCCTGACAGGTCTCGTATGTAGCTGAGGACGGGGCCACCTGTCACGTGACCCCGTCCCCCTCTGAGGCAAGGGGTAACCCGGGCTTTCACAGTGACGTGCGGGTGACCCTGCCCCCCTCTGATGTAACGCAGGTCTCCATTGCATCAGAGGGGGGCGGGGTCACTCGCACGTCACTGGGTAAGCCCGGGTTTCCCCTTGCGTCAGAGGGGGACGGGGTCACGTGACAGGTGGCCCCATCCTCAGCTACATACGAGACCTGTCAGGCTGCCGCAACGTTATTACCGGGGTGTCTCCGGTGGAGACAGGATGCTGTGCCTCGCTGCGCTGGACATCTCATTGCTGGAGCCTGGATCTGGAGAGGAGATCATCCATCGCAGGATACCGACAGCATTGGAGTGGAGACTGAGAGTGGATTACCACCGCCGGAATCTTTTTTTTTATTTTTATTTTTTTTATTTTTAATAAAGGACTTATCCCAACGGTGTCTGTGTGTTTTATTTTTTTTATTTTTACACTTTCTTTGTAAAATGGTAAGGGTACAATGTACCCCTTACCAATTCACATAGGGGGGCCGGGATCTGAGGATCCCCTTTGTTAAAGGGGTCTTCCAGATTCTGATAAGTCCCCCGCCCGCAGACCCCACAACCACCGGGCAAGGGTTGTTGGGATGAGGCACTTGTCCCCATCAACATGGGGACATGGTGCTTTGAGGGGTCACAGACCCCCAAAGCATCCTCCCCATGTTGAGGGCATGTGGCCTGGTACGGTTCAGGAGGGGTGGGGGCGCTCTCTTGTCCCCCCCTCTTTTCGTGCAGCCTGCCAGGTTGCGTGCTCGGATAAAGGGTCTGGTATGGATTTTTGGGGGGAACTCCACTGCATTTTTTTTTTTGCGCGGAGTTCCCCTTAAAATCCATACCAGACCTGAAGGGCCTGGTAATTGAATTTGGGGGAACCCCCACGCATTTTTTTTTTTTTTATCAATGACTTTTCTATGTATTGTCGGGAGCCGACAATTCATTAATAGCCGCGAGTGAGTTTTAAATGACTTTTTTTCCTTCAGAAATGACACTTTGTGCAGGGACAGTTCTAAGCACGGGAAACATGCGCCACTTTACAGGCATACTATAGACACCCCCCAGGTACGAAATTTAAAGGAATATTTCACTTTTATTGTTTCACTTTAAGCATTATTAAAATCACTGCTCCCGAAAAAACTGCACATTGATACATGTCCCCTGGGGCAGGACCCGGGTCCCCAAACACTTTTTATGACAATAACTTGCATACAGGCATACCCCACTTTTAAGTACACAATGGGGCCAGAGCATGTATGTAAAACGAAAATGTACTTAAAGTGAAACAATACCTTTTTTCACTTCTAGGGTGTAGTGGGGGGTCAGGGGCTGTAGTGGGGGTGTCAGGAGCTGTAGTTGAGGTCTCAGGGGCTGTAGTGGGGGTGTCAGGGGCTGTAGTGGGGGTGTCAGGGGCACACTGGAACAGGGCGGGCTATGCTCTCGGAGTCTCAGCTCCTTCTACTGCGGCTGCAAATTGTCTGTACTGTACTTGTGAGGCACTTTACATACACTCTTGGGTATGCCCTTACTCGCGAGTGTATGTAAAGTGAGTGTACTTAAAGCAGGGTATGCCTGTATTAACCTTTAAAATTAGCACTTTTGATTTTTCATGTTCGAGTCCCATAGACTTTAACGGGGTTCGGATGTTTGAACGAATTTATTGCCTGTTCGCATGTTCTGATGCGAACCGAACTGGGGGGGGGGGGGTGTTGGGCTCATCCCTAGTTCTAAGTAATTTTCTATCAAAAAAAAAATGCTGATTTTTTACATGTATTACAGAAATGTTAGAATTGGAGAGGAATTGGTTAGATACCGTTCATGTTTTTTATATAACCCGGTGTAAACTTTTTTTATTTTTTTTGTCTTATAATCTTTCCAAGAATAGCTACAAAAAAAAAAAGAAAAAAAAAAAGGAAAAAAATAAATCAAGTGATGTTCACGGAAACCACGGATGTAACAATTGCCTCTCATCATCCATTCTTGTAACGACAACATGAAACTGTATATCACGGTATAAATACAATCCGGCTCTTATGGAGGAATGCCGGGACTGCCAAGAAAAATACAGCAGCTGCATTCTCAGGCGCATTACGAAGCTGTCCGATTACTTCCAATAAAACAGATGGCGAAAAATTACGACTTCTGAAAAGAAGCAGCTGACATTTTTTTTTTTTTTTAACGCAGGAAGGGAAAAAAAAAATCTCAGCGTGTTGCAAGAACCACAAAAGTTTGAGAACGACGGGGGGCTCCTTATTATGACCGTTGTGTATATGGAGCGCGCTTCATAGCGGGCTCATCCAAAGCATCTACTGCAGCGCGCTGGCGAGGTTGGAGCCGGGTCTAATACAGCGCCAACCTTCGCTGTTCATATTAATGTAGCCCCTCCCCCTTCCTTCTGACCTTCCCTTCCGTCTTCCTCTGCGGGGCTTCCTCTGATTTTACTGAACACTGCGAGCTTCTCACGATGTGCATTAGAAGCTGCAGCAAGGAGACATGTGCAGAACAAAAAATAAATAAAAAAAATTGTTTCGATTCGTTATGTACATAAATTTGTTTAGTTAAATTTGTTTCATTCATTTAATTCGTTTTCGAATCGATTTTAAAACTTTTCGAATTCAAATTGTTTTCAAATAGTTTTCAAATAGTTTTCC
This sequence comes from Rana muscosa, assembly GCA_029206835.1. Classification (NCBI taxonomy): domain Eukaryota; kingdom Metazoa; phylum Chordata; class Amphibia; order Anura; family Ranidae; genus Rana; species Rana muscosa. The sequence goes on along the minus strand of CM055125.1, from coordinate 387,161,205 downwards.
AATTTCCAAAAATAATAAAATAGAATAGGAAATAAAGGAATAGAATAGAAAAAATATTTTTTTTTCTATTCTATTCCTTTATTTTTTTGGGGGGAAATTGGAAAACTATTTGAATTCGAAAATGATTTGAAAAAGATTCAAATTCAAAAAATAGTCGAAAATGATTTGAAAACGATTCGAATTAGATTTTTTTTCCATTATTTCGGATTAAATTCAATAAAAGAAAAAAAAAAAATTGGCACTGTTCTAATTCGGAAATTTGGATACATCCGAATAACGAAGATTTGTCCAAATTTAAATTCGAATCGAAATGACCCGCGCATGTCTAGTAGCAGGTCAGATGAAGCTCCGCCTCATTTCCTGGCTGGAGAACGTGCAGTGCCATCTAGCTTTCTCCTACCCAGCTGGACTGTCCTTGGCCCCGCCCCTTTCATTCATTGGATTCCAGTTCTTTCAATCCATGGAGGATCAACATCACATGTGGGCGTTCCTAAGCAGGTTGTATTTGCCTAGGTAACGCCCACAGGTGATGTTGATCCTCCATGAGTGGAAGAACTGAAATCCAAGGAATGAAAGGGGTGGGGCAGTATCACATGTGGGCGGTACCTATGCAAATACAGCTTGCTTAGGAACGCCCACTCCTCCAGACTGAAACCTGCCTGCCAAGGCATTTCAATAGTTGCATAACTCCTCCCAAGAGCCGGCCCACTGCTTGTATCAGGGAGGAGCCCTGAGACAGTGATATATTTAGGATTTGCTTTTTAAAGTGGACCTGTCAGCATTTTTGCAAGTCTGCATAAATAATTTCCTGACATGTCTTAATAAACAAAAAAAAAAATGTATTATTGTTCAGAGATGCTCTGCATCTTATTAATAAAAAATATAAATATTTGAGTCACTCAGTGGCTTTACCCAGGCTGAGATGATGTCATCAGTCTGCTGCAGGCAGGAAGAAGCATCTCCTCAGTCTCTACTCTCCCAGTGATCAGACTGTACATTGTAACTTTGTAGAAGGAGGTGGAAGCATTTCCTCAGTCTCCCCTCCCCCGGTGATCAGACTGTACATTGTAACTTTGAAGACAGGAGGAGGAAGCATTTCCTCAGTCTCCCCTCCCCCCAGTGATCAGACTGTACATTGTAACTTTGTAGAAGGAGGAGGAATCATTTTCTCAGTCTCCCCTCCCCCAGTGATTAGACTGTACCTTGTAACTTTGTAGAAGGAGGAGGAAGCATTTCCTCAGTCTCCCCTCCCCCAGTGATCAGACTGTACATTGTAACTTTGTAGAAGGAGGAGGAAGCATTTCCTCAGTCTCTCCTTTCCCAGTGATCAGACTGTACATTGTAACTTTGTAGAAGGAGGAGGAAGCATTTATTTCCATTCTATACGAACAGAGAAAAAAAAAATGTTATTGGGCTATATCCTGTGCTGCTCAAATGTTTTTTATTGATTTAAAATGCAAAAGACTGCATTCGGCCACTAGATGGTGCTAATTTCATATGAAACTTAGCACCACCTAATGGTCGAATCTGGTATTTTCCATTTTAAAATACAAAAGACGGCATTCCGCCACTAGAGCACCACCTTATGACCGAACCTGGTATTTTCCATTTTAAATCATTAACAAACATTTAACCACACAGGAAATAGCTTAATAACAATCGTTTTTTTTTTTTTTTTTTTGCATCAGAACAAATGTACATACTCTTTTACTGGGCCATTTGTTTCTAAACCCCTCCCTTAGCGTATATGCATTTAAAGCGGAGGTCCCGCAAAAAATAATAATATTAAAAGCCAGCAGCTACAAATACTGCAGCTGCTGCCTTTTAATAAATGGACACTTACCTGCCCAGGGTGCCCGCAATGTCGGCAGCCAAAGCCGAGGAATCGCTCGTCTCTCGGCCGCCATCCTCGATGAGGGAATCAGGAAGTGAAGCGTTGCAGCTTCACTGCCCGGTTCCCTACTGCGCATGCGCGTGTAGCGCGGCGTGTTCCCAGTGGTCCCAAGCTCTCTCCTGGGACCAGTGTGTTTCCCAGAAGGCAGTGGGGGGGAGAGGGAAGTGGAGGGACTCCTGTGGGAGTCTCTCCCCGGAAGTGGGTGCAAATACCAGTATTACATAGGTATCTGCTCCCCGCTCCCCCCTGAAAGGTGCCAAATGTGACACCGGAAGGGGGGGGGAGGGTTCCGAAAAGTGGAGGTTCCATTTTTGTGTGGACCTCCGCTTTAATGAATTCTCTGCTTTAAGGTAAGCACTTGCTTCACAAGTCTCCTGAGGAAGCCATTGACTGGTGAAACATGTTGAGCTGAAATCACTGTATATACACTAAGACCGCATAAATTCTCCTTGATGGTTTTAAGATTATGACTGTTTTTAACTTTGAATATCTATAACAAAATATTATGATTTTATGAATACATTTTTGGTATATTAATTTGTTGGCACCTTCCATTTTTGGGTGGACCTCCCCTTTAACATAAGAAACATATCTGGTCTGGCAGGTCCTGAATAAAGAACTTTTATCTCTCCTTCTGTCTGTGGAAACGCTCGGATGATGCGGAGGGGGGGGGGGGCGAGCCTGCATCCTCTGTTGTTGTCACACTTTGTGCTTCTGGAGCCCCTCCCCCTCCCCCCAGTTTTTTTTTTTCATCTCGCCATACACCCCACATGTTCCCAGTAAATTCATTCTGATTTCTTGCCAGTCTTCTTTTGGAAAATGAACGTGGACGCCGTCCAAGATGCAACTCCTACGGGCCAACAGGAAGCCGCGGCGTTGTCAGAGCCTGGTGTCGCGGCTGCGTTTGGACAGCGTCCATCTTTTCTATTTGATTTTTTCGTGTCACCGCCGCATCAAATGTTAAATACCTCTGGAATTCAGGGGGGATCGTTCCGTCCCCGGCTGCGGTAAGCTGAGACGGACTTTTTCGTGAGAAGATCGCCGGAATATTTTATTAGCGGATAAAGTTAGCAAAAAAAAAAAAAAAAAGATGGAACGTTTGTAGAGGACGGGATATCCACAATATTGCTCTCAATGTACAAAGCTGGAGGAGGTAATTTATCCTCATCCGGACTAAGTGGCCATCTAGTCTGCCCCATTTTATTATATATATATATATTTTTTGCTAAATAAATGAGAAAAGACTGAAACATTTTGAAAAAAATATGCGTTTTTCTTCGTTTCTGTTTAAAATTTTGCGAATAAATAATTGTTCTTTATAAATTTAGCCCTAAAATTTATTCTGCTACATTTCTTTGGTAAAAAAAAATAACCCAAATCGGTGTATATTATTTAGTCTGTAGGAAAGTTATAGAGTCCACAAACTATGGGATAGATATCTGAAAAATCAATCAATCTTGAAGTACTGATTTAATTTCTTGAGACCTGAAAACGCAAGGACAGGACAAATGCCCCCCCCCCCAAATGACCCATTTTTGGAATGTAGACAGTCCAGAGTATTTAGTAAGAGGCTTTTAAAGTTGCTTTTGAAGAGGATTTGAAAAATCGGTGCTCCCTCGCTGTGGGTCCCCCAGACAAAAAACTTTTTACACTTATATAGGAAGAGTGGGGCTACATGTGAGACAAGTTTCGGGTCCAGGGGACCTACGACCGGCCAGTACCGGGTCCCAAAGTCACCAGAGAAATGACCGTTTAACATGGGAGTCTATGGAAAGGGGTGCTCGGGTTTGAAAAATCGGTGCTCCCCGGCCGTAGGTCCCCCAGACAACAAACTTTGCACACTTATAGAGAAAAAGCGGGGCTACATGTGTGCCAAGGTTTGGGTCCAGGGGACCTACGACCGGCCAGTAACGCGTCCCCAAATTTATCAGAGAAATTACCATTTAACATGGGAGTCTATGGAAAGGGGTGCTCGGGTTTGAAAATTCGGTGCTCCCAGACCGTAGGTCCCCTGGACAACGAACTTTGCACACTTATAGAGGAAGAGTGGGGCTACATGTGTGCCAAGGTTGGAGTCATGGAGACCTACGGCGGGCCAGTACCGGGTCTCCAAATTCCGGGAGATCAGGCGCAAAAAGGTGACTCGAGTATAATGCTGCGTACACACGACCATTTTTCTCGTCGGGAAAAATCTATTTTTTTCTCTTTGACGAGAAAAACGACCGTGTGTGGGCTTTTGGTCATTTTTCCTGACGAGAAAAACGGCATTAATCATGACGAGAAAAATTAGAACATGCTCTAATTTTTCTCGTTGTGATTCACAGCATGTTTTATCCGCGGCAGTTTTCCCATAGGGAAACACTGCCGGGGAGCCTACACTTGGTCGTTTTTCTCGACCAAGAGAAAAAATTACTGGAAAAACAGCCGTGTGTAGGGAAACAAGCCGTTCCTCATTTTTCCAGTCGATTTTCTCGACGGTGTTTTCACCGTCGAGAAAATCGATCGTGTGTACGCGCCATCAGCCGAGGGGGACATTTTCAGCACAAAAAAAAATGTGCTGAAAAACTCGAGTATATACGGTATATGTCCGATTTCTCCTGGAAAAAAAAAATGCAGTATAACTCACCTGGATACAGTAAGTAGTTGAGATGATTGGTACAGTTTTACTAACACATCACAACATTGTCAAAGTTGCAAAACTGTGTTCAGGCATCAGGACAATAAAACAGACTGAAAGAATTAGTTTAAACCGGAAAATGCTTGCTTATAGCAATGTAATACACTGCTATAAGCAATCATAATGTGTAAAAAATCCTGATCACTTCCCCAGAGTAGTACAATGTTACTATGGTAACATTATATTGCTCTGGTCACACTGTGTTAAAAATGTTACTATGGTAACATTAAAGTGTAATTTTTTCCCCCAAAAATTGCATTTGAAAAACCGCTACGCAAATACCGTGTGACATTAAATATTGCAACGATCATTTTATTCTTTAGGGTCTCTGCTAATATATATATATATATATATTGTGACAGCAGGAAGGTAAAGTCACCTGGTTGCATCCAGGGGGGTAGATATATTTCGCCCAGATTCAGGCTTTACGCCGACTTATACAACTAGGTGGAGAGTTGTATAAGCCCAGCTGAGGCTAGTGGGCTCATGGATGACTCATACCTCTAGAGAGAGTGTGGGGCGTCGTGCAGACAGGGAGTTGATGAGACCAGCTGAAGCTTGTCAGCTCATTTAGGCCTCTATAAGAACTCCCAGCTTCATTAGATGTTAGCTCATGCCTGGAACCAGACCTGTGTGGACTGTCTAGGGAGAGTGAACCCCTGTGCGGTGAGACAAAGCCTGTGTGGCTATTTGCTTGGACATTTAAAACCAGGGACTAGGACAGCACTAGGCTGATCCCAGTTGTTAGTTAGGAAACCTGTATGTTTAGTCAGAGGTCAAGTTGACCAGGATTTATTTTGTTTATGTTTCTTTTGGCTTTGCTGTGTTTTGTCACTGTAAATAGAAAATAAACCGCACCTTTTTTGATTTTGAAAACCACAACCTCCGTTTGCTGGGCCTGTTTTTGTGTGGGGAGCCCATCCCGGGGGTCACACACACCCGCTGCCGAGCTAACCCCCTCACAGTTGGTGGAGAACCAGTGGCAGTTTTTTTTAAGCTAGCATGGAGGAGATACTGAAGCAGCTGGCTCTAGCAAATGCCAATCAACAGCAGACAAATGCAGGTTTGCAAAAGAGCCTGGCAGCTCATCAACAGAGCCTTGCAGCTCAACAACAGAACTTCGCAGCCCAGCAGCAAGCTCATCAACAGAGCCTTGCAGCCCAGCAGCAAGCTCACCAACAGAGTCTGGAAGCTCAGCAACAAGCCCAGCAGCAATCTGAGGCCCGCTTCATAGACCTGTTACAGAAGCAAGAGCAGAGACTACAACAAATGGAAGCAGTAATGCAGCAACGTCCGCAGACCAGTGAGGAAAGCCGTCCCACTAATACCGCGTCCTTTGGGGTGAGTCGTTTATTGACAAAAATGACTGGAGAGGATGATCCAGAGGTATTTTTGACCACATTTGAAAGGACTGCTGAAAGAGAAAAGTGGCCTGAGGAGCAGTGGGCTGGACTGGTGGCTCCTCTGTTAACTGGTGAATCGCAGAAGGCTTACTATGACCTAGAGCCTGACCAAGCAAAAGACTATGTGATGCTAAAAGCTGAAATATTGGCAAGGCTGGGTGTCACCCAGGCTGTCCGGGCTCAGCGTGTGCATAACTGGACTTTCCAGCTTGGAAAACCCCCCAGGTCTCAAATGTATGATCTCATTCACCTGAGCAGAAAGTGGCTACAGCCAGAGACTTTGTCCGCACCAAAGATTGTGGAACGTGTTGTAATGGATCGGTTTTTGAGAGCTCTTCCTACTGCCATCCAAAAGTGGGTAAGCCATGGAGACCCAGAGACGGCCGATGGTCTTGTGGATCGTGTGGAGAAATACTTGGCTACAGAGAACCTGACGGCCTCTTCCAGAGACACTCGGACTTTCCACCCTAAGACCAGACCATCCCCAGGGGCGGATAAGAGGATTCCAAGGGGTGAGGGTGGAGAGAGTGAGAGGGTGGGAGCTCTACCCCAGGTTTGGCGAGAACAGCCTGGGAAATCAGCGGCTCAAGAGGCGGCAAGAAGGATCGTTTGCTACCGCTGCCGGCAAGCGGGACATATTGCAGCCAATTGCCCGGTTGTGGAGGAACCCATGCAGTGTGACTTTCTGACGGGCAGACGTCAGTCGCTGTGTGCGACAGTCGCATGCACTGCCATTCGAGGAACTGAGAAACATTTATGCAAAATGTGTGTTAATGGTAGAAATGTTGTGGTATTGCTGGATTCAGGTAGCCTTGTGACCCTGATAAAGGCTGAGTTAGTTAAAACAGAGGTCTCTGGGAATAGCAAGGTAGCTGTTATTTGTGTGCATGGGGACACCCGAGAGTATCCAGTGACTACAGTGTGTTTCGAGACCCCCAAAGGTACCCTCTCTCATCCAGTGGGCTTAGTATCTCAGTTACCGCATGACGCCATTGTGGGAAGGGATTTTCCGAAGTTCTGGGAACTGTGGGATGATCCTGAGCCCCCCACTGGTGCCCCTATGTACCAGGAATGTGATAGCCAGAACTCCCCTGAGAGTGGTGAGGACTCTCCGGAAATTCCCTTATCAGTATTGGCAGGGGAGACTCAAGAAACTGGAGAGGAGCCCACCTCCTCAGACGAAAACCTACCGTCTGTGGAGTTTTCTGATCTTGAGGTTCACAGGGAAAACTTTGCCACAGAACAGTTGAAAGACCCCGCCCTAATAAAGGCACGGGAAAACGTAGTGAAAATAGATGGCGAGTTAGTGAACCCAGATAATACCTGCACTTACCCATACTTCAGCGTAGAGAAGGACCTACTGTATCGGGTGGCAAAAAGGGCAGAAGAAACCGTTGAGCAGCTTGTGGTGCCCAAACCTTACAGGAAGTTGGTGTTGGAGTTGGCCCATGGGCACATTCTTGGAGGTCATCTGGGGACAGAGAAAACCCGAGAGAGGGTATTACAGAGATTCTATTGGCCGGGGGTGATGAAGGACATAGAAAATTATTGTTCCTCCTGCCCTGTGTGTCAGAGGTCGGCCCCGATGCCACATTTCCGTAGCCCGCTGGTCCCTCTACCCATCATTGAGGTCCCGTTTGAGAGGATCGCCATGGATTTGGTAGGTCCTATAATCAAGTCCGCTAGGGGGCACCAGTACATATTAGTTATAATGGACTATGCCACCCGTTATCCAGAAGCGATCCCTCTCCGAAATACCTCGGCCAAAACCATAGCCAAAGAGCTATCTCTTGTGTTTAGCCGGGTGGGTATTTGTAAAGAACTGCTTACGGACCAAGGTACACCCTTTATGTCCCGGGTTATGAAGGAGCTGTGTAAATTGTTCAAAGTGACGCAATTACGTACATCTGTGTATCACCCCCAAACCGATGGGCTGGTTGAAAGATTCAACAAAACCCTAAAACAAATGTTGAAGAAAGTGGTGGATAGAGATGGAAAGGATTGGGACTGTCTACTTCCTTATCTGATGTTTGCTATTAGGGAGGTGCCCCAATCCTCTACGGGATTCTCCCCCTTTGAGTTACTGTATGGGAGACACCCAAGAGGGCTGTTGGATATTGCCAAGGAAACTTGGGAAAGTGAGAGTTCTCCCCACAGGAGTGTGATTGAGCATGTCGCCCTGATGCAAGACCGAATTGCACAGGTAATGCCCATCGTGAAGGAACATTTGGCCCAAGCGCAGTTAGCACAGCAGAGAGTGTACAACCGTGGAGCCAAGACCCGTACCTTTTCCCCGGGGGATAGGATACTGGTACTTGTCCCTACGGTTGAAAGTAAATTCCTTGCCAAATGGCAAGGCCCCTACGAGATAATGGAAAAAGTGAGCGAAGTGAATTACAAGGTCAGACAACCAGGAAGGCGAAAGCCCGAACAGATCTATCACGTTAATCTGTTGAAAGCCTGGAGGGATAGAGAGTCCCTAGTCGCAGACACTTGGTCACCAGCTCAAACTGGTTGCGTGATTCCTGAGGTTGGAATAGCAGCCACCTTGTCACAACCCCAACAACAGGAGGTTAAGGAGTTTGTGCTTCGCAACAAGGAGGTATTCTCTGAGCTGCCGGGACAAACATCTGGGGTAGAGCATGACATCATTACCCCGCCCGGTGAAAGGGTGAAGTTAAAACCCTATCGGATCCCAGAGGCCCGACGGGAGGCAATACGGGAGGAAGTACAGAAAATGCTGAACTTAGGGGTGATAGAGGAGTCCCAAAGTGATTGGTCTAGTCCCATTGTGTTGGTGCCTAAACCGGATGGGAGCTGGCGATTTTGTAACGATTTTCGTCAGTTGAACAAAGTTACAAAATTTGACACCTACCCCATGCCACGTATAGATGAGTTGATCGACCGGCTGGGAACAGCCCGATACATGACGACTCTTGACCTCACAAAAGGGTATTGGCAAATCCCCCTGGCCAAATTGGCCAAAGAGAAAACCGCATTTGTAACCCCAGACGGGGCGTTCCAATATAAAAGAATGCCGTTCGGGTTACAGAATGCGCCGGCCACATTCCAGCGGAAAATGGACCAGATGCTGAGGCCCCATCGGAAGTATGCTGCGGCTTACCTGGATGACGTAATTGTCCATAGCACAGATTGGGCCTCACATCTGCCAAAAGTGCAAGCAGTCCTGGACTCTGTTCGGGAAGCGGGGTTTACGGCTAACCCCAAGAAGTGTACCATTGGGCAGGAGGAGGCCAAATATCTTGGGTACACCATTGGGAGGGGAGTAATAAAACCCCAACTCAACAAAGTCGAGGCCATCCAGAGTTGGCCACGTCCCAACAGCAAGAAGCAGGTACGAGCCTTTCTGGGAATCGCTGGGTATTATCGGCGATTCATTCCCCACTTTGCTTCTAAGGCTGTGCCCCTAACCAACCTAACGAAGGGGAAAGGGTCGGTCATGATTAAATGGACCCCCGAGGCTGAGGCAGCATTCCAATTCTTGAAACAAGCCTTATGTAGCCAGCCAGTGTTGTACTCACCCGACTTCTCTAAAGACTTTGTCGTACAAAGTGATGCGTCAGATGTGGGGTTAGGAGCAGTATTGTCCCAGGTCTGGAACGGGGAAGAGCACCCAGTCATTTACCTCAGCAGGAAGTTGAAGTCCCATGAGGTAAATTACGCCACCGTTGAAAAGGAGTGTTTAGCGGTGAAGTGGGCTCTAGATTCCCTTCGGTACTACCTGCTAGGTAGGCACTTTGACATGGTTACGGATCACGCTCCGTTAAAGTGGATGGCTCAAAACAAGGAAACAAATAGAAGAGTGAATAGGTGGTTCCTGGCCCTCCAGGAATTCAACTTCACAGTAAAGCATCGCCCTGGCGTTCAAATGGGGAATGTGGATGCTTTGTCTCGAGTACATGAGTGCCTGATTGCTGGTGTTCCAACCCCGAGGTTAAAACAAGAGGGGGGGGGGTATGTGACAGCAGGAAGGTAAAGTCACCTGGTTGCATCCAGGGGGGTAGATATATTTCGCCCAGATTCAGGCTTTACGCCGACTTATACAACTAGGTGGAGAGTTGTATAAGCCCAGCTGAGGCTAGTGGGCTCATGGATGACTCATACCTCTAGGGAGAGTGTGGGGCGTCGTGCAGACCGGGAGTTGATGAGACCAGCTGAAGCTTGTCAGCTCATTTAGGCCTCTATAAGAACTCCCAGCTTCATTAGATGTTAGCTCATGCCTGGAACCAGACCTGTGTGGACTGTCTAGGGAGAGTGAACCCCTGTGCGGTGAGACAAAGCCTGTGTGGCTATTTGCTTGGACATTTAAAACCAGGGACTAGGACAGCACTAGGCTGATCCCAGTTGTTAGTTAGGAAACCTGTATGTTTAGTCAGAGGTCAAGTTGACCAGGATTTATTTTGTTTATGTTTCTTTTGGCTTTGCTGTGTTTTGTCACTGTAAATAGAAAATAAACCGCACCTTTTTTGATTTTGAAAACCACAACCTCCGTTTGCTGGGCCTGTTTTTGTGTGGGGAGCCCATTCCGGGGGTCACACACACCCGCTGCCGAGCTAACCCCCTCACAATATATATATATATATATATATATATATATATATATATACTGTGAGGGGGTTAGCTCGGCAGCGGGTGTGTGTGACCCCCGGGATGGGCTCCCCACACAAAAACAGGCCCAGCAGACGGAGGTTGTGGTTTTCAAAATCAAAAAGGTGCCGTTTATTTTCTATTTACAGTGACAAAAACACAGCAAAGCAAAAGAAACAAACAAAATAAATCCTGGTCAACTTGACCTCTGACTAAACATACAGGTTTCCTAACTAACAACTGGGATCAGCCTAGTGCTGTCCTAGTCCCTGGTTTTAAATGTCCAAGCAAAATATAGCCACACAGGCTTTCTCTCACCGCACAGGGGTTCACTCTCCCTAGACAGTCCACACAGGTCTGCTTCCAGGCATGAGCTAACATCTAATGAATCTGGGAGTTTTTATAGAGGCCTTAAACGAACTGACAGGCTTCAGCTGGCCTCATCAACTCCCTGCCTGCACGACGCCCAGCCCTCTCCCTAGAGGTATGAGTCATCAATGAGCCCACTAGTCTCAGCTGGGCTTATACAACTCTCCACCTAGCTGTATAAATCGGCGTAAAGCCTGAATCTGGGCGAAATATATCTACCCCCCTGGATGCAACCAGGTGACTTTACCTTCCTGCTGTCACATACCCCCCCCTCTTGTTTTAACCTCGGGGTTGGAACACCAGCAATCAGGCATTCATGTACTCGAGACAAAGCATCCACATTCCCCATTTGAACGCCAGGGCGATGCTTTACTGTGAAGTTGAATTCCTGGAGGGCCAGGAACCACCTATTCACTCTTCTATTTGTTTCCTTGTTTTGAGCCATCCACTTTAACGGAGCGTGATCCGTAACCATGTCAAAGTGCCTACCTAGCAGGTAGTACCGAAGGGAATCTAGAGCCCACTTCACCGCTAAACACTCCTTTTCAACGGTGGCGTAATTTACCTCATGGGACTTCAACTTCCTGCTGAGGTAAATGACTGGGTGCTCTTCCCCGTTCCAGACCTGGGACAATACTGCTCCTAACCCCACATCTGACGCATCACTTTGTACGACAAAGTCTTTAGAGAAGTCGGGTGAGTACAACACTGGCTGGCTACATAAGGCTTGTTTCAAGAATTGGAATGCTGCCTCAGCCTCGGGGGTCCATTTAATCATGACCGACCCTTTCCCCTTCGTCAGGTTGGTTAGGGGCACAGCCTTAGAAGCAAAGTGGGGAATGAATCGCCGATAATACCCAGCGATTCCCAGAAAGGCTCGTACCTGCTTCTTGCTGTTGGGACGTGGCCAACTCTGGATGGCCTCGACTTTGTTGAGTTGGGGTTTTATTACTCCCCTCCCAATGGTGTACCCAAGATATTTGGCCTCCTCCTGCCCAATGGTACACTTCTTGGGGTTAGCCGTAAACCCTGCTTCCCGAACAGAGTCCAGGACTGCTTGCACTTTTGGCAGATGTGAGGCCCAATCTGTGCTATGGACAATTACGTCATCCAGGTAAGCCGCAGCATACTTCCGATGGGGCCTCAGCATCTGGTCCATTTTCCGCTGGAATGTGGCCGGCGCATTCTGTAACCCGAACGGCATTCTTTTATATTGGAACGCCCCGTCTGGGGTTACAAATGCGGTTTTCTCTTTGGCTGACTTGGCCAGGGGGATTTGCCAATACCCTTTTGTGAGGTCAAGAGTCGTCATGTATCGGGCTGTTCCCAGCCGGTCGATCAACTCATCTATACGTGGCATGGGGTAGGTGTCAAATTTTGTAACTTTGTTCAACTGACGAAAATCGTTACAAAATCGCCAGCTCCCATCCGGTTTAGGCACCAACACAATGGGACTAGACCAATCACTTTGGGACTCCTCTATCACCCCTAAGTTCAGCATTTTCTGTACTTCCTCCCGTATTGCCTCCCGTCGGGCCTCTGGGATCCGATAGGGTTTTAACTTCACCCTTTCACCGGGCGGGGTAATAATGTCATGCTCTACCCCAGATGTTTGTCCCGGCAGCTCAGAGAATACCTCCTTGTTGCGAAGCACAAACTCCTTAACCTCCTGTTGTTGGGGTTGTGACAAGGTGGCTGCGATTCCAACCTCAGGAATCACGCAACCAGTTTGAGCTGGTGACCAAGTGTCTGCGACTAGGGACTCTCTATCCCTCCAGGCTTTCAACAGATTAACGTGATAGATCTGTTCGGGCTTTCGCCTTCCTGGTTGTCTGACCTTGTAATTCACTTCGCTCACTTTTTCCATTATCTCGTAGGGGCCTTGCCATTTGGCAAGGAATTTACTTTCAACCGTAGGGACAAGTACCAATATCCTATCCCCCGGGGAAAAGGTACGGGTCTTGGCTCCACGGTTGTACACTCTCTGCTGTGCCAACTGCGCTTGGGCCAAATGTTCCTTCACGATGGGCATTACCTGTGCAATTCGATCTTGCATCAGGGCGACATGCTCAATCACACTCCTGTGGGGAGAACTCTCACTTTCCCAAGTTTCCTTGGCAATTTTCTTATCCGCCCCTGGGGATGGTCTGGTCTTAGGGTGGAAAGTCCGAGTGTCTCTGGAAGAGGCCGTCAGGTTCTCTGTAGCCAAGTATTTCTCCACACGATCCACAAGACCATCGGCCGTCTCTGGGTCTCCATGGCTTACCCACTTTTGGATGGCAGTAGGAAGAGCTCTCAAAAACCGATCCATTACAACACGTTCCACAATCTTTGGTGCGGACAAAGTCTCTGGCTGTAGCCACTTTCTGCTCAGGTGAATGAGATCATACATTTGAGACCTGGGGGGTTTTCCAAGCTGGAAAGTCCAGTTATGCACACGCTGAGCCCGGACAGCCAGGGTGACACCCAGCCTTGCCAATATTTCAGCTTTTAGCATCACATAGTCTTTTGCTTGGTCAGGCTCTAGGTCATAGTAAGCTTTCTGCGATTCACCCGTTAACAGAGGAGCCACCAGTCCAGCCCACTGCTCCTCAGGCCACTTTTCTCTTTCAGCAGTCCTTTCAAACGTGGTCAAAAATACCTCTGGATCATCCTCTCCAGTCATTTTTGTCAATAAACGACTCACCCCAAAGGACGCGGTATTAGTGGGACGGCTTTCCTCACTGGTCTGCGGACGTTGCTGCATTACTGCTTCCATTTGTTGTAGTCTCTGCTCTTGCTTCTGTAATAGGTCTATGAAGCGGGCCTCAGATCGTTGCTGGGCTTGTTGCTGAGCTTCCAGACTCTGTTGGTGAGCTTGCTGCTGGGCTGCAAGGCTCTGTTGATGAGCTTGCTGCTGGGCTGCGAAGTTCTGTTGTTGAGCTGCAAGGCTCTTTTGCAAACCTGCATTTGTCTGCTGTTGATTGGCATTTGCTAGAGCCAGCTGTTTCAGTATCTCCTCCATGCTGGCTTAAAAAAAAACTGCCCGCATTCTCCACCAACTGTGAGGGGGTTAGCTCGGCAGCGGGTGTGTGTGACCCCCGGGATGGGCTCCCCACACAAAAACAGGCCCAGCAGACGGAGGTTGTGGTTTTCAAAATCAAAAAGGTGCCGTTTATTTTCTATTTACAGTGACAAAAACACAGCAAAGCAAAAGAAACAAACAAAATAAATCCTGGTCAACTTGACCTCTGACTAAACATACAGGTTTCCTAACTAACAACTGGGATCAGCCTAGTGCTGTCCTAGTCCCTGGTTTTAAATGTCCAAGCAAAATATAGCCACACAGGCTTTCTCTCACCGCACAGGGGTTCACTCTCCCTAGACAGTCCACACAGGTCTGCTTCCAGGCATGAGCTAACATCTAATGAATCTGGGAGTTTTTATAGAGGCCTTAAACGAACTGACAGGCTTCAGCTGGCCTCATCAACTCCCTGCCTGCACGACGCCCAGCCCTCTCCCTAGAGGTATGAGTCATCAATGAGCCCACTAGTCTCAGCTGGGCTTATACAACTCTCCACCTAGCTGTATAAATCGGCGTAAAGCCTGAATCTGGGCGAAATATATCTACCCCCCTGGATGCAACCAGGTGACTTTACCTTCCTGCTGTCACAATATATATATATATATATATATATATATATATATATATAAACATTTAGGGGTTCTAAGTAATTTTCTAGGAACAAGTACTGATTTAAACTTGTAAACAAGAAGTTCCAAAATAGACCTGGTCAGCAAGTGTATATATATATATATATATATATATATATATATATAAACAGTAGAACAACTGATCTAATAAAATATATCCTATACAACCCTAGTCTTATTTTCCTCTGTATCCTCTTAAGGTTGGAGAGCCATCGGCTGTATCCGGCGTCCTATCGGGGATTAGCCGGCACCGGCATCCCAGCTCATCTCAGGTCCTAAAGCGGCTCCGGGTTCATCTTATTACCGGTAATCTGCGTAACCTTGCGGGATTTGCTTTTCTTAGAGATCTCTATCCCTCGTGCGTATATTATGGCCGTATTATCTTTGTGACGAATAGCGCTACCAGCTTTTATTAACGGACCGGTAACGCCGCCATGCAATCAAAAAGCAAGAGATTTCGCCAAGTCCCCCCCCCCCCCCATTAACATTATATGATGGGAATTAAACGTGTTATCGTTCATTCTGCTTGTATTATCGAAGAAATAAAATAGAAATGCTTTGTCTGAGATATGAGCGCTTACAGCGCTTCAATGGCGCTCTGATCATCGGCGTGCGCGGCCTTGTACCTAAAAATTACATTGCGCTCCCTTCGCTTTGTGCAGATGAAACCCCCGACGGTTTTCAAAGCTTTTGTTGCGTTGGTTTATATAACAAACATTCACTCGGCTCTTGTTACAAAAATGATACACAATATTCCATTTCCAGACAAGACACTTTGTATCCCAATGTCATTGGAAGTCTGCAGGCAGCATACGAATGGAGAGATATTCAAATGTTGCATTTGTGCAACCATGGCAACCCCCAACCCATAATTTCACTTCCTCCTTATGTGATTGGTTATTGTGTTTTTAATAAGTTGGAATTATGTACAAAGCTTCATTATTTACATCAACTTCTTCACCAGAGGAGCTCACACTCTAATGTCCCCCCCCCCCCCACAGCCACACACTGTTATTATTATACATTTATATAGCTCTGACATATACCGCAGTGCTGTACATTAATCATTGAGTTACATCAGTCTCTGCACCAGCAGAGCTTACCCTCTAATGTCTTCCCACAGTCACTCACTTTTATTATTATTATTTTTTTATAGCTCTGACATATACAGCAGTGTGTTAAAGAGAACATTGAATTACATCAGTCTCTCTACTAGAGGAGCTTACACTCTAATGTCCCCCCCCACACACATTCACACATTATTATTATTATTATACATTTATATAGCTCTGACATATACCGCAGTGCTGTACAGAGAACACTGAGCCGGTCACACCAGTCTCTGCACCAGAGGAGCTTACACTCTAATGTCCCCCCCACAGTCACACACTATTATTATTAAACCATTATATAGCTCTGACATATACCGCAGTGCTGTACAGAGAACACTGAGCCGGTCACACCAGTCTCTGTACCAGAGGAGCTTACACTCTAATGCCCCCCCCCACAGTCACACACTATTATTATTAAACCATTATATAGTTCTGACATATACCACAGTGCTGTACAGAGAACACTGAGCCGGTCACACCAGTCTCTGCACCACAGAGCTTACACTCTAATGTCCCACCACACACTCACATTGTTATTATTATAAACTTTAATAGCTCTGAGTTACATGAGCCTCTTCACCCGAGGAGCTTACACTCTAATGCCCCCCTCCCCCCCCCCCCACAGTCTCACACTATTATTATTATACACTTATATAGCTCAGACATATACCGCAGTGCTGTACAGAGAACACCAAGCCGGTCTCATCAGTCTCTGTACCAGAGGAGCTTACACTCTAATGTCCCCTCTCCCACAGCCACATCCGTCTCTGTACCAGAGGAGCTTACACTCTAATGTCCCCTCCCCCACACAGTCACACACTATTATTACTATACATTTATATAGCTCTGACATATACTGAGGTGCTGTACAGAGAACACTGAGCCAGTCACATCCGTCTCTGTACCAGAGGAGCTTACACTGTAATGTCCCCTCCCCCCCCCACAGTCACACACTATTATGACACTAATATTGGTTATATGAACAATCCTCCAGACTACGGTTCCCCTTTCGGCGGACCGGCGGTATTTGGGGAAAGCGATAATGAAAAACAGAGACACCTTGTCCGGTAGGACGTTGTCCCTTGAAGGCATCTCAAGGCTTCATGTTGGACGGAGACGACATTTCATATTTCCACACTTTACACTTTATTTTTCTTTTCTTTTTTTCCAATGATTTGCCAAATCTCTGACAAACTCCCCGGACAAGTTAAATGCTCCTTATTAGCAGGCCGGGTGGCTCTTATCTGCGTCCTTTCCGACGTGCGCCGGTGACATCGCTGGAAGTTACTTAATCACATTAATGTCATACTCCATAATTTCACGGCGCGGTGAGCTGGCACTAACAGGGAACTCTTTACAGGTGGAACAAGCCTTTTGTTGACAGTTCCTGGCCATCGATCAGAACACCCACAGGCTTTTGCTGACCTATTTAAAAATCCGGCAATATAACACTTACATGCTGATTACCGCGGAGAGTGCCAGTCCACCGCAGCAATGTATGACGGTTGCATGCACATTGGGTTCGCTCGAAAAATGCCGGCAGAACCGGGCATTGCCACGTGCGTTTTTAGAAAAGTGATGGAACGCGTGACGCGGCAAAGTACGCGACGGGAAAACGCGCCTGGCTCAATGCCAAAATTTGGCACACTTTGGTGTGTTGGCCGTGCGTAGGGCAGACCAATCAAGTGACTGACAGGGGTGTTAACCCTTCTAATTAGGGTTGTGCCGACACCGGTATCGGTATTGGTGCCGATACTAAGTACTTGCATGAGTATTTGTACTCGTGCCTCGATACCATAGGCGTGTGCACAGAGTGTGCCGGGTGTGCCTGGGAGTGCCGATTTCCCTTGCTTCCTGGCACCCCCCGTCTCCCCCTTGTAGTGCTTCCAACTTCCTTCCTCTCCTCTCCCAAGATTGAGGGTCTATTGATGCTGGCTTCTGGGAGATCTACTGTTGCTGTTGGGGGTCTATTGTTACTTAGGGAAATCTAGTGTTGCTGGTGAGAGATGTATTATCATTTTTTTTTGTTCAGGGGGTCTATTGTTGCTGGGAGGTCTATTATTTCTAGGTGGATCTATTGTTGCTAGAGGGAGCTATTGTTTCTGAGGGGGGATCTGCTATTGCTGGGGATTCTATTGTTGCTGGGGGTTTATTGTTGATGTGGGGATCTATTGTTAATAGGGATCTATTGTTGCGGGGAGGGGGGTGTCTATTGTTACTGAGTCGATCTATTGTTTAGGGAGGGGGGTAAAGGCAAGGGAGGATGCTCAGAAGTAGGTAGGGGGCAGGAGCAAGGGAAGGTGCCCAGAGGTAGGTAGAGGTGGAGAAAAGGGAGTGTGCTCAGAGGTAGGTAGGGGGTGGAGACAAGGGAGGGTGCTCAGAGTAGGGGCGGAGACAAGGGAGGGTGCTCAGAGGTAGGTAGGGGGTGGAGACAAGGGAGGGTGCTCAGAGGTAGGGGGGAGACAAGGGATGGTGCTCAGAGGTAAGTAGGGGGTGGAGACCAGGGAGGGTGCTCAGAGGTAGGTAGGGGGCAGAGACAAGAGAGGGTGCTCAGAGGTAGGTAAGGGACGGAGACAATGAGAGGTGCCCAGAGGTAAGTAGAGGTGGAGACAAGGGAGTGTGCTCAGAGGTAGGTAGGGGGTGGAGACAAGGGAGGGTGCTCACGGTAGGGGTGGAGACAAGGGAGGGTGCTCAGAGGTAAGTAGGGGGTGGAGACCAGGGAGGGTGCTCAGAGGTAGGTAGGGGCAGAGACAAGGGAGTATGCTCAGAGGTAGGTAGGGGACGGAGACAAGGGAGGGTGCTCAGAGGTAAGTAGGGGGTGGAGACAAGGGAGCGTGCTCAGAGGTAGGTAGGGGGCAGAGACAGGGGATGGTGCTCAGAGGTAGGGGCGGAGACAAGGGAGGGTGCTCAGAGGTAAATAGGGGATGGAGACAAGGGAGTGCTCAGAGGTAGGTAGGGGGCAGAGACAATCGAGTGTGCTAAGAGGTAGGTAGGGGACGGAGACAATGGAAGGTGCTCAGAGGTCGGTAGGGGGCGGAGACAAGGGAGGGTGCTCAGAGGTAGGTAGGGGGTGGATACAAGGGAAGGTGCTCAGAGGTAGGTAGGGGACGGAGACAAGGGAAGTTGCTCAGAAGGAGATAGGGGCGGAGACAAGGGAAGATGTCCAAAGATAGGTAGGGAAAGGAGTAAAGAGAAGGTGCTCAGAGGTAGGTAGGGGAGGAGACAAGGGAAGGTGCC